>VZRL01002080.1:403720-493008 GCA_013397895.1 Origma solitaria
AGAGAGAAAGAAAGAAAGAGAGAAAGAAAGAGAGAGAGAAAGAAAGAGAGAAAAAGAGAGAGAGAGAGAGAGAAAGAAAGAAAGAAAGAAAGAAAAAGAAAGAAAGAAAAGGCCAAAGGCACTTCCACAAAGATGTTTGGGGTCTGGTGATGCTCAAGAGATGCCAGAACCAGTCATGAAGCTGCTTCAGAATGTAAGGGCTGGGAAGAGAAATTGGTATTTGGAGGCTCTGTTACGGCAGTCTTGATAAACAAAGCTTTGGATATGGGGGTTTTGGTAAGTTCTTTTTTCTTCCTTCCTTCCTTCCTTCCTTCCTTCCTTCCTTCCTCCCTCCCTCCCTCCCTCCCTCTCTCCCTCCCTCTCTCTCTCTTTACACACCAATTCAAACTTTTTCAACAACAACTTAATTCTCACTGCTGCTGTTTCAATTCCTGCTTCCTTGAAGCACCCCAAAAATTCAGCAGTTGCTATAGGAGCAATGTTTAAGGGCTATCAATACCATTAGTCTATCCTATAAAAACACAAGCAGTTTCATAGCTGAAGGCTGCCAAAAGATACAGTAATCTGTTGGAAATCTGAAGTTCTGTGCACATGTGTCAGACTGAGTCAATGAACATTTCAAAGAAAAAAGAAAAGCACATTTTTTACTTGGAAATTACTTGTGGAAGAAGCTTCCCAGTATCTCTGAATATTTTTAAAGGGAAAGCTGTAGCAGATAATGCACAGGATGACTTGCAGATTCAGCCATGCCTGAGGGCCACGGGAACTTTGTGTGTCACTGAGCGACAGTTCCTCCCCGCAGGGCTCGGAAGACGCGGTAAGAATGGAGGGTCATCGTCACAGTGAGTAAAACGTTGCATACAATTTGGGTGGCTTCCAGGAAATTCTGCTATTCAGCTCATTTGCTTATTGCTTTACCATTTCTGCTCATTAAACCAGCCAGAGTGAAGCTCAATTTACAAATAAATAAATTAATTAATTAACACTCCTGCCAGTTCAATGATGCAGAAGAATGGATAAGAACTGGTACACTGAGAGCTGAGGAGGAGGGTGCAAAAGTCTCATTGCAGCCCTCCCTCATAGCTTTTCTAATGGTTTGTAGAAGGAACCTAAGGAAATTTGCTCTTTGATTTTTGGACAGTGTGAAAATCCCCACTAAGCTCATGTAAAGGCCTGACCATGTCAATAATGGCTGTAATAAGGTTGTTATAAAAGATCAGTGAATGGTTTTCTAGGTAATTCAGTTCATAAGCTTAGGAAGAAGTCAGATTTTTTGTTACTCAGGGCTGTAAAGCTGCAGAATTGTTGATTAAGGAATCACATGGTGGGTGAGAAGTACCCTCATTCCTGAGTGGAGTTCAGTTTGGTTATGCTAATTAAAATATTCCCATCCAGCAGTGTTAAACTACTCTTTAATAGGCTAGCTCTGGCCATTGGAATACTTTGTAGGATTTTTTTTTTTTCCACACAATTTATTCCACAGCATTCTGGATTATTTAGATAGAAAACAAACAACAACCAAGCAAACAAAAAATTGCTTAGTTTCACAAGAAGATAGAAGCTTTCAGAAAGGTTCATGGACCACAGATCCCTTCACAAGGAGGATCTCGGGAAATGCTTTGAGAAAAAAAGGACACCAGATTTAGGGTCTTTTGAAACCTCCACTAGGCACCAAAGAGCTTTGAAGTTCTTTTAAATGGTTCTTTTATAAGCCATTGGCACAGAGCTCAGTTAAAGCACTCAGCTAATTTTTAATCAGATATATGCAAAAACATAGAATAAGAGTGTGGATTTCTTTTCTAAGGCTTGTTGGTTATCAGAGTAGTGCTGCAAAAAAGGCAACTCCATTTCAGTGCTTAATGTGCCTTAATAACTGCATGACCACAAACCATTAGGTTCTTCTTCTCATAGGTGATTAATTTCCAGGGAACATATGTTAAGAGAATAACATATATCCCCAGACTTCCTCCCCAAAAGGTTCTCGCAAAGCAATGTCAGTGTTTTGTATTTACTGACATAAAAATGAAAAAACCAGAGATGGAAAATCAGAAGAATAATTTTTTCAGCAAAATTAGTTTCAGTCATTAGAGGGAAAACAAATATTTCCCTAATTTCTGGGAAGTTCTGTCAAGTAATACAGTGGTGAGGAGGAAAAAAAAAATGCAACTAACTTAATGTGAGAATGAAATGCATCATCACTGTTCCTTGACTTCTGAAACTGAGTAAAGCAAGTTCATAAAATGACTATAATTTCTTGGGGGAAAAAACCCCTATTTAATCTCCTTTCAAATAAGCAGAAATGTCATTACGTTGACCCTTTCCACACTCTGCTTTAAACAGACAGCTCAGGCTCCTCTGTGGGGGCTGATGCTGAGCCTGGGGAGGACAAGGACAGGATGGGAAAATTGTCTGCCCAGACTCCTGAGAGAATTTAGCTGCCAAGTGCTAACAGGTCTTCACTGACCATCTGTAAACTGAGTTTCATTCCCCTCCTCCCCACCCAGGCTCTTCTGCACTGATGTGTTTCCTTAGGGCAGGATCAGCGATTACATGGACATGGATTATCCACGATCTTGGCAGCTCCCACAGCCCAGCCCCAAACCTGGGCAATGCTGACATTTAGTAGCAAAACTATTGTCAGGATCCTCTTCATCTTAGCTCTCCCTCTTCACTGTAACTCTTCACCTGCTTTATTCCTCCAACAACTTCATGTTCTTTGAACTAAACCAGGAAAAAATTAGTCTAAATAGTTTATGTGTGATAATTGATGAATGTCTGTGTGCATCTCTGTTCAAGCA
This sequence comes from Origma solitaria, assembly GCA_013397895.1. Classification (NCBI taxonomy): domain Eukaryota; kingdom Metazoa; phylum Chordata; class Aves; order Passeriformes; family Acanthizidae; genus Origma; species Origma solitaria. The sequence goes on from VZRL01002080.1 coordinate 406,519, forward strand.
GATCTTCATAGTGAAATTCCAGTGCTGTCTCCAGTTATTGTGTAAGGACAGCCCAACAGGGTTTTCAAGTTATGTCAGTGCAATTGTGTGAAAAATAATGTACAACTAAATCTGTCTTTAGAATTCCCTATTTATTGTGTAAGCTTTCAACATATGGACTTAAATATCAGTATTGAAGTAATCTATTTCACCTGTCTCATTAGAGAGTTGTATGTAACAGCCATAAGAATGTAAGGGTTATATAAAATTGTATCCACTATTTATGTATTATTGTCTCCAACACATATGTCCTTTCCATATGGGATGTTCTCACTGTACAGAACATGGTCGGTTCCAAGTATATCTCAACAGAAGCATTCAACCTTTGATTTTAAAACTGTGATCATCCCCACTTCAACAGCCCACGTTGGGAGGAAATTCCAGATTGTTGTGGGGGGGGAATGACTGCCAATCTGAATGAGGAGGAACATCGTCAGATGGCAGGGAAGTATTTGTACGAGTTGTATTAACAGAAGCACTGACCTTTCCACACTCCAGAACAAGCCAGATGGGCCTTGGATCACAGCACCCGTTTGTCGAGCAAAACTCCTGAATCATTTCAAGCAGTGTTCAAACACAACCAGGAGAAGCCTGAATACAAAGATGTCCTCTAAAATACAGCCCTGAAGCAGCAAAGCCGCACCAGGTTTTGAGGTAACTGCTATTTAAACCTTCAAATCCTAGGCAAAATTTCGTTGCATAAATTTCAGCCTATCCATTGTCTGGGATGGAAAACAGATGGGCTGCAGTCTAGCTTTGCAGCAAGAATCCAAATTCAATTCTCTGGCTTGTTCTTAAGAGAGTTAATGAATAATATGCACTGGCAGCCCCTGAAACCCTCTGTGGTTTGCTTTCTCTTTTCCTTGGCAGGGCGAGGCCATTCTGCATTAAATTTGCATATGGCCACCCTTCTCCCTAGAGCGACTGCAGTTATTCATCTGACCATATTTCTGGTGGATAAGGGCCCTCGACTTTAGGAACTCAGCCCTCACAGACAATCTCCATCCTCCTTACAGCTTCTGCAAGTGAACCAGAAGGCCCTGCAGAAGTGAGCAATGATTTAGTGTTTACCCTGTTTATTCATTAAACTGGTGAGGCTGATATTCTGCTCCTCCATGACAACACTGATCTTTAACTGAAACAAATTAAACTTTCTTGAGGGAGAGAATACACTGAGTTGTGGATGTTTGTGGCAGGGATATTAATAGAGTAGTCAGGGTGGCGAACAGAACACATTTTAAATGGAATTTAAAAGAGATCAAGAAAGAAAATACCATCTTTCAGGGAAAACAACAACAAAAAATCCAGACAAATTGATCATGTAACCTTTGCTGTGAGTAGTATGAGTAGAGTCAAAAAAAACATGTTGGGTTCTGCTTGGAGAACCTGGGGGAGAGGAGAAGCTCACGTCAGAGCTCAGGGCTGATAAAACAACACAAACATTGTCTTCTGAGTTTAAGTGATGATGGGATTCAACCTGACAGACTCATTTTGAAGTTTCTGAGAGAGATGGAAACACTTTGCCAGATAAATAACTCTGAATTTGGCCCATTAAGAGCAAGAGCTCTTTTCCAGCTGGACACTGCTTCCCTGCCATTCCACTGTGAGCACAGAAGCTCTCCTGGAGGAAGGACTGGAAGGATAAATCCTGTTTTCTATCAGTGCTCTGAGCTGCCTGACTCTGCTCGGACAGCAGCGATGTGCTGAGCCCATGGGGAGCCCTGGAGCACAAGAGGGTTGGGAAGGAACCCAGCAGAGACGGGATGGAAGCTTTCCAGGGGTCTGTGCTCTTCTTAGAGATCAATGGGCTCACGAGAGAAAGGGGTTTTAAGAGCTGCAGGTTACATTTGAAGTCAGCAGGGCTCTGGATTCTTCCAAATGTTGCACCCTCAAAAGATCTGTCAGTGGAGCTGGTCCCATGGAGCAGGGCACAGAGCAGCTCTTTCCTGGGGCATGGGAACAAACCGAACCCCATCCCCATGGGTGCCCTTGGCTGTGCTCTGGGACTGGGTCATCAAAGCAGTGCTGAGGTGAGCGCTGAGGCCTGGGTGCCTCCTACACCCTCACACACACTCAGGTTATCTTGCTTGCCTTGCAGGCTTTGATTTCTTGCCCCATAGGACATCAAGCCAGTCAGACAAAAAGCAGTTTGCCTGAATCTTTTCTCCTCCCACTCTTCTCTGAAAGAGTTTTCAAGACAAAGAGTAAAGCTCAAGGAGAGCAGGATGGTTTAAGGTGAGCTCCTCCTCCTTCCCCTGCTGCCTGGCCTTTATAGGCAAGCCCCCTTGCTAGCAATGCTGCTGTCCCCCAATTTCCTGACTCCCAAAACTCAAAGATGTTTTTTCTGGCTGCAAGGTGGTGGTTCTGGCGGTGTGGTCACAGCACATCATTCTCTTGGCAGATGCAGTCTGCACTGGCTCACCTACACTGCTGCCAGGGTGGCCCAGGTGTCCCATTCACTGGGCAGAGAGCCCTGAACCTCTCATCCATCAGTGGCTATTCCCAGGAATATTTCACAAACTTTGCCCTCAGACTGTGCAGCCAACACAAAGTGGGAGCAGAGGACACTAGCACCTGCGGGATGCGAGGGAGGGCAAGGGAAGGGCACAGCCTGGGCTGGTGGAGATGGAAGGTTCCAGAAACCTCCACAGCACCAAATAAGAGAGCAGCTGACTGCTGCTGGGTCTGGCTCACCTCTGGAACGTGTGATGGGAAGGGGCCGTGTCCGCAGTGGATCGCTGGCGTGTGGCTTCCTGCACTGCGCGGCAAGGGCTGGTTTAGGCTCGGAGCTTTATGGCTGCACCGGGAGTCTAATGCTCTTTTATTAGCACGACTCCACGCTGACCTCCATGCTAAAAAAAGCAGGGACTTTCATTTCATCTCATAATCCACCAAGGGCAAATAAACAGTCAGAAATTCTACTCTTTCTTTTTCCCCAACTCTCATTAAAACTGCGGTCTCTGTTATTACCATGCAGACATTTTGCACTAGTTTTTTATTACAGTCAAGTACAGATGCCCTTTTTATTTTGAGGCAGAGCTAATAGCAAAGCTTTTTTTGCTAAAGTTTCTGATTATCTGCTATGGCTGAGAGCACTTTGCCAGCAAAAGTCTCCTTGGAATAGTCAGGGTTATGCACAGCTTTTAATTCTTTAAAGGGTTTGGCGGTAAATAGCTTGTGTACACTGTGATCTCACTTGAAAAGCAGCCAGCAGACTTTTGAACGTGCCTGTCCACTTCTCCCAGCACCAGGTCACTGGGCCAGCATCAGGAGCGTGAAGCTGCTGAGGCAAATGGCACCTCATGGATTTAATCCAGTCGGTGTTGGGGTATTTACAATGCACCATTGGGCACAGCCCAAGCCATGCCCCGTGTCCATGCTCTCAGTGCTGCTGTGGCTCTGGGTTCTGTAGGATGGCTCTGTGTGCTTTAGGATGGTTCCGGGTTCTGTAGGACGGTTCTGTGCTCTGTAGGATGGCTCTGTGCTCTGTAGAACAGCTCTGTGCTTCTGTAGAATGGCTCTGTGTCCTGTAGGATGGCTCTGTTTCCTTTAGTATGGCTCTGTGTCCTTTAGGATGGCTCTGTGCTCTGTAGGATGGTTCTGTTTCCTTTAGGATGGCTCTGTGACCTGTAGGCTGGCTCTGTGCTTTGTAGAATGGCTCTGTGCTCTGTAGGATGGTTCTGTTTCCTTTAGGATGGCTCTGTGCCCTGCAGGATGGCTCTGTGTCCTGTAGGATGGTTCTGTTTCCTTTAGTATGGCTCTGTGTCCTTTAGGATGGCTCTGTGCTCTGTAGGATGGCTCTGTGCTCTGTAGGATGGTTCTGTTTCCTTTAGGATGGCTCTGTGTTCTGCAGGATGGTGCTGGCCTTGCTGCTCTCATTTGGAGGTGGGGTAGGAAAGGGGAGGAGAGGGCATCCTGTTGTGATGTGTGTGCTGGAAGTGCCCAAGGCCAGGCTGGCAGGGGCTCTGAGCAGCCTGGCCTCATGAAATGTGTCCCTGGCCACTGCAGGGGGAGGGAACTGGATGATCCTTAAGGTCCCTTCCAACCCCAATCACTCCGTGATACTTTGATAGAGTGTCTGTGTAGTGGGGGCTGACCTTGCTGGAGATTTACAGTGTCTCTCAATATTACAAACTTCTGCTGCTTTTTTTCTTTCTTTTTCAAAATATTGTAAAGCTGCTCCTCTGTCTTTATTTATTTTTCTTTTTTTTTTACCCTTACTGCTTGAGTAAGGTAGAGTTGAATATTTTTACTTATGTGAATGAAACAGTCAGTTCTCTTTGGGTGGCCATGACAAAAAAATATGCCTTTTTTAGCTGTTCTTAGTGGGGGACTTAGGTGTTATTGGATGGATTTTTCTCATGAGAGGAGTGGTTCATGACACCAGGCACTCCAGAGCAGTCTGCAGTGCAGCAGCCGCCTGGGTGGGCAGAGTGTCCATATTCCTCCATTTAATGATGTTGAAACACAGAGTGACACAGCAGCCTCCAGGAGTGTGGGAGCACTTGGATTCCAGCAGTGCTCCCTCATTATAGTTACTGCTATGAGTGCTACCATTTACTCACAGTAGTAAACGCTGTGCTCAAGAGTGTACACAGGACCCAGGCTTTACAAAATGATACAATTATGAAAACTGAACAGTCCTGAGAGATTGTGTTTAGTGAAAAGCATTTGCTGGAGCATTCTGTAAAGCCACAGAAATGGGCAGTTCTGGATTGTCGGGAGCCTTTCTGAGTCTTTTTACCCAGATAAAATTCTGATAGAAATTAAATGTCTGAGATTAACTATGATCCATCAGTGAACAAACCTGCAGAACTTGGGGCACTGAGCCATTCTGTACCTGAGCTCCTCTAAGTCTCTTAGCAAGGGTGATGGATGGCTGGACGAGGACAGCTTTTGAAGTGTAGATTTCTGTTAAATCAATGGACAAGATATATCAAATTTCCAGTCATTTCCCAGAGCTTCTGCCAGCCCTCACAAATAGCCACTCTTTCATTCATTCCAGGCTAGAGCCACATAACAGGAGAGAAAATCATGCTCTGTGAGTTTTTATACTTTAAGGCATCCAACTTTCCATTTTAGAAAGCAGAGAATGTAAACAACAATTTTGTTTCTATGTCTGGGCAACATAGAGCAGCTCCAGAATCAATAATAGAAAATGTTCCTGAAAGGCCCAGTAGACCTCAAAGAGATAATGTGAATCGGCCATTAACAGCAAGACATTATAGAACTTATTAAGTGAAGCCTTGGGACTGTCATAGAGCCTAAAGGTTGACATAAATTTTTCATACACATTGAACTTTGCTAAATGTGCTTGCATTTGATTAATGATGACTTTCTCCAGTGCGCTAATAAGAAGAAGGGAAATATGAGCTGGGGCTGCAGCAGGGAGAATGGGCTCCTGGAAGGAAGGGCAGTGGTGGCAGCAGGAGAACAATGGGACTTCCGAGAGATGCCCTGCCTAGCAGGAGGGAGTTTATTACTCCCTGAAAAATTGCTCCTTGCCACCCAGAGATAGGGCACTGAGCACGGCAGGAAAGTCAGCGTTGTAATTGTGGAAGTGAAAACATCATAGCTCCACAGGACCGGCAGGGAAATCCACCTCCCAGCCCCTAAAGACCTCACATCTCACAAAGAACCACCAAAACCCCACCCTCTGCCCCTAAAGCTCTCACATATCACAAAGAGCCTCCAAAACCCTACCCTCATCCCCTAAAGCCCTCCATACATAATAAAGAACAATCAAAACCCTCACCCTCAGCCCCTAAAAGCCCTCCATGCATCACAAACAACTAAAAATCCCAACCTTAGCCCCTAAAGCCCTCCATACATCACAAACAACTAAAAACCCCAACCTCAGCCCCTAAAGCCCTTCCTATATCACAAAGATCAACCAGAAACCCATCCTCAGCCCCTCAAACCCTCCATATACCACAAAGAACAACCAAAACCCCACCCTCAGCCCCTTAAGTCCTCCACATATCAAAAAGAACAACCAAAACCTCACCCTCAGCTCCAAAAGCCTTCAATATACCACAAAGAGCCACCAAAAACTCCACCTTCAGCCCCTAAAGCCCTCATATATCACAAAGAACAACCCAAAACCCACCCTCAGCCCCTAAAACCCTCCATTCATCACAAAGAACAATCTAGAAGAGCTTTGTATTTAGCAAGAGAGAGGAGTGGTTTGTCTGCAAGTCTGGCTGGAGATGGAGCTGGAGGAAATTTGCCTTGGCAGCCAACGCAGTGAGTCACGGACTCATGGAATGATTTCGGTTGGAAAAGAAGGCAACAACAACAACAAAACAAAGCCTTCACTTGCAGCTAGGTCTGGAGAACAGCATATGGATTTGTTCAGTTGAAATAAACATGTTTTTTCCCTTGTTTGGAAGTTAAAAAAAAAGAAAAGGGAAAGCAATCAGTAACCTCAGTCCAAAGCAGTCACAAAGTCTAAGCCTCTTTCACTAACCACCAAAAATGCTAGGCACTCCCTAAAATTCAATTAAAATTGAATTTGTAAAAAAAAAAAAGACAGGGCAAGTTTTTTGGTTTTTTTTCTTTTCCTAGTTTTAAAGCTGCTAAAGGTCAAACTTTTAAGCATTTATTTTGTTTTATTTGAAAAGAGCACCCCTACAAACAAAAGTCCTACGAACAGACCTAACAAAGAGGACTCAAAGTCTTCTCCTAGCTTAGATAGCTGAGTAATCAGGTATTGGGTCAGATTTTACAAAAAGAAATGCAGAAAACAAGAGATGTTGCTATTCCTTCTCCTGACAGTGTGGGGTAGAAGACAATTATTGATTCCCCATCACCATCAACTATAAATTTGCCATTCCAAAGCAGATTTCCCCCCGTCATGGAATGCTTTACCCACAAGCCTGGTTGGTGTTGATGCAGTTATAAACTACTGCAAATGGACTAAACAAGTGCAGAAAAAAAAGTCTCAGATTTTGAGTTTGGCAGTTAGAGAACTCAAAAGGACTTTGAAAATCTCAGGTTCAATTCCCCACCCTGGATAATATTTATTTATAAAACACAAATTGGCTTCACTGGAAAGTCTGAAAGACTCTTGAGAAAGACCCTTCCCTGCCCTGGAAAGAGTTCTGAGAATCACTCGCAGTCCAAGCGAGTCTCTCCCTTTGTGTTGGGTGTTTTCTTCCCACGGAGAAACATGCAATGTTCCATATCCTCTGCAGAACCCTGACATGGGTCAGGAGCTGTCCCTGGCATGCAGACAGGAGGGGTGGCACAGCAGCAAAGTGCCCTGGGGTGTGCACACACATGGAGCTCCCGTGGCAGAGCTGTGCAGCTCCTGCCCCTCCTCTGCTGGGACAGGGCAGGACACCCACTGTGGGATCTGCAGGTCATTAGGGGAAGGAGGAACAGAGATCTAAAGGTGGTGAGCAGGCAAGGCCCAAGACTTCATGCAGAAATACAAGAAATATGTTTTTCAAATGACTATGAGTTCACGAATTGGAGTGGGCTAAAATTGTTCTTATGGCTTGAGTAATTGTAGCCAAGTCCGGCTCAGTCAGGTTTGAAAAAGACTTTCTTATCAAACACAGAGATCAGTGATAATAAATAATGGAAAACTTGTGCACTAGAACACAGGAAATGGAACTGGGTCAAGCTGGTTGATCCCCAGTCTCAGCCTAAATGAGTGAAAACAATAGCAGAACTCCAGAGACCTGCAGCTCACTCCCTGAAAAGCTCACTCAGTCCCTTTCCCAAGCCATTCCTTTTCTTTTCTCTCTCTCATCTTTTTCTTTTTCTTTTTTTCCCTTAATACAGAATGTGATTCTGCTGCCAATTAATCAGAAAACACCCTTTCATTACAAATATAATTCTGGATGGGGAGACATAAAAGAATTTCAGGTTGTTGGGTCCCAGAAAGTGAAGGTTGTCTCTCTGTGAGCCTTATTTAAATTCCTAGTCCTCATTTTTCCTCTGAGCTTGTCAGCAGCAACATGGGAAAATTCAGCATTTTATTTTGTCAGTCATCAATGATATGGAGACCACAAAACCTGCAAGCTCTTTAAAAAGCTTTTCTCATCTGAGGAGTAGCAGTCTCTGGGGCAGGATCTCACCTGAGATCACAGAAATATTGGTGGTGATCTTGCACGCTCATAGCCCTTGCCATGGCATCAAAATCTGCTTGACATCGCGGCAGGAACACGGCAGAGGGACCTGAAAATTCCCAAAACAAACCCTCTCCTCCCCTATCGGTGCAAGTTCGGAGAGCTCCCTTAGCAACCAGCCCTGCGCTCGCATCCCTCATCGCCTTGCCAGCCAGGAGGGATGGTGTTCCAGGCACTGCGGGGACATGGCAGGGAGCGGCACCTCAGCTTGGTGACACCCAGCTAGACGAGGAGCTGAGCCCTCCTGCCAGCTGGAGCTCAGAATTCCCTCAGCTCGCAGAAAATCCCTGCTGGCAGCGTCACGCTGTCTGTTTCCGATGGTGTTTGGAGGGGTTGTTGTATCCCCCACAAATGCTGCCTGACTCAGTTCCCCAGAGGGATCCCACCACAGCACCACCTGCACTTGTCACTGTCCCCTGCCTTACCTGGCTCAGCCGCGGACATCCTCCTTGTCGTTAGGGTTTGCTCCAAACCCGCTGAAGTAATTAACCTTTGAGATGTCTTCCATGGATGCCAGGCTCATCCTTCCCCGCGCTCCTCGGGAAAGGCAAGGCCACTGCGCTAAAGCAATTCCCGCGGGTGAATCCCTTCCCAAGCCTCTCGTTGGGATCGTTGGGAATGCTGCAACAACCTCCAGCCCACTCGGATGTGCCGGGCCTGACCCAGAGCCGCAGTGCTGGGCTGGGTTTTACCAAGCTCAGGTTAAAAACCTGCGGCTCCCGCGAGCGCTGCGGAGAAGTTCAACACAGAAATGTCCTGTCATGGTTCTGGAACGCACTGATGCTCCGAGGCGCTGCCGATGGTCCGGAATGAGGATAATTCCCAGCATTTCAGAGGTGGCCTTGCCTGAGATTAGCGAACCTGACTTAATAAAGCACTGCCGTAATTGCATGTTCACTGGGAAGGGGGAAAATAATCAAATGAAAAAGGACAAAACCAGCAGGGAAAGAAAATTTATTTCCAAGCATCTACGAGAGTGCTACAAACAATAGAGACTAAAACTCAAAGCATTTGAAACTATTAAAAAATGTAGTTGACAATGTCCTTCTTAAAAATTAAACATAAAAATGTAGAAAATGCAGTTATTAATTCTAAAACTTGCTCAAAAGTGAAATAAACCCAGATAGCATCAATGAGGATGAAGTCCTACAAATTTCTTTTTTTTTAAATTTTATTTCAATTTGTTAATTTGTAAAGTGATACTCATTTCTTTTCTTTTTTCTTTTTTTTTAATGTTTATTTAAATTTATAATGGAGAAATGTGCAAATCTAGCAAAATATTCTTTGGATTATAAACAGAGAAAAATCAACAACCAAAGAAATTTGAACCAAGTTAATAATAAACTATAGAATTATATAGAATGCATACAGCTATAATAAAGTGAAATATTACAATAAACATTGTAGAGCAAATCTGCTGATTTAGCAAACTCTGCCTTATAAAACATAGGGATATAATGGGACAAGTGAATATGTTATGGATATAGAGCTGAAACATCAGTCATCATTTTAAGGAGTTAAATTTTAATCTATCTACATATATGGGGGGTCTTCAGAAAAGCAACACACCAACAAATCAGATTTCCTCTCAGATCAAGCAGTTTGGTACCCGACTGCAAATGAAGGACAGGGTCTGTAAAGTGAATGTGGGAAAATGTAGATAATTTCTATTTATTGCCTCTTCCCATATTGCAGCTGCTGATCTCTGACCCTAAACAGCCAACTATATTAAATTCAGCAGAGGTAAAGCTGTACACAGATGGAGAAGATGTTGATGTGCAGAACATATTCCAATCCCTTGCTCCTTCTGAACTAATATTAAAAAAAAAAAAAGTTATAGATCCCTTTTTTGGATTAAAAACATACATTACAAAAAACAACTCTGAAAGCACTCTGTATTTCTGTCGTCACAAATTAAAATGTCTCCCTACCTGCAGAAGATGCTATTCTACTGGAAATTAAAAAAAAATAAAAGAACAAAGAAAAAAAAAATCAAAATAAAAATAGGAATTAAGTGCCAGAATCTTAATTACTACTCAGGTAAGGTAATTGTCAGGTAGAACAGTCCTTAGGGAAGTCACGGCTAAACTGGGTCAGATTTCAGTCTCTAGAACCCGTAGGAGCTCAGCACAGATACGGAAACTCACAAGGCTGGAGTAAAGTGTAAGTACAGAGTACTCCCGTCCACTCACAAAGTCACTTCTGAAACCTCGGGAACCTCTAAGATATAAGATAAATGCATATTACATGGGAAATATTGAAAAGTATTACACTTAATTTAATCCAGGAAACACAGTAGGACTATATGACGATTCTTACTGTGTTCTGGGAGCAGCCACAAGCTGTAGATAGAGAGGGTACAAAATGTTCACCAGACGTTACATTTGTTTTAATCTAAAAAACATTTGTAAAATGTACTTGATTTTTAAATAATCACTTAACAAGGCAACAAACCAACTACAAACACATAATAAATAAGGCTATTAAAAGGTCACAATTGTAGTAAATTAGTCAGAACTATAAATGGGACATTAGAAACACTATGTTTTTCCTTATATGCTTAATAACCAGAACAAGAATTAAAAAAGAATCAGTTTATTTCAAAGTCTGCTTCTTATATTGAAGCACATATTAAAGCAACAGTACAATGTTCATAAAATATAAGTGTGATGCTGTAACATTTCTTACATGTCAGAATACTGATATTTGTATGTATACTAAAATAAGAATTTTAAAATTGTACAAATAGATACATTAAAAATGACATAGAAATAGGGCGCCTCCCACTGCAACAAGACAGAGTTTTTATATCTGGCACGTATTAGTTCAAGATGAAAGTATAAGCAAAAAGATTTACAAGAATCAGCAGTAACAAGTTTGATGCTCAAGAGACATAATAATTGTACATTGTACTGTACATACATCATATGGGTTTAAGCTGGCTGAATATTATATATTTCAAGTTTAAAAATGCACTACCATATAGAGTGTCCATAGTTTAAGGCGAAATTACAGCTCAGAACTGTTATCTTTTCTAATTTGTGGAAGCTTCTTTGACATAAAAGATTTAGATGTTCGTAAAAGATTTCCCTTATTTGTAGGTTCACTTTTAGCATTTTCCTTCATTTAAATATTTCGCATTTCTCAAGTGGGTGTTTTCCTTTAGTGAAGCCGGCAGCCAACTTCTATATTTGCCTTTTGTAGGAAAAGGTACTTCACAGTATTTACCACTTTCACGTCCTTTTTTATCAAAGGAATCCTCTCTGTCAAACTTAAATGTTTAAATGAGATTTTTCTTGATTTTTAAAAAAATACCTGCTTACATTTCTTCTGGATTCTTCAGAACTTCGGACACAGTTCTTAAGGCCAAATCTTAAACTTTATTGTTAAGAATCATCATCGAAAGTATCTTTGGAGCCATACAAGTCTGCAAGTTTCTTAAATCGAGGTCCCCAATTTTGTAGATAGTCGTAGTCCAAGTCCGAATCTGTTGTCGCTGACTCCAAGGAGCTGAGTGACCCAGCCACGGAGCCTCTGCCCTCGTAGCCATAGATCTGGATGGAGTCATAGGGAGGGGCAGTGGGGTCGTTGTCAGCCTCCTGTATTCGGGTGTTGATGAAATCATCAACGTCCACGCTGTTGGGCGCGGGCCGCAGCCCTGGCCTGGGCAGGTACTGGTACTCGGGCTTGATGTCCTTGCGCGGGATGAAGCCGTTGATGCCATCGGGGTTCTGCAGCGTGGCGATGTCGAAAGCTTCCGTGTCCTCCTCACCCCCGCCCTCGTCATCGTACGTGATGATGTTCTCCCGGACGTCCTCCTCCTCAAAAACGATCAGGGGCTCTTTCTTCTGCCTCTTCAGGGTTACGAACAGCACGACAATGACTGGAGGAGACCAAAACACGAGTTAGACTGCACTGTCAAACAGCAGCTCCTTTGTAAAGAATTATGGCACCGCTGAGCCCTCAGCTTTTGTGCTGGATTGTGCTGGTCGAGTATTTTGGGCATTCCTTGCTAGGTAAAAGCGGCGACGTTTGTACACAGAGCTGCACACACTGATCTGAGGCTTTCTGTCTGGGCTGCATGCCACTGCTCTTGCTAATTGCTCATTACTGCAACACTAATTCAAGGAGAGTGTTTGTGAGGCCCCCAGTGCTGCACAAACACTGTGACACTGCCTTTGAGCAGCCCAAGCATACGAGTATCTGCAACAAAACAAAGATGAATCTTTATCCCCTCCTGCATGCCCAAAGTGTAACTGTAATTCCAAGTGTCATTTACGTTAAAATAGAATTTTTTTAAGCAGCACCTCCAAACATGTATTTGTTTTCGTGGTCTCACTTCAAATTTCTATGAAATAAAGTATACAAGAAAAGAAACACTATAAATTACTACAGACAAATTATAAAATATTATATAATTTGTTTTTCACATCATCAGGAAACACTTTGCAGCACTTTCTTAAAAGCAGGTCTTCCAAGCCATTCATCCATCTTCAACATAAGATGGGTTTGAGGGAAATAGCTGGCAGGGGCCATTAATCCTGGCTGACCTCAATAAGGAACTTGTCATCCAGGGAAGATCACAAAACTTGGAACTGTATGTCATGACCTCCTTCAAGCAGTGTCCCTGATTAACTGACAAGAGGACACTCTCCAAGCACATCGAGACAAATGCACTGATGTTTGCTATTGAAGTTACCACAGAAGCACAGAATGATTTGGGTTGGGAGGGACCTTGAAGCTCATCTGGTCCTGCCCCTGCCATGGCAGGGACAGCTCCCTCTGCCCCAGGCTGCTCCAAGCCCCAATGTCCAGCCTGGCCTTGGGCACTGCCAGGGATCCAGGGGCAGCCACAGCTTCTCTGGGCACCCTGGGCCAGGGCCTGCCCACCCTGCCAGGGAACAATTCCTAATTGCCAAGATCCCATCCAGCCCTGCCCTCTGGCACTGGCAAGCCATTCCCTGCCTCCTGGCCCTGCAGCCCTTGGCAATTGTCTCTCTCCATCTTTGCTGCAGCTCCTTCAGGCCCTGCAAGGCCACACTGAGCTCAGCCCAAAGCCTCTCATAGCCAGGCAGATCAGTACCCCTCATAAAGATAAAAGCTAAGAAATTAAGATTCACTTCTCCACCTTGGCATAGAAGTCAGCATTATTTTCTTCACACAAGCACAGACAAGCAACCAGTCAAGAACTCCTTTTTACCTAGCAAGATGACGATGCAGGCCAGGATGGCGATAAGGGCGCCGGTGCTGAGCCCTGCATTGAGGACGTAAGCCTCGGCGTTGCAGGAGAGCAGGGAGCCGCCGCTGTCGCAGCCGCACACGCGGATGCTCAGGGTGTTGGTGCTGCTCAGCGGGGGCACGCCGCCGTCGCTGATCACGATGGGCAGCAGGTACAGGTCCTGCTTCTGCCGGCTGAACCCTTCCCGTCTGACTAGCACGCTCGCCGTGTTATCTGTCGGGAGACGAGGGAGAATCGTCATTAATTTTTCCATTTTTTTCCACAGAGTCATATTCTTAGCCAATATTGAAAAAGAAATTATGTTGCTGCAACGGCTCTCAATTTTCAGATGTTTAGCGTTATTTCTACAGTAAACCAGTACAACGTGTTGCCTTCCTAATGACCCAAGAGCAATTATAGGGTTGTGTTTAATTCATACAGCACCACACTCAGTTTTAATTCTTTAATTAACACAAGGAACACAGATAATCTCTGTCTGATAGTACCTGTTAGTACCTGTAACTTTCTGAGAAATTCACAATATTTTTTCAACTACCCAATTGGCTGGACCTCCTTATTGCTGTTTGAGCTGGTTTTAGTGTCTTTCTAGAATTAAAGCTTTCAGTGGAGGGGTAAAACCCATGTCTCCCTTATGTGTTGTTCTTGGAGTCACATCTAAAAGTGTGGTAGACAGAGATCAATCCCAAAATGGGATGCATTAATGAGGCTCACACCAAAACAAAAGACAATATTTTCTGAGTATGAGCAAATTTGACCCTCATTGTTTCAGTAAGAAACACTAGAGTTTAACGGTGTTTCATCAGAACTGGTTTTCACCCAAATGCCCAAAGAATTCAGAGCTTATCATACAAGCACAGTATGTCTAGGCATATTTTGATTATGTGGATGTGAGGAAGAGTTAAATGATAGAATCAAAAATACCCTGAGTTGGAAGGGACCCACAAGGACCACTGAGTCCAACTCCAGGCAGCATTTCTGTTACAAGCATTTCTATTGCCACTGTCCTCATGAGAAGTGCCCTGCCATGGTTCTCCAGGTAGAGTGGACAGGAAACCAGCTGCCATCTCAGCACAGGACAATTGGGATGGTCCTGCACACTTCCTGGGGCTAAAGCCCTGGAAAGGGAAGTGTGTGAGATGACAAATTGGGCTGAGGCAGCCTGTGCCTCCTGCTCCCAGGGAAACACCAACAGCGCTCCCGTACTGTGCTCCTCCTCTCTCAGCTCAGCCTGAACCAAAGTTTATCACAATTGTAAACATCCCGAAGTAAATAAAGTGAAGCAATCACATCCATGGTTTCAGACCTTCAAAAGCCAGTTTATATTGAAGATTTATTCCACACAACCTTTCCTAGCTTGCCATGTTCTTTATTTTTCACTATATAACAGAAAGGGGGGAAAAAAGGGTTCTTTTATCTACTGAGGGAGGGCTGTTCACCTCTGAAGGTACCCACTTTGCTGCTGCCTCACAATACTGCAGATTAATCATTTTCCCGCTGAAGAGTCAGCATAAATCCCAGAAGTTAATAATGCAAACCACAAAACCTCTCCTAATGATCTAATCATTGTGATTTCCATGGAAATCTGTGAATAAATTACACCCAAAGAGAAGCGTCCTTGCCTTGCAGTAACCACCCTTGCAGGCAGTGCCCCTGACGTAGGACAAGGTCTGAAACTGCCCCAAATTTGGTGGTCACAGGTCAGTCTGTGGGATGAGAAGGATATCTGCACTGCTTATGACTCTCCCAGGAGCTTCTGCAGATCACACCGGAAAGGATGGATATTTTAGGTAGGATCTGTTTGTTACACACCAAATGAATCCATCCCCCATATCCACCCCTGTCCTGCCAGCCCACACCCCTGACGTCCTGAGTGGTCACCTGGGCATGACACAATTTTCTCTTTTGTGTTGAGTCTCACAAAAACAACAACAGGGTGGAAAACAGCTTGTGAAGTTCTCCTTTACACAATGTCACATTTGCTAAGGACAGGGAGGCTGATAAAGATCTGATTGTTTATTACTTGTGGCTCTTGGAGGTGCCCTTTGTCTCCCTCAGAGCCCTTCTTATCTCCTCAATGTTTACATGCACCATCTAAACTTTGAGGCACAATTTTTTACAGGATATCAACGTCTGCATGACACGAGCTTTATTTTAGGACTTTAAATTATTGGGCTCGTAACAATTTGGTACAAATAGAAATACAACATCTAATATCTATTAACCTATCAACTAACTTGAACTAATATATTGACCCAGAATAAAACAGTTCCACAGAGTCCTCTAAAATATGCTTAATAATTCATTTCCTCAATGGGAGAACCAAGATCTGCTCCATTAAATGAAAAATCACAACAGGGCAGATTATTTTTGTGGCAAAAAATACATTAACAGTGGGCTGAGTTACAGTTGCCTCGAGGCTGCAAAGGCACTGAGGAAGGATTGACAATACCATAAATTTTATTTACGCATTTTTTATCATATATTTTATTTTTCTAGCCTTTTGTCAGCTGAAACAGTATTCCTAATTAGAAATAAGAAAAGAATGGCAAATTATTCAGCTATTATACAGACTGGCCTGTTTCACTGCGGTCACACTAAACTAAGTTGATTTAGATCCAAAGGCTGATTTATCTTTTTTAATGGGAAGTGATTTTTATTTAAAAAAAAAAAAAATTAAAATAAATAAATTTTTAAAAAGAAAAATCCAATCAACATGCCTGCCCCTGAAGTTTAAAAAGATCTACCATACATCAAGCCTAAAATGTCATTTTTTAAACTTTTTTTTTACTGTTTATGTTCACTTTTCACATTTAGAAGAAACATAATATCCATAAGAGGAAAAAAACCCTCTTTTACCTAGATAAAAGATAACATATAATCCCAGTTAATATTCTCATCCTTGCTTTTTTATTATTTTCAAGGCCCAGGAGTAGAACCATAATCCTGGTAAAATGGCATTTTTTAAGCCAACAGAAGTTAAATGTCAATACCAGCTTAAAACTATTACTTAACACATATGGGAACAACTTGACTCAGTCCTAATGAACACAATGGGGGTTAACACTAGAGGGAAAAAAACTCAATGCCATACCTAAAAATACGTATTTTCCCAGCTATTATTGCCTGGGATATCCAATATCCAAAGGTGTTGCAAGTGAAGACTCCCTGTATTCTCCATGAAATCTTCACAATTAGAAGATAAAATTGCATTATTTCATGGTGATCCTTATACTGATCTCCCTGACCTTTGATTTTTGTCTTTTTCTCTGGTGATCTTATTGATGATTTCCAATTTTTCCTGTGCATAGAGGCAAATGTAGCTTAGCCTTGGGGGGCTTGTTAGCACATAGATTGTGTAAGGAGGATTCTAGATTACAGGAGCTGACTGCAGTGTGAACTTTATCACCTGCATCAGTGTGAGTGCTGATTCAGCCAGAAAACAAAACAATTTCAGGAGTCCTCCTGTCTAAAATCATTACCAGGAGTGGCAATTGCTGTAGAGAATCCATGGCAAAATCCTGTGACTTTATTGTTTCCAAATTTCTTGTTGAAAAAGTGTGAAGCACATGGTTGAGTTTAAAAGGTGGATTTTAGTCACGGATTTTTGGGGGCTTGCAGATTTAACTTCAGGCTCTGCAAAGCACTACCTTGTGAATTTGGGCCTGCAGCCCTTCCAGCAATGCCAGGCTGAGGGAGCCCAAGGAAAGGCATGTCAGCGCAGGACCCAGCAGGATTAAGAGCAGGAAATCCATTTACTCCAAATCTGCCTCTCTGCTGTGAAGTGTCATGAGCCTCCGCTGCTCTTTTGAAGGCCTGACTTCAATGGGAGCAGAACTGAGCAGAGCCCAGGCAAACAGAGCTGTTTATTTATGAGCTATAATATAAGGAAACAGTGCAAAAGTAATTCCATGTTTTATCCCAGCGTGGGCTAAGCCATTATCTCGTGTTTTCTATGGGAGATGGGCTCAGCTGAAGACTTGGGAACACAGTGGGCTATTAATAGGATGTAGAACGTGATTATGCTTTTTTGGATTACTGCAATATGTGATTACTTTCAGGAGTTGGTAAAAAGAAACTCTATTAAATGATAATTATGGGACTGTATTCACTTTAAAGTTCTGTAATAGGCCCAAATACTGGAGTTTTCATTAACTGTTCTCCACAGTTAATAAAGCCATTTCTCTTTGAAAGTAGCAATTCCCTCTGAAAGCTGTGGCATGGCCCAAAGAATACTCAGACTTACAACTGAAAAAACCCTACTTTTGAATGTCCATTTACATTATTTGACTTGCAAATGGTAACACACTCTCCCTAAGAAGATTTTTTAATATGGAAGTACACAGAATTTTAACTTTTCTACTTTGTTGTACTGTAACTTATAACTTGCAAACACCCCACAGAAACAGTTAAATTGACAACATCATTGCACTGAAGATTGAACAAAACAAAGGAAAGAAAGGATGGAAATGGATGAGTTTCATTACATTATTCATTTCTCAAAAAGAAAATTATATGGGAAGATTCAATCCTTAAATACTGTCTTCTTGAGATAACCTTTTGCAAGTAATGCCAGGTAGGGATACTACATTAAACTAACATCACAATTTCAACTATAAAACATTTTTATCTGGGTTAATTTTGTCAGTAATGAATTTGCTGCATACGGAAATGAAGGATTGGCTGGAGTCAGGAACCATAATACCACTCGCCTGCAGCTGTATCAGAGCATCTCAACCCTGACCTACACTTCCTCTGCTAGATTATAAAATCTAATCTATTTTCAGTTTGATGTGGTGACCATAAAATGTATTTTATAGCGAAACTTGGCCTCAGGGTCTCAAGCAAAGAATACATTCTTATTTACTCCTCTCTAAAAATACATCCATGAATTTTTCAAAACTTGTGTTTTACTACTTTAAAGAGAATAAATATATGCCCTGCACTGGCTCCTTTATGAATTGCTTATGTATGTACAAGTGTCAAGCACCAGGCAACAGCACTACTTTGATCAGTCAGGAATAACAGAGGTTTTGTTTGGGAGCTCTGATGATAATTACCCTCCCTTCAGATGTGGAGGGAGATATAAAGTGTGCCTCAACAGAACAGTTTTTACTGAAATCATGTATCTGGATTGTGTTGCCTTTTGTACTTCTGGCACTCTTGGATTCATTATTTAAACCAGTTCAACTTTTCTAAAAACAGTCAAGTTTCCTTCAAACATTAAAGCCTGGTAATCAAAACCAATTCCTTAGAAGCTGAAACAGTTTTTACCCTGCACAGGGAAATAAAAAATGAACACTGAATGAGAATATAATGAAATAAATTGAATAAATATGTATAATGGCTGAACCTGTCTTCTGTTTTGTTTTGTTTTGTTTTGTTTACCCACCTCCTCTGGCACCCTCGGCCTCTGGCAACTTAAGGTCGCTGATGCCACTATGTTGTGATCAATTGAATTTTGACCCTCACCCAGGCCTGAGGGTTTTTGCTTACACATTTCTTACATCGCACCATCAATCTGAATGCAAAGCTCTACTCTGTTTCATGAATAGCAAACTGGCAAGGGGATCAGGACACTCAGATCCTGAGCTACCCAATCCAGGTACACTCCACAGCAGAAATCCCCGTTTGCATTTCCTGCACAAGGCAGTGATTTGATTCCTTTGGGAATCCAGCCCAAGTCTCTTGTGATCCATAATTTACAAAAACTGGCAGGCACAGTGGTGAACAAATACAAGCAGCCTAACAATTTATGCTGTCTCAGCTAATTTTAGGTTTCTCTAAATTGAGGGGATCTGCCAATTCCATTTAGTGAGTGTTTGGCAGTGGTTTTATCCTCTTCCTGGGAGATAAAACAGCAGTGGATTCTTCCTGTCGGGTATTATTATGTAATTTTAAATATGCATTCAAGAAAATTCAAGCGAGTTAACAAACACCATACTTTCCCAAGAACATCCTCACATTTCAGCTGTATGATTTTGCCTTCCTCCCCAAAGTCTCGGAGAAAGACAATCTGCCAAAGTTAATGACAATGCTGTTGCATGACATTACATTGGCCATTAGTTCTACTTTGTCATTTCTTTGGACTCTGGTAGAGTGGGAATCTTCACACAAACCTCTGTTGTCTCTGAGTGTAAAATTTGGATTATGAATAATTTCAGGTGGCAAGCTGAAGATAAATCTTGGTCCATTGGCCGAGTCATCCTTGTCATCAGCACTAATTGTAATAAATTGCTGTAAAAGAAAAGCACTCTGTAAACAAATGGCTCCTTCACTGGGTACAGCACACACAGACAGCACTCTGAGACAGCCCTTGAATACAGAGCTGTAAAATAGCAGAACCCCCCTCAAGTACAAATGTATGCAATTACAAACACAGACTCCATACTACTTTATTTGCTATTGCATTAAACCACCCCGGAATTACAGCTGTAAAAGCACACACCTCCTACATTCTTATATACAAATATGTGCTAATAAGAACCCAGCAGAATAAATAAAATTCTGCAGAAAACTCAGCAGCTGAGAAAGTACTTTCTAAACTGCTACACTGACTGCAAAGGCACAGATCATGTATGGAGCTTTATTTCTATATGATCCTAACCCCTCTTCCTCATAGACTGACAGGAATAAATCTGTTGGCTAAACTCTGCAAGCACTGCACTGGGATTCTTCCCATAAGGCACTAAGCATTTCTGCAATATCCAAACCAATCTCCCATCTGGGAAAGCTGCCCCCAGCCAGCTCTGTTGCCCATGCGGTGGTGGGCACTCCCAGCCAACACCAATCCCACTCCATGCACAACGCACTGGATAACTTCTGATAGCAGTTCAGAGATAAGTGCCTTTCTGGGTGCTCGAGGCTTTCTGGACAAAACTTCAAAACAAATGTTCATTTCCTACCTCTCATTGGAGCTGACAGGACAGAACTGGGCTCACGCCCTGCGGGAAGAGCTGTGTGTGCAGGGAGGGTGGTGGGAACAGGGAAGGAGCTGCGAGCAGGGAGGCGGTGGGCAGAGGGAGATGGTGGGCACAGGAAAAGTGGTGGACAGAGGAAGGCTGTGGAAACAGGGAAGCTGTGAACAGAGGAAGGTGATGGACGCAGGGAAAGTAGCGGTCAGGGAGGCGGGGGACAGAGGAGGGAGGGGNAACAGGGAATGTGGTGGGGACAGGGAAGGTGGCGGGTGAGGAAGGTGGTGGCCCAGGAAGTGGTGGTGAGCAGAGGAGGGTGGTGGCACAGGGGTGGTGGTGGGCAAACAAGGGTGGTGGCACAGGGGGTGGTGGTGAACAGAGGAGGGTGGTGGCACAGGGGTGGTGGCACGGGGGGTTGTGTTGAGCAGAGAAGGGTGGTGGCACAGGGGTGGTGGCACGGGGTGCTGGGCAGGCCATACCTGGTTGCTTCGGGCATTCTCACACACAAAGGCTTCGTAGGCTGCTGCAAACTTGGGAGCATTGTCATTGACGTCAACGACCTTGATCGCAACGGGAACTTTGGCTTCCTGGTGCTGTTTGTCTGCGGGAGAGGCAGCACCGAGATGAGACAGAAGCAGGAAAACCCCTCAAAACAAACAAATTCCCAGCTGCATCCAGGGAGAAATCAACTATGCTGAGGTATTTTTATTTGGATTTGTTGTAGTTTATCAAACTGAGATAATTGAAGGATTCCAGTATTCGTACCACTGATTCTAAAATACCTCAGTGAAATACTCACGGACTTCAACTGCAAAGACAGAGATATTATGCCAAGCCATTTCTTCCCTATCCAAAGACTTTATTGTCTTGATATTCCCATCTTCTGCATTAATAACAAAGTATCTTTCAAGGTCGGTGTGTCGATCAATTGAATATCTAAAGAAGATGGAAAGTCAGTAATTAGAGACAAGAAGGACTTAGGAGTTTTGTGCATCCAGATTTGCTCTATATAATTATTATTTCTAAATAATTGTAAGTAGTGCACCTATTGTTGCCCTCAATACCATTGTCAAAGGAATGATATACATTCTTTTAAGAGGAGAATCACCTGGTTGATTTCTACATTTAGAAAAACAGTACATCAGATTGTTTGTAATAAGTGAAAATTGCTGGTCTTTGAAGTCTTTGTATCAAAGCCTTAATATACTCTTTATTTTCTTCTCTTACAAAACATGATAAAAATATCTACTGAGATATTTTTTCTCTTCTGTTTCATATTAATCATGATGATCTTTTAAGTCTTCCAATCTTTGGTTTACTCAGAATATTAATTGATCATACAAATTTACCAAATATTATCCACTCTGCACATTCATACAGCTTTATACAGCTCTGACTTTCATAACTTCACGTTGAAATTCTTTGAAATGTTAAATATACCCACAAAAAAGATCTTCATAATTTAAATTACACTAAGAACATGACAAATAAAAATGAACTAATAGACGGCTATTATAATATAAGAATTCTTTACTATGAGGGTGGGCAGGCCCTGGCCCAGGGTGCCCAGAGAAGCTGTGGCTGCCCCTGGATCCCTGGCAGTGCCCAAGGCCAGGCTGGACATTGGGGCTTGGAGCAGCCTGGGGCAGAGGGAGCTGTCCCTGCCATGGCAGGGCTGACACTGGATGAGTTTTAAGGCCGTTCCAGCCCAAACAGTTCCATGATTCTGTGATTCCAAGACAATCCAACATTACAGCAGAAATTAGGTGTCTGTATATGCTTGTCTTTAACAATTAGCCCTTAACAATTACCCAACACAATCTCTGATCTACAGCTTAGACTTCTATATTTTGAGAAAAATCCACACTGTAATAACAGCACAAGATATTTGTGAAAAATATAGTTTAGAATAGAGTATACCACAGATGCCCTTAAGTATATTTTAATTAGACATAGCTGTGGTTATGATACAGGCTTTGAGAAACAGGCAGTTTATGCCACAAGGCATAAAACCAATGCTGGATGGTTAAAGTTTCAATATTCTGAGTGTCTGTAGGTCTATCACATTGCCTTCAGAACTTGCCTAACAATTCCAAAAGCCAATGCTTAGAAGGAAACAGGAAATTCAGCAAACCTTATAGCACTGTTGGCAGCATCAGGGTCTTTGGCATGTACTTTTCCAACCACAGTACCAGATGCTGCATTTTCCTGTACTTCAAAAATGTAACTTGGCTTCAAAAACACTGGTGGCTCATCAGCATCTTCCACTGCTATTTTCACTGTCACCGTGTCCTTGAAGGGCCCATTGCTGATGAACTTGGGGTCAATGTGGACATTGGCTGCCTCCACCTTCAGGCTGTAGGACTTTTTGGTTTCATAATCTAAGGTCTGTGAGACACAAGGAGACAGTGCATTCCAGAGTCAGGAAAAGCAGGGTGTGAGAGCAGCAGGCAGTGCCCTAGTGCTCAATGACATCAAACAAATGTGAGCATCTGTCAACAAGCTTGGACTGAAATGTGTATTTAAAAACATAAAGACTCAAATGGAAGGAGCTACATTCTATGTATGGAGCAGCATAGGAAGGCACTCAAAATATCCCCACAGAGTCCTTGTCTTGCTCTTTGCTTGCTGTATCACTGAGGAAATCATCAGTACCAGGAAAATGAACCTTGCCTCCATGCAGCCTTCCAGGCAGCACAAAAGAGCAAGGGACCCGAAAGGGGCTCCCACGAGAGGCCAGGCTTTGTCTGATCCAGACTGGCAGGTATTGCACATGAACATGGTTTGAAGTGCTCCTGGGTGCACCATGAGATAGGACACGGATAAGTTAAATCATTGAACTAGTGGAGAAAAAAACAAAGATGGTTTGCAGTGCTTTCATTCCTGCAGTTCTTTCCATCCACAGAACTCATAACACTTTCCAAAACGGGGGGGGGAATGATGCCCATGGGGCAAGGCCTTTTGGGAGCCTGATCAAAGCCACAGCACCTCCGCACCTTCACTGGCATGAAGAGGCTGCAGGGTGGCACCTCAAAATGATCATGCAGGTGCCAACCACAATTCACAAAGTATGTTAACACCATAGACTGAGTGGAGTGACAGCTCTCCCACACTTCAAAACACACAAAAAATCCACTCCCACCTCCAGAACAGAGACAGAAATTGAACCAGGGCACTTTTGAGCAGAGGAGACCTCAGGGTCCCCTCCTGAGGGACTGCCCCAAAGGGCAGGGCAGGGCTGACCAGAAGTTAAGTTGGTCAGGCCTTCTCCTTTGAGTTCTCATTATCTCCAAGAGAGATAAATAGCTCTAAAGATACAAAGGGCAAAATAATAATGCTTACATAATAATAAGATTTATGTTTTACAATTTGCAATTTAAAATTAATTCGATAACGCCTTCAAAGCTCCCACTGATGGGCTGTGTGTGAAATCCCCTCTGCTGCTTTTCCCATAGCCTGTGACTCCTTCAGAACACTATTGTGGACAATGCACAGCTGAAGAATTCAAACTATAGGGCATGAGGCTTTTCAGACTGAACATAAAGCAACAGTGAATGTCTGCTACTTATCAGCACTAGGCAAAACTTCATTAACAATGAAGCTGATGGCATCGTATTTTACCGTGACTTTTTATTATGAATTCATTTAGTTTGTGCAATTAATCCACTGTACAGTATTTATGTAACTCTTCTTGGTTATTTTCTTCCATTCCAATTCAGCTAATGGGGAAATGGAATATTAAGAGTTAATCACACCTTCAGAAATGAATTAAGTGAAATTTGCATTTACTAATATTTTAGCTTAGGTGGTAATCCATTATTACCAAATATTCTGTCAGCAACAAAGAACATTACACAGCAGTAGATATTACTCACCTTCTTAAGCTTCACAACCCCTTCCTGAGTCTCATAGTCCGTGGTGATTTCAAACATGTCCATGCCATCTCCATCGATGATGCTGTAAGCTACCAAGCCGTTCTCCCCAATGTCAGGATCTTTGGCCTTCACTCTCCCCACTTCCTCTCCCGGGACAGCCGCTTCCGACACCGACATCTGGTACACACCTGGCCAGGGAGAGCGGGCGTTTGCCCTGAGTGAGCAGGCTGCTCTCCAGCTGGGTGCTTATTAACTCACTGAGCTTGGAAGTTCCACAGAAACTCAGCGAATTTTTGTATTTTCAACCCCCCCGAAGGAACGCTGTGTTCACTTATAAAGAGCTTTGAGGAGCAAGTTAGCTGTGAAATCTGAACCCACGTGGATAATCGACAGAACATGACCTCCTCCCTGATGTGTTACACCCCATCTGCGTTACCTCTCTGCTCAGGGCGGGCTGGAAAAGACAACCAATCGCTCAGAATGCAGAAATTGTTGTGGCATCAAGGTTACCATTGATAGCAGAGATGTTATTACAAAAATGGCAAGAAAACTCCCTTTCACATGACTCATGGCATGGCCTTCAACTCTCAGTCTCATTTCTGCCCATTCATTCAGGGGCCATAAATTATACACAGTGAATTGGATAAATCCTGTCTGCTGTGCTGGCTCAAGTATCACTCTGCTGCTTTCTGTGGCTTGAATTTGGAGTGTGAACATAGAGTAACAATGATTATTAAAATTTCAGCCACAGAGAGTATGTATCAATTTGTATGTGATTTCATGCCAAACAAAAAATGGCTTTCCCATGGCAAACTCCAATAGCAAAACCACCCCCAGACATCCCACAGGTGTTACCCTGTGTATTCAGGGACACCAGAGCAGAGCAACACTGTTCCTGGATAAATCTCTCTCCAACAGTTGTCCTTTAGGCATTATTGATTCCAGGACCTTCCCAACCCCCTCCAGAGTTCAGATAACATAACCTGATCCTAAATATATAAATCTATGTCAGCATTTTTTGCCACCTCATCAGCGTTAATAAATCGAGGAGGAAAAAAAAAGCCATGATAAAATAATCTAATTTATTCTCCTCTGTAATTGCTCTTTTTTGCTCCATGAGCACCCTAGGAACATCAGGAGACTTACACCAGGCAGATCCTTGGCTCATTACCCATAAAAACAATTGGCACATGTCATTGAAATAGGTCATTAACTCCAGTCATAAAGTACCCAAAATTTAAGCACATAACTCATTAACGGCTTGAGCAATGAACATTAAAAAAAAAAAGGAAAACAAGAATAAAAAAATCAATCATTTGGTTGTTTATACAGACAGTTAGAATCCTGGATTTGAGTTATAAAGCATCCCCAATTCAGGTTTAACCTGGGGGTGAATGATTAAGTAGAGTAACTGCTTTTGGGCATTACTGATAATTTAAAATGTTCTTCCAAAACACTCAGTAAAGGGGTTTGACTTCATAGAGAAAAATCCATTATTTGATGGAGTTAACAAAATGCTTTATCCTGTGGTCCCAGGTTATGATCTGGAGTGAAAAGGCTTGTTTTCAAGCTATGTAAAACCTGATTTTTTTAGGCTTTAATCATATCCTTTTCGAAGGGTAGACAATGCTGACACAGATTTTTACGTTTAGGGACTGTCACTTCAGCTCTTGCAAGAGGGGCCGGGAACCTGCAGCATTGCAGGAAGAGCTGTTGGACATGCCCAGGACGTGTCAGGGTCAGAGCTGCTGCTCAGAGGAGAATCAGGGCAGGCTGGGATGGTGTCTGCAGTGCACTCAAAACACCCCAAACCCACACAGAGATGAGATGCAGAACAGATGTGTGCGTCCATTAATGTACTTCCACCCAGCTGCGAAGGCTGAGTCTGGTAATGTCAGCCCTGATTAATTTTATATGTGAAAAATAAGTCACTCAGGTATAAAAAGTTGCTGTATTTGACCTCCATTAATGCACTTTAACAATTTAAAAATGTAATTGTGCTAAATTGAGTTTGGTTTGCCACAGTAAATGTAAGTCTTGAGGAGCACATATGTGTCTCCCTGCTCATGTAAGTTTTATGGCGTGGCCCAGTAGCTTAAAAAATAAAGTTTAGGGTCAGGAATATTTGCAATCTAATCCTGATAATCCAGACACTAAATCCCCATATGTCAGCTGCAAAAAGAGTAACTAATACTCCTTTATTCACGTGTGCTGCAATAATCCATTCATTCCTGCTTCATCAAGTTTGGAATGTGTCTGATAATTCTCAAACATGGGTCCTAGTAGGAAATGCGAGCAGAATTCTGTTGTTACTCACTCTGTGGGAACTTTGGTGGGTTGTCATTGACATCTGTAAGCGTAATTGTCACTTTGGTTGTCCCTGAGAGGCCTCCCATGTGTCCTCCCATGTCCTTTGCCTGTATCACCACGTGGTACTCCTCCTTGGCTTCCCTGTCCATGTTGGGAAGAGCAGTTCGGATAATTCCTGCAGGCACAAAGAAAGTGCGGCACACACTGATTGAATGAAAACCTGGCTGCTGCACCGTGAGCTTGCATGAAAAAAAGCAGTATTTGCAGTGACAGTGAAGGTTCTGTTTTCCCTGCGCATTGTGCTACGCAGGGAAAGCAGCCCTGATATTGCAGAGTGGACCAGAAGACTAGAGAATCGAAGCTGTGCACACAAACAGCCTCTCAATCATCACAGCACATCATAACACACAGAAACAGCATCAACTTCCCAGGGTAGCATCCTCAGAAGCTCCACCAAATGCCAGGAGAGCAACCTGCAGCAGAGCCACTCCAGCAGCTCCACCCAGTCAAAACACTCAGCTCACTGTAATGCATTCTGGCTCCGAGGTGCCAGGGAAATAAACTGCTCAGCAATACCTGTTTGAGCCTCCACCGAGAAGTAGGGCTGCCCTTCCAGGATACTGTAAACCAGTTTGGCACTGTTCCCATAGGTAGGGTCATCAGCATCTGAAGCTGTTACCTGAATTACTGATGTACCTAAAAATGGAGAGCAAACACAGGAGAAAGAGTCAGAGGCAAACACGTCTGGAAGGACCGAGCAGAGACACTTTCAGTCACGCAGTATAGTTATTCCTGAACTTTTTAATTTCCATGTTTGGTGAATGAAAAAAAAAATTACTTGACAATTTCTATATGACAAAATATACTCATACGATCCAAAAAGATTTGTCAGCAGCCGTGATGTGGATTAATGTTCTAACCAGTGAAGATATAAAAATCAGTAGTCACTCTGTACCCTTATGGTTTTTCCCCTCTGTAGTTTAAGCCTTATATTGCTTTTGTCATTAGACAGCCAAACAACAGAGTTTTCTTTTACATTTTTTCAGTAAGTTTCAGACAAATCATTCCTGTGGAAATCTCTGAGACAGACACAGACTCAAATAGGAGATGAAAATGGAATAGATGGTGAGGCAGTAACTCCTAGCTTTATTACACAGCTCTGCCAAAGGAATGGTCTTCGTGTTTACCCCAGAGGATTCACACTCCATAAATTCCAGGGGACTCTCATGATCCTTCCTAGGAGGAAATAGCTCTGTTCCAGGAACATCTCCCAGTTAGGAGCTGTGCAGGGTTAGATTTGGTCAGCAAATTAAATACACCAAGTGAGTCACTGGCTGAGCACGAAGTAAATTTTACTTCCCCCAAATCCTTGACAATATGAATGAAATAAAGCCAAGATGTTCTGACAACACAACACCTTCCCCAGGGGCAGGAAGGGCAGTGCCTGGCTGAGTACTCACCTACATTTGATCTCTCGGGCACATTGGCATGGTAGTTTTCATGGAGAAACTCGGGCGGGTTGTCATTGATGTCTTGAACTTTGACAATGAATTCAGAAGGGGGTTCCAAAGGTCTGTTCGTGTTCCTGTCCACAGCCTGGGCTGTGAGGGTGTACTGAGCTCTCTCCTCCCGATCCAGTGTCTTGGTTGCATGGATGTTCCCTGATTTGTCATCAATAACAAAAATGATTCCTGCTCCTTCACCTGAGAGAATGTATTTAATGTTTCCATCTCCAGAATCAATATCTGAATGAAGCTACAAAAGGAGAAACAGACACGCCTTAACAAGGGGGCACACGTTTCCTAGATGTGCTTATGAAACAAAAAAGTGCAGGAAATTGCTGTAACTTCACAGTTTTCAACCACTGTGTCTTCCAGCAGGCAATAATCCTCACTCAGGGACATGCTGTGACCACATCCAGGGCAGTGCCAGCCCACACCTGCCTCCTGCCACATGCAGGGGGCTGCTAAACCCAAGTTTCCAGATTTAAGGAACAGAATACACGAGAAGATACGTATAGCAGGTTCTTTATTCACACGAAGTTGGTAGGAAGATCATTTTTACATAGATTTTGTACACTTTGAACAAATCATGTTCTCCTGGGTTGGATGTAAAAAGCTGTTAAGTGATAAATGGGATGAGTTCAGTGATAAATGAGAGCCCAGCTGTGCCCAGGTGTGCAAGAAGGCCAAGGGCAACCTGGCTTGTAGCAAGGAGTGTGGCCAGAAGGGCCAGGGCAGTGCCTGTCCCCTGTGCTGGCCTTGCTGAGCCCCTCGAGGGCTGTGTCCAGCTCTGGCCCCCATGGCCAGAGGGTCACGGAGGGGCTGGAGGTGTGGAGGGCAGGGAGCGGAGCTGGGCAGGGCTGAGCCCCAGGAGCGGCTGAGGGAGCTGGGAAAGGGCTCAGCCTGGAGCAAAGGAGGCTCAGGGGAACCTTGTGGCTCTGCACAGCTCCTGCCAGGAGGGGACAGCCGGGGGGGTCGGGCTGTGCTCCAGGGAACAGGGACAGGAGGAGAGGGAACGGCCTCAGGCTGGGCCAGGGGAGGCTCAGGGTGGACAGCAGCAGGAATTTCTCCATGGAAAGGGCGCTCAGGCCTTGGCAGGGCTGCCCAGGGAGGTTTGCAGTGCCAGCCCTGCAGGTGCCCAAGGAAGGCCTGGCCGTGGCACTCAGGGCTCTGCGCTGGGGACAAGGTGGGCACTGGCACAGCTTGGGCTCCGTGGGCTGGCAGGGATTTTCCAGCCTCAGGGATTTGGGGATTCTGTGTGATGCTGGGATTGCCAACTAGTTTTTCATTACACCCTCTTTAATGTAAAAGAAGCAACAAATGCTTACTAAACATTCTTAACTCCACAACGAGTGCACACTTCAGTTTGATGAATGAGGGAAACATTGAGCCAAATTACAGATTTATTGATTTTATATTGACAGCTACAAATTGCACCATTTTAAACCAGAATACCCAGACTGGTATTTGCTGACATCGATCCTGTTTCTCCACTCTTTTTGTGCTGAGGTTAAGTCAACACAGTCCTGCTGCCCATTTAGAAACTGGCAAATATACTGGTTTATTTGTATATATTTTGCTAGTGCTAGACAGTAGCAGAATAAAAAATCAGCCCAGGATGTGTGTACATACACATGTGCACACAGATATTTGTCTCCCTCTGTACACAGCACTTGATATATATAATTTTACTGATAATTTGAAAATGAAAGGATAAAAATATACCTATTTTACTGAGCTGGGTTAGACATTACATTTTTAACTGCTGTTTTTAAAGACCTGAGAATGATATGCTTGAGACATATTGTCATCAAGTAGTTGGTGTGGTTCTTGCTGTTTTGCAGAGTAACAGCTTGCACACTTCCACTCAAGGACTGCTGAGGTCAATGGAAATATTTCTATTGACTTAGGCAGCATTTTGCTTAGCACCTGAATTGAGCTACCAGAAAATGAAGAAGCAGCTTATACAGCACAAAGGCAACAGGAAAAAAAAAATTAAAAACAACTGACAAAATAATATAAATTAAGAATATAAATCAATGGCTGAAAAGGAAATTCTTTCTTACCCTTCCTACCAGCACAGGATCTGGCCCCGTGTACTCTTCTATAACAAAGAACTGATTCCACACCCAGCCTCTTTTGGAGCGATGCAGGACTTGTCCCTCCTTGCCCTTCTCGTGGTGCCCGTGCAGCGATGGCCGCGAGTGGTTGAGCCTCTCCGAGCTCAGGGCGTGGCTGTAGCACAGCACTCCCAGGCAGAGGAGAGCGGCGTGTAAACAATTGTCCTCCTTCATTTTTGGTTATTGTGTAGGCACGGGAGTATCCGAGAATCTACCCCTTCCACCTTGGGAGTCAGAAAGTTTGGGGCTGCTGAGGAGTTTCAGACCAACTGCTGTGCACATAGGATGCCACCACGCATTAAACACATCACCCTAATGCTCTGCACCTTCCCAACTCAATTCCTGGAAGAAAGGAAAATGGAAAATATTGTCAATTCTTTGAGGATACAGTTGGTTTTTTATTTGGCAAAACAAAACTAGGACTTCCTTGGTAAATGTCAAGATAAGAAGATTAAAAAAAAATATGTCAATACTGACGAAATACTAAGCAATGAGCAGATTTGGTGTTTTGCTGCATGGAGTGCCACCTTGCAGAATCTCCTGGCCGGTTTGGACACTCAGTGGCTGGAAGCTGAAAGACAGGGAATCATATTCTCTCGTGATCCTTTTAAATAGATTTAGCCCAAGATGCAAGGTAACTGTAGAAATACCTAATTTATACCTAATCTCTCTCTGGAGCTTAGATATAAGCCCTAGATATAAGGTGCTAAGCCAGAGGTCCAGATATAAGGGAGACACCAAGATTTATCAGGAATGCAATGTTTCTCCACAAGCCCTTTCATGATCAGCAGATCCTCCTGCTGAACATAACCACCTCTGTTTTTCCTGGGCAGGAGCAGGGGCTGACAGAGCTCCAAGGACTTCCAGGTCTGGATTGAGACCCTGGCAGCACCTCTGAGGATCAAGGCATCACTGGTATTGATTGCCAAGTGTGCTGCTCTGGGCTGGGGAAAATAAATGCCTCCAATCAATAAAAATGCATTCAGATATTTCTGACAGTATAACAATTAATTTAACTATTTATTTCTATTTTCCCTGGGCATTAAATTACCAGGATTACATTGATTTCCTACTTTCTAATACTTTTAAAACACTAGGTCAGAATTAATATTTGAGGGAGAAACTTCATAATACAGTGAAACCTGAACTAAGCAGCTCTTGATCCATCACAAAGGCCATTTTCACTTATCCCTGGGGTTTCCAACATATTCTCCTTGAATCTTAACACAAAACCAAATTTTACAAGGTCCCTACAATGTTTGTTTTAGTTTTTGGTGTGATCTGCTTTAATCTTCTGCAAGATACTGATAAAAATCTTGATGTTATATATTTATACAGGCAGATGTATAAATATGTTCTACCATCAGCTTTAAAACAGAATGATCTTTTAATGAGAAATAAGGAGATCTTATTGGTATTTGCAGCAGAGAAAATGTAAATCTAGGCAAAGGCTTGAACCTAAAGAACATTCTGTAACTCCAGCAACACGTGAACATCTCAGTGGTCCCAAGCCCACTCACTTGGGGATGTCTTTCTCACATCCTGAGCAGTCGTGTCCTCCTTCCACATCCCTTTTACATAAAAATACATCTGCTGACTGACAGGGGTTCATGAACAATGAATTAAATATTTGGATTTATTTCCTCAAAAAAGATCAGATTTTTATTTTATTTTATTTTATTGAAAACTGAGATCACCTCAATTACAACACCAAACTAGTTCCAGCGTAATAAGCTAAATGACATTCTCACACATAGATGAAAACATATTCTGGCTTTCCCAAGCATATTTATTAAACAGATTTGTTGTTTCCATTTAATTTTTTTCTGTTATTACATGATGACACATTACAGATTATTCACACCAGCATGGAAGACAGAAAAAAGGAAAACAATATCTATTATTTTTCAGAAGAAAATGCTTTTCTTTTGACACAATCTGTGTGTGTGAAGTGTGGAGCATTAGGTCTCTGAATTCTATTTCATGTCTCCATCTTGCTGAGGGGTAAAAACACTGTAAGACTTAAAGAACACGAAAACTCAGATTTCACCTATTTTGGACACTACTTTTTTCCACCCAGCTTTGCATAGAAAATAATAAAATCTATGGGATCTGTTGTATAGGGATCACTCATGTGCAGCAGTTAGAGGGGCCTGGGCTCCTGGAATGTTGTAGAGAGCCTACATGCTCCAAACATGGAGCAGAAGATATTCCTGCACAGCTGTGCATTTTAAAACCTGCTATGAAAAAAAAAAAAAAAAAATCTGTAAATTAACTGCTTATGTTAATAGACTTGGGATGCATTTGAAAATTAAACTCACTGATAGTCATTCATCATTAGCATCACATAATGATCTCAGTTACACAAATAAGTAAACAAATCCCCCCACTTTTCCCCAACTCCTCAATACTGTTATGTAAACCAGTAAACACTTTATAAAGCTGCTTAGCCAGAATGGCAGAGCCAAGCTGATACATACACTGCTTATTATCTGCTATTCAAACGTGAAGTGCTGGAAAAAAATGTTAATCATAGATCCATGCTTAATTTACTAATAAGGATTAAAAGCAAAAATTGTTTGCCATCTTTTGTTTTATCCTCTGCATGCACACGTACAGAGAGGAAGCAATAAGGCTTCATGTCTTCAAGCTAAAGTGTTATCTCTCATGCACTGCTTCAGAGAATCACAGAATCTCAGCATGGTTAGTGTTGGAAGGACCTTAAAGCTCATGCAGTGCCACCCCTGCCATGGCAGGGACAGCTCCCACTGCGCCAGGCTGCTCCAAGCCCCAATGTCCAGCCTGGCCTTGGGCACTGCCAGGGATCCAGGGGCAGCCACAGCTTCTCTGGGCACCCTGGGCCAGGGCCTGCCCACCCTGCCAGGGAACAATTCCTAATTGCCAAGATCCCATCCAGCCCTGCCCTCGGGCACTGGCAAGCCATTCCCTGCCTCCTGGCCCTGCAGCCCTTGGCTATTGTCTCTCTCCATCTTTCCTGCAGCTCCTTCAGGCCCTGCAAGGCCACACTGAGCTCAGCCCAAAGCTTCTCCTCTCCAGGCTGAGCAATGCCAGCTCTGCCAGCCTTTGCTCCCAGCACAGCTGCTCCATCCTCTGCTCATCCTGGAGCCTCCTCTGGGCTCTCTGCAGCAGCTCCAGCTCCTTCCTGTGCTGTTCCAGGGCTGGGGCAGCTCTGCAGGTGGGCTCTCACCTGAGGGGCAGAGGGGCACAATCCCCCCTGCCCTGCTGCCCACGCTGGGCTCAGCCCAGGGCAGGGAGGATTCCTGGCCGGGGCAGGTCCCACTTGGGCTAAGAACAAATCCCGGGGGCTGTCTGTAGTCCTTACTTCTGTTCTGAGCTATGCAGGGCAAGGGCTCCATGGCACAGAGGTTCCTCGCTGGCTCTTTAGAAGTGCCCCAGGTGAGCCAGGCTGTCAGCAAAGCTGCAGCTGCACTCAGGTGTCCCTGCCCTCCCCATGCCCCTTCTTCTCTCCTGGAGCTCCTGCTCTGGTCACTCACATCGTGCTCACTCCAGCAGGAAAACCTCTGACTCCTGTCCTCAGAAAACCTAAACCAGCATAAATCAAGAGGCTTCCACTGAAGGCTATGAAATTACTTAAATTCAAAACAGCTACAGTTTGGACTTTTATGAACTACTTGCATTCTAAAAGACAAGGTGCGCAAGATGCTCTTAAGTTAAAGCTAAAAGAAACTTCATTAAAAAATGGAGCAGTGGCATAAACAAAAAGCAAGTATATTTTTTTCTTCCTTTGTTTTCCCAAGCAATCTACTTAAAACATTTCAAAGATCTCAACATTAACTCAGCTGCGGAAAGCCTACAGTTTCCTTCTACTTCAAGCAGAAAACATGAAGAAACCGCTAAACACTTTATAAAGCCATTCCTTTTTCTCTTGGGGAAAAATACCTCATAATCCTGAAAGCTTGGAATACACATTTGAGGATGGCAATCGTTGCAGCTGCTGGGCTGCTGCTCCCGTGAGTGTCTGGAAATTCCGTGTGCAGCACTTGTACTCAGGCCCTGCACAGATCTGTCAGATTCATTTGCTGCGAATGGTTCCAGTCTTTTTTAAAAAAATCACAATCTTTGAGATATTTGGGTATTTCTGCCCATAAATTATATTCCTCAACTACAGCAAAGCCCATCTCAGTGGCCAGCTGACCAAAGTGCAGCACTGCCCTGCTTTTGGCTGGGATAGAGTGAATTTTCTTCCAGGTAGCTACTCCAGTGGTGTGTTTTGGATTTATGAAGAGAACAATGCTGACAGCACGCTGAAGTTTGAGTTGGTGCTGAGCAGTGTTTATCCTGAGTCAAGGACCTTACAGCTCCTCGTGCCCTCCCTCCAGGGAGGCACAAAGTTTGGGAGTGGACACAGCTAGGATAACTGACCCAAAGTGGCCAGAGGGGATTCCAGGGACATTCCAGAGCATTCCACAGCATGCTCAGCACAGAACAGGCCCAGGGGCTCTCTCAGGAGCTGGCTGGGCAGAAGGCTGTGAGTGCTGAGCAACTGCAGTGTGCATCGCCTGTTTTGTATATTCTAATTCTTTCCTCATTATTGTTATTATTTTCTTTCTTCTCTGCCCTATTACAGTGTTTTTATCTCAGCCCAGGAGTTTTCTCACTTTTACTCTTACAAATCTCTCCCCCATGCGTAGGGAGGGGCAGGGAGCGTGTACTGCCTGTGTGGTGCTTTAATTGCTGGCTGGGGTTAACCTACAACAAAAATCCTGATTTTTTTCCAGCATTGTTTAGAATTATGCAATGTAGCATTCTGAAATTCCAAATTTCCCTAACAAATCTGTAACAAAATGACATTTCCCACTTCCTTGAGCCTAGTGGATTCCAAGTTTCATAGAAACATTGAATGTCCTGAGTGGGATGGTTCCCCCAAGGCTCATGGATCCAGCCCCGGTCCCTGCACAGACACCCCAACAATCCCAGCCTGTCCATCCCTGGCTATCCAAAGGCTCCTGGAGCTCTGGAAGATTTGGGAATGTCACCATTCCCTGGGCAGTGCCCAGCACCCTCTGGAGGAAGAACCTTTCTCTGCTCTGCAGCCTCATGGAGAGCAGAGATCGGAGCTGCCCCTCGGGAGGAGGTTTCAGACTGCTGCAGCTGAATTAAGATGGGTTTGTACTCAAAAGGAAGAATTCCACGAATAGATTTTAACTGTATACAAACAATTTTGGTGCTGAGTAATAGCTTCGTCAGGGACCAAGGATGAACAAGAGTTAATCAGCCACCACACAAGCTCTGATCTCATCAGCAAGGCACACGAACACCACATCCCTGAAGGTAAGTAGATCAGTTGAGGACTGAGAAATATTAAAAAAGTCTAGTCCACACTCTGGAAAACAACCTGCATGGGGAGGTGTATACTAAAATGTCTGCATGGAAATAAAAGATATCCCCAAATGACTGTGAAATAAAAGATGTCCCCAAATAACTGTGAAATAAAAGATGTCCCTAAATGACTGTGAGAACAGGCCTGCTGGGCATTTCTAGCTGCACAGACACTATGGCTCTGCTGCGTACCTGTAGCTGTTAATGCAAAGCTCACCAGTTTCAATCTTAACATAAGAAAATCTGTTTTTCTAATGTTAGAAAATCATACTCACCAATATTCGTAATGGAGCTATGCTGTTCATTTAAGAATTTAATTAAGAACACACCTATCCTAAATCTGAAAACTGATGTACCCATGTCGACATGGAAACCGTAGTGCAACCAGCTCCTGTGCAAAGTCAGTGTGCTGCACACAGCTCCACGCAGAGATCTCACTGACTGCTCCGAGATGACTAACAGCGAAAAATAAAGAGGCAGCAGAGATGATTTCAATGACAAGAGCAGTGGCGGAAGTGAAGTCTAGCCAACTTTAAATTCCTTTCATTATTTTTATAGCAACAATAATCCCCAGCGTTCCTGATGATTTCCTGTGTGCTATTAAATGACCATATGCCAAATTATAATAGACTAAACAATTTTTCTGATTTGTCTAGGCCGTAACTTCTGGATGATGCATTAAAATGGCAATTGTTCTCAGGAATACACTTGGCAGAAGGCAGCCAAGATCACAGTGTTGCAATATAATAATGGATGATTATGTTCTGAAATGTTTTACGAAAGTATCAAGTAAATATAGCAAACTCCCAGTCTAAATGAGATTTTAGCTGTAATTAGAATTAGCTGAAAAGATGAATGATTTATTTTACCATAATTTTATCATCAGACAAGGAAATGAATAGCTTTTTAATAGCAGAATAAATATTGGATCATATTAGTTCTGGAGTTGAGAGTGTCTGAGTTTGGGGCAGAGGGATGGAGTGTGGGGCACAGCTCTGGGAGGCAGGGAGGGACCTGCAGTGGCCAGGGCATGTTCCCAGCTGGGCAGAGATGTTTTCTCCATGGCATCAGGCACTGCAGAGCTCCCCAGAACCCGGGCAGATTCCAGAGCTCCCCAGAACCCGGGCAGATTCCAGCTTTGGGGATGGGGCTGTTCTGAGCAGCTCCATGCTTTAACCTCAGTGCTCAGCACGGAGAGTGTCCCTTCCCTGGAGACTGCAATCAGGGCCATGGAAAACGAGCAGCTGCCATGGAAAGGAGGTGGGGAACAGATCCCGCAGATCCAATAATCAGCTCAGTCCCATGGAGCCCATTCTGGTTAATCTTTAGGGCATATCACAGCTTTAACTGCTTTGGGAGTTTTTAATAAAATACACGAGGCGAGGGATGTGAAGGAGCTCTGTGCACAAGGGTTTCATTACTCCTGTGCATTGGTGAGTGTGTGAGGAGTTCAGTCTGCCATGGATCTTTATCCTCCTGGAGATTGTTGTATTCAAACCTCTGATGCCTACCAATTTTCAAGAAGTTTGGTGCACATTCATATGAAAAGATTTTTGAAGGCTACCAGTTCTTGTGGCAGAAAGCTGTTCAGCCCTAATGAATTGGTCTCCCATAGTTAATATTTAATTTGAATTTTTTCCTGTTTAACACAACTCTGTTCTCTTCCTTTACTCACTTCAAGAAAAAAAAGAAAAAATGTAAACAAATAGCCAGTTCCTTATTGTTTATGGAACAAGAAAACACACCAGGAATCAGTACCTTGCACATTTAACTTGATTCTCTCAGTTATGTTCTGCATTATCAGACCAATCTTTGAACAGCTTTTAGCTCGGACTACACAACATACTTGTGCAAAAAAAGGCCTCTCATTTTATTTACACAAAATAATATTATGTAATCGATCAAGATGTGCTATGCAGCACATTCAGTTTGGCAAAGCCAGTTCTTCCAATAAATCCTTTAGTCCTGAAAATGGCTGAAATTTTAAATTCTAGGTGTGCTTAGTCTGGACAAGACTCAAATTAGGATTATTTCATTTTTCCACTGGAACTAGAACCAGACCGAATTGCCCCTGACAGAGCTACCCATGTGCCAGGCAGAATGAAGGAAGGTGCAACACTGCTGTGCCATCACTGCAAGGTCTACCTGAACAGCACAGCTGAACTGGGAGGTGAGACAGCATCAGCTTTGAGCAGTTTAGAGTTCTCTGTGTCTTTCCAGTCAGGAAACCATCCCATTGGGAGGGTCTGGCTTCCTGGAATGAGCCCTTCTCCCAGGGCAGTGTTGGGCCATGGCACCAGCACAGTTCCCTCTCTCGGGGCTGGGACCAAGGGCCTCACTCATCACATGCAAAAGAGAAGAATTAAAAACTGACGGCTTTAATTGCATCAAACGGACTCCATGCCTGTGACCAGCCCCAGAGTCTGGCCATGAATATCTGTATTTCCTGGGAATCAGGCACCAAGAGTGTGGAATGACAGGACAACTGACAGAGTAGAGTAAGTTTACATCAGATATTACGGAAAAATTCCTCCCTGGGAGGGTGGGCAGGCCCTGGCCCAGGGTGCCCAGAGAAGCTGTGGCTGCCCCTGGATCCCTGGCAGTGCCCAAGGCCAGGCTGGACATTGGGGCTTGGAGCAGCCTGGCGCAGTGGGAGCTGTCCCTGCCATGGCAGGGGTGGCACTGCATGAGCTTTAAGGTCCATTCCAGCCCAAACCATTCTGGGATTAAAGGCCAATGTGCACTGGTTTCATTTAAAACCTTTTGTTTCGATGACAAGAGCTCTGTTCTCTGACACATGAAAATATTTTCCTGCTATATCTGTAACTCGTAAATCTCTTTTTTCCCAGTGTGTGATTCTAAACCAGAGCAGCAGTCAGTAACTCCCTGTGAGCCCTTCTGCAGCACCAAGTCTCTTCTCACTGAAGCACATTCCAGGTCTCAGTGGAGAGAACAGCAAACGACCCTCGTCTGAATGCAAATTGATATAAAGTTTTCTGTGCCATTCACAAAACATAATTAGCCTTAGGAGACAAAAGTATTTAGTCCAGAAAAGGAAATTATTCATATTTAAAGATACTTGGAGAAAAAAATTCTCTTAGTTATTGCACTGAATAATGAGAATCTCACACTCCCCCGGTTCATGGCCTAGGTTTTGCATGGGAGCACTTTACACTGGAATGTAAAGGATTTGAATCTGAGGGTGCAGTTCTACAGAGATAAGTATATATGTAACTTATATATAACTTACATATAACTTTATATATAACTTTATATTTGGTGTGCAAACAGCCAAGATTCCAGAGGTATCCTACCATAGAGGAATTCTGGGTCATGGCAAGATTTGTATGTACTAAATACAGAAATGAAATCTTTACAGAACTGGTGATTTTCATCTTGACAATAGAAGTTGCTCCAAAAATGCTAAGCAAGTTTTGTAGAATCCTATTCTGAGTTGTGTAGGATCCTATGAAAGGAAATGTTAATCCTTTGCATTTTTAAATTATGTTTTATAGCACTGTATTGGATTACTGAGATGTTTAAAGCCAATAATCCCCAGCTGCTCCAAAGAACAGTTTTTGAAATGTAGCCATGTTTTCCTGTAGCAGCTTTGAGACTCAGAATTACGAAACCATAGACAAAACCAGAAAACGATGGCTCTTTGAAAACAGAAGTCATCGTGCAGGGAAGAGGAAGAGAAATAACCTCCCAAATAGTCTGATGTGCTATCTGTCAGTATCCACCTCCGAATCCATCATGGAAGGAAGGCATTTTCCCCAAGCTTGGATTCAATTTGTGCTCGCTGGAGAAGGGTGAGATTGCTGCTTGCTGTACCTCATATAAAGCAGGGGAAAGCAGAAAGACAACTTAGTACATTATGAAGTGAATGACACAGAAATAAGCCTGAGAGAGTGATATTAAAAGGCTTGGGAAATGAAAAATGGCTGTAAACAGAGTTTTACATTTACTTGCTGCCCTGGGGAGATCCACTTAAGATAAATGTGACAGAGGCTGTCTGGTTTTAAGCATAAACTCTACAGGAAAACAACCAGCACAGGAAAGGTAGTCTTATTAAAGAACATGGCGATTGATAGAGTCATTTCAAGTAATGAGTAAGCTCTTGGTAGAGTTTATTTTAAATAGTAATTGTGTTCTCGTGCTTCTCAGACAAACTGGAATTCTCGTAATTCCCTGGATGCTCAGAGGCCAGGGAGGCTGCAGCCTGCTCCATGCCAGTCTCAATAATTTGATATTGTGTAAGTGGCTATCAGTGACACCCTGAGGAGGAAATAAATGACAACTAAAGTCAACTTACTTGCAACTACTAATGCTGTATTTACACGCTAAGTCAACCCTGATTTTTTTCCTTTTTTTCCTAAGAATTGATACGTATGAATATCTGAATAACACTTGTGCTGTGACTGATGGTCTCTTCAGTTTGTGCCAGAACTGAGACAGAAAGGCAAGATTAAAGAGTGAAAACCTATCAAAAGCTAATGATTGCAGACAGGTCTGTTCAGCTACCAAAGCAAGGCAGACAGAATTCCAGCCAGCAATCCATTTCTGCTCGGATCTATAACCTCTTGCTGAAGGGCTGGCAGCCCCCACACAAGCAGAAATCTAAATTCAGGCTGTGGTTCTGCACTTACAGCTTCATTTCCAGAGGCAGCTTCAGCAGCGCCGCTGAAATGCCAGACTATTAAAGCATCCTGGGTGGTCTTTGTGTGGCCAATGTGTTCCTCTACAAAACATTTTTCCACTTGGAATTTAATCCTGCTGGACTCCTCAATCCCCGTGTCCCCTTCAGTTCCTCAAGTAGGAAAGTTCCTGGGGAAAGACTTCCCCTTTGTGACTCTCATTGGGAGAGGTTCACATTACAGCCTCTGCAACATTTATCTTTATAAAACTTGACAACCTAGGGAATTGCTGAGAGTCTCTTTTACAAATATATTTGCTAAAGAGAGAAAGGTGAGAGCTAAATTACCAATCAAACATCCTTCTCCTTTGCCCAGCTTTCTTGGAGCTGCAGAAGGAAGAGCTCAGATCCTTCAGCCATGCCCATGGAAGGTTCTTTTATTTGGTAGCTTGCTTAACTATTCTAGTTTAGTGCAAATTTCTTCCATAAAGAGCATAAAAGCCACTTTGAGATTTCTGAATGAAACATTGAATCAATAATTAATTTTTGCCTAGGCAGAGATCGTCTGTGAGGAGACCAATTTTGGCTCGAAAGCATGAGATAACAACCTCAGAATATTCAAACACATTCCTAATGCAGCCTCAATAGCACTAATAAAGGAGACCATCACTGGTTTAAATACCTAATGGGAGGCTACAGCTGAAAAGAGCAAATCTTCACATTTATATGATTATTTGCAAACCATTAAATCACAAGATCATAATTAAAACAATATTTGCATGAGTGTTTTCTGAGATGTCTTGCTGTAATTAGTCACCATAGAATATTTCCATTTAACCTAAAAAAACCCAAATACACAAACACAAAGAAAACACCACCTTCATTAAAACGACTTCCCTTCGGCTTCCTGATCTATTCTGAGCACAAATCCAAGGAATTATCTGGATTTATAGTGTTCATAGGCTGTAAGGACTAAGACATAATTCCCAACATTATGTTTCAAATCCAGCAACAGGTGCTAAGGTGATGCATTCAGATGCTAAGCATACAAATAAACACAATAATAGCACAAAAAGGAACAAAAATAGCACAAAAAAGATAGGCTGGTGTCAGCATGCAATTAAAATCTGTTTTTAATTCAACTGATCCCTTTAAAAAAAGGGCAAATGATTCAGCAGATTTTTCATGAGCATAACTCATTTTGAGTTAAACCTGCTCATTACATCTTTCTAACTGATCAGATGAACCACAAACACATCCCACAGACTCTGGCTTGACACTATTTCTGACCTGTAATTGCAGATGATTGTGACAAAACATTTCATTTCTGTTCTTCTGACAGAACCAGCAACACAACCAGATTTAAGGCAGTGCCTTGTTACAGCTGGAATGCTGTTTGGTGCCATTGCTATCATGCAGAAGAGGCAAATTTTAGAGCTGTTCTTGCATAAAAGTTTCAGAAACTGATGTTTCACAGAGAGCTTGTCATGGGAAATGGGCTAAAAATCGGTATTTTTAAAATTAAATTAGTGATATTCATAGCTGAGTCTATGAATCAATTTTAATTAGATGTATTTTGGAAGTGCATTAGGTGTTTTGAGGCTATAAATACATTTTGCCACCATTTCTCTGGTGCCAAGGGCAAGTGTTGACCTTAAGAGTACAATAATCAGGTCTGGTGGGGTATATCTGCATATTCCAGGGGTACATCTGTATATTCCAGGGGTATATCAGCATATTCCAGGGGTATATCTGTATATTCCAGGGGTACATCTGCATATTCCAGGGGTACATCTGCATATTCCAGGGGTACATCTGTATATTCCAGGGGTATATCTGCATATTCCAGGGGTACATCTGTAAATTCCAGGGGTACACCTGCATATTCCAGGGGTATATCTGCATATTCCAGGGGTACATCTGTATATTCCAGGGGTACATCTGCATATTCCAGGGTACATCTGCATATTCCAGAGTACATCTGCATATTCCAGGGTATATCTGCCTATCCTATAACACCAATCCCATTTCTGCATCTTGTAGCAGCAGCGTCTTTTTTAACCAACAGGACAATATAAAAGTACTGGAGTGTGAATGAACCTGTGTCCAGTCAGGTAAAGCTTTACCTTCCACACCAACAACAATTTTCTCATTAATGAAGGTGCCTGAAGTGCTCTTAAAAATGAGTTTGTGAAAAAGAAAGAGGAAAACCTAACCCTTGGTAGAACTGCCAGGTGGAGAAGAGTTTAATTTTTTTATGAAATGACCTAAATATGAGGCAAGCAGAGGGGAAAAACTTACATTTGTAGAAGTGAAATAAAACCAAAAACCAATAATTAAAAAAAAACCCCATACATGCACATATATACACATAAAAAACACTGAAAGCTCCATTCCATAAAATAGGATTAGGCTTTTTTTCTTCCACTTTAAATATGCCCTTATATTCAACATATTTTCTACCAAAATGTTCTTTTCAAAATGTTGCCAGGGTGATATCACTATTTCAATCCAACCAATTTCCTTTGAAGTCTCCCATAACAGTAATTAAATAAATTGCTCTTGGAGTAATTATGTTTTTTTCTGGAAAAGGAACTATTAGTTTAAAGAGAGATGAGAGAGTCTGTCACCAAACATAATCTTTCCAGAAACATTGGTGCTTGCTACATTTATTGGAAGAAGGATGGAATGCTTAAAAACTTTGGACCTTTTTAGTTTTTGTAAAGGAAATGTCAACTTTACAGCTGAAACAAGCAACAAGCTGAAATGACTGCTGACAGTCCTGGGAGTGCCGAGAGAAAGAAAATGGAAGTTGTGTCAATAGAAAGCTTTTAAATTCAATGTATTGAGCCCAAGAGGGCTGCTGAGAACTGGAAGGGCAAATTAGAACGTTAAAGCAAGTGCTGGTGGAGAAGGTGAGGGGGCCTGGGAGCCCAGGACTGATGTCCAGTGGAGGCCACAAAATGGAACATTCCAGAAACGCTCCATGCGGGAGCCTTTGGAGCCTGGGCTGCTGGAGCTGAGGAGGTTCTGGGTGTGGCAATCCATCAGCTCAATGCCTCCCTTCTCTGCTCTGGGAATTTTATCATCCCTGCTGGAGGCAAACGAGGCTTTCACAGCTCCAAGTGGTTTCCAAATGCGTAACTTTATGTTTCATCTGTACTTTTGCTTCGGTTCCAGGTCAGGCTAAAATTGTTAGGTGCAGTATGTTGAGCATCCCATCAGTTTTGTTCGGGGATTGTTTTTGTTTTCCCCAGATTAAGTTCTTTTAACTTTGCTAAGGATTCCCAATTATTTGTGGGAATTTGCCATATTCCTGGTAAGCAGCACTAATTTAAGAACCAGAACAAGCTGAGCTGAGCCTGCTCTTGTTCTCTGGTGTCATCTGGTACCTCAGACTTCACAGAATTTATATCCTGGTGCTTCCTGCATTTGTTCACATTGCAAAGAACATGGAGTTTTTAATTTAAAGGCTTTTTCATTCTGGGGGTATGTTTTTTCCTTTGTGTATGATGCTGAACACTCCCATCCTCCTTTTCCTTTCAAACTCTTTGGAATATAAGGTAAGGTTGCATAAGAGTGATCCATGTGGATCAGAGTCTGAATTTCTTTATGGAGCCTTTACCATCTCACACCCAAGGACAGTGACACAGTGCTTGTCTGCAAAACTAACCCTCATTTTCTCACCACTTTGAAGACCCAAAACCAGTGTTTTCAACTTGAAAACTCACAAGGGTGGGGAAAAGGACAACAAAAAATAGCATCCTGGAAATCCAGTGGTCAGAGGAAATAAAGCACCAGACAGGCACCAGCTGGAGAAACTGGATCTGGGGATTCATCCAAGAACAGGGAACATCTTTCTGAGCAGACAGACATATTTCTTGTTCCAATGGATGGCTGACAGGGTAAACACTGCTATAAAAAACTTAACATGATCTCTTTTTTTAAATCTCTTTGTGCAAATTTCATGAACCCCTTCTGGCTTAAGCTTCAGCAAGTGATCTTAGAATCAGACCCAAGGAATGGAAAATCCATATTATAAGCAGGAGGAATCATTATGAAGGTCACACACAGGCACTTGTATTGTGTTTGTAAACACAGCTTTAACTAAACCCAGCTACAATACGTGACACGAATGACGGTGGAAGAGCAAGATTGCTAATAGGAATGTTTACTAAATGCTTCTTTAATAATGGGGCTTAAATAAATAGTGTAAAAAATCATTTTCCACGTGTGAACATGAATTTGTTAAGATTTCAGAGCCTTGTAAGCCCTCAGGACAGTGTTACCATTGCTTGGTACGTGCCCAAGCCGGACTGAGCTGCCAGCACAGGCAGCAGAGCCCATCTGGATTCTCAGGCAGCATCAGCACCTCCTTTAGCCTGGCTGGACCTGGGCTTGGGTAATTTATTTGGCTGAAACAGATTGTCTAA
Source organism: Origma solitaria (assembly GCA_013397895.1). NCBI lineage: Eukaryota > Metazoa > Chordata > Aves > Passeriformes > Acanthizidae > Origma > Origma solitaria. Next base: position 451,083 of record VZRL01002080.1, read on the forward strand.
GAACCAAGTGGCCATTGCCTGATTTGTTTTGGCTTTTTGTTCTGCTCAGGATGACTCTGTGCTGTACCACGGGTGGTTTGTGAGTATGTTTGAAATGAAGAGGGAAAAATACCAATGCGCTGGTCCATAGAGAATGAACTGCCTGTGACACCCCACAGAGTGCAGCAGGGAGACAGCGCAGGATGGAGAGGAGATCTGAAAGTCAGGCACAGAAAATGCAGCTTTCCCAGCAGCACAGACTGTCCTGGGCAGCTGCAGAGCAGTGGGGACAGCACAGGCTGAGCAGGTGTGCAAACACAGAAATGGCTCTGGAAAATAATGTTAGAAACACAAAAATGGCTCTGGGTGCAGGAGGAAGGATCCATCACTGCCTTCTCTGGGACAAGGGCCCTCCATCCCCATCCTGCCTCAAAACCTGTGCCCAAGGCAGCTGATGGCGAGGGGACACCAGAGAAAGGCAGGGACAGGGAAGCTCCTGTGCACCACTTTTAACTGTGCTGAACTTGTGTAAGAGCTCTGTGTGAATGAACTAATGTCTCCTTGGTCAGACTGTTTAGGCTTTAGGCTAACAGAACATTCTTGGCTTTTAAATTCTGTTCCTTTGGGTTAGATGAGCTCCGCAAGCTGCAGCAGAATAAACTGGTGGAGCCTTCAAGGAACTTGGACTGAAAGCTGGATGTAACTCAGGTAACTGCTCCCAGGGAAAGCACTCAGCTGGACAAAGGCAATGTGTCAGCCTCATGGGAGCTGAGCTGTTCAGAGCAACCAGAGTGTGCTGAAAGCAGGGAACAGCACGTGGGGAGCAGAGGCAACCTGGACAACCTTAACCCCAACCCAAGAGAGCAGCAGCCCCTGACTGGGAGAGTGGTTTTGAGTTATTAACACAGCCATTACCGTTCTATTCTTTGTTGAAAAGTTTTCCCACTTAAAAATTCAATTATCTCTATATTTGTTAAATATAAAGCAAACCAAATCACTACAGACCTACAAGGAGAGAAGTGGCCATTCCATTTGGTGCACACACAACTCTTGTGCCATTCTGCTGATGCTGGGAGCAGCAGAGGGCTGATCACCAGTGGCTCAGGGGCTCTGCTGGGAGCCAGCACAGCACAGCCTGGGGTGAGCTGTCCTTGCAGGGAGTCACTCCCTGGGAGCCTCTCCCCTGGGATGGGGCTGCTCCCTCCGGGGTCTCACACAGGGCAGAGGGGACAGGAGGCACCAGTGGCACCTTTGGGCTCACAAACAGCACGGCAGAGCAGTGGAGTCTGCAGCTGGTCCCCAGCCTTGGGATGAAGAGCTCATTAGTGAGTGCTAAAGCTTTGTGTAAGCACATTCCCTGGAAAAATAGGAATATCTTCTCCCCAGTGTGCTGCAACTCACACATGTTGCCTGCAGTAAGGAAGTATGAGAACAGCTCGGGAGGTCAAGGCAGAGCCTTTTGGTTGGTTGGTTATTTTTGCTTCAGCGCAGCCCTGGTTCACAAAATATAGCTGAGAGCACGAAACCAAGGCAGGATGGCCAGGAGGCCTCTCACAGTGGCCAGACTGTGGAGGTTACATAATCTGCTTTTCTATTTTGGGGAGAGAGAAGGGAGAATTGGAGGCCAAATGCCCAAGTTCTCTTGTAAAAGTAGGGATAAACCTGCAAAAGTGCAGGGGGTCAGACCCCACGACCATGAATATTCAGTATTTGGGGCTGTTGTTTCTAAAAGAAGATTGTGTGCGTAAACAGAACCAGAAAATGCCCTTCAGGGTCAGTCCTGCTTTTGATTCCAAATGTTATGTTGGCTCAGACTTCCCCTTCTCTGGCCTCTCCCGTTATCCCATTGAATTCATTAGAAGGTTGTGGCTACTGGCCAAAAGAAACGGGTAATGCATCCCAGAGCCCATATTCTTTGAAATATCTTCTGAGACAGGAATTTATAGCATTGATATAATGAAACTCAGATTACAACATTAAAGTCTGAGTCTGTATGCTTGCCGCACATACCAGAGCTATACAGAAAATTTGAGCCATGGAACCCTGAGGAAATTGGGAAAAATACGCAGTCCCATCCAGAGCGAGGCTTTAGGACTTGGTTGGGCCTTTAAGAACAGCCTTAAGCAAGAGATAAATCACACAGGTAGCAGCAGCAGACCTGAGAGAACTGCCATGGAATCACAAATAAAAATCACTGAATTTAGCCTGGTCTAGAGCAGTTACCACCTTAGATAAGAAAAAATAGGATAAAGTCCTGACTTCATCCCCATGTTTTCCCTCCTGCCCTGAGAGGACAAATTTTTTGCTTTAGTGCAGCTGTTTAGTGTGTTGTGTTCTATGCCATTCTCTTTTATATTATGTTTATTATTATGTATTCAATGACTATCAAATGGGTGCTTTCTATCCCAAAGAGTCCACGTTACTCTTCTGCAGTAATTACAAGTATTGCTTTTATAGACCAGAAATTGTACAGCTTTTTCCTGTAAAGGAACAGCAGTGGAGACTTCACCTAAAACCTTGGAACAAACCTTCATTTATGAGACAAGGGAATCATTTTTATTCCACTACATGAATTCAGTGGGCTGCCACAGGCCAGTCATAATCTGTTATTGTTTCCCTCCAACCTTGTACTATTAATTTTTCTTTTTAATGAACTGTCCAGTCTAGTCTAGCTGTGGGAACTATGAAGGAGCTGCAATAGAAATGGTTTATGTCATGCCTTTGTCAAAAAGCTTTCCCCTACAGCAGCAGAATGTAATTGAAAAGCCATTTTAAAATAAAAGTAACTGAGTGGTTGCAAATGCAGGTTGTCAGGAATAGAGAGGGAAAAACCTTTGCATTACATGAGATTTTACCAATCACTACTTGAGTGTCTTTATTAGTGTTTGTACAGATGAGGAAAGCCACATAAACTGCATCTGTTGCATGCTCATATCAGCAGAGTTCCTGAAAAATACTGCAAGCATTTTAAAGAAGTTTTTCTTCAATTGTGACTAACAATGTGGTAATAGGCTTGGGTTAAACACCTGAAAAAAGATTTAAATACACTAAGTTCTGATTTATTTTATAGCATACTGAACATGTCCATTTTTGAGAGAGCAAACTAATTCTGTCTGAGCAGAATTCAAGACAGCTTTTATTGCATACGAAACCTTGAATGGCTAAGCCGTCTTTTTATATGTAATGCATATTTGCAAGAGACACTGTTTAGTGTTCTCTTGTATTTATTTTTTCTAGCCCTGGCTGTGTGTGTATTTTTTCTTGGAGACACTACTGTGTAAATTTTAAATATGTTGTTATTATTATTATTACCACAATCATCATCCTTATTAAAGCCCAAAGTGAGCAACTACAGTTTTTACATATATATATAAAAATATAAAGTATTTATGTATTTGTATTCCAGGGTACTGTTTTTTGTATTCACAATTTTTATGTATTGTTAAAGCGGACAACAGTTCCCTCCATAAATTCCCATTAAAGTTGTTTCAGAAAGTCTCTGATTTAGCTTTTGGTTCACACTTTTCACCTTTAAAGTAACTGTGGAACTTCTGCCAGAAATTCATTTTAGCAGAGCACAATTTCCAAGTATTTGAGGTTATTTTGACCCAGAAATGATTGGAGTTTTGAGGAGTTTTTTAGTCAATGCATCGATCTTTTAAAGCCCTTTCTCCTCTGCTGGCCAATCTCCGCAGCTGTGCAGTGCAGTCTGTCCCCAGGGAATCTCACGCCTTGGGGGATTTCAGGAATTTCCAATTCCTTAGTCCAGCTCCAGATCCTGCTCCAGACCCCACCCTGCAGCCCAGACAGGGCTGGGATTCCCCAGAAATCTGCTGCGAAAAGGCAGAGAGGAGTCTTTGATGACTGAGTTCTTTCAAGATTCAACTTAGAACAAAATTTTGCCACCAAGACCTGAACTGAAGTTCAGGTACAAGTTCACTGATCCCAAAAACAAATCACTCATTTTAACATTCCCCTACATTCAAGAGCCTTTCAAGGCAACATGGAAATAATTTTCTATTAAAATGCGGACAGGAAAATCTGAAATGTCCATATTAGGAGATATTGAGTCAATAAGAGATAGCACAATGTGAATGTATTTTCCCACTTGATTTCTTTTAAGTCTTTGTAATTTCTAACAAAAAAATCATTCTTTCTTGGTATCTGTTTGACCAGAATATATGTCTTATAATTATCCTAACCATATTTCCAAAGGTTTTTCAGCTCAAGCAAGTCTTTAAGAGAACCAAAAAAGCAGAAGTAATCAATTCAGACTCCATCTCATTGCACAGGCTATGTGAAATGACACTGTCTTACTCTTCTCAACTGTTCACTCTCAGACCTTTCTTTAAGATTAAATCCACTTAAGGATTTCCTGTACTTTGGAGTGTCATCCTACTAAAATCAAAGCTTTTGCCCTCACATTGAGCCTATTTCATTTACATTACTGATATCCATCCTAAAACACACATAATGAGCTAATCCTGCAGCTGTACCGAGTGTCTGTTCTGTGGGTTGACACTGAGAATCCAAAATTCAGGTTTTAAAAACCTATAGAAATGGATATTTGTGGAGAAGCAAAGTGAGAGGTGTGAGACAGGATAAAACAGGCAACTGGAGGGGGAACACTCTGCTCAGACAGGAAGGCCTGCTTAAACAGGTAGGACAGGGAGATTCGAAGGGAAAATTAATTTTCTTTCCATGTGGCATCTCTGCAGAAACAAAACCATAAAGGAATTTCCTTCCAAGATCTGCTCTGTACATCAGGAATAACCTGGTTTTCCCATTCATCTTTCTATGTAAGAATGAAAAACATGTAATAAAAAGAATGTTAGATATGAAAGAGGCAAAGCATGCATTATACAGCACTAATTTGTATATTCAGTAAGTGAACTTCAGTTTCTCATCCTGTATGATGAACTCATCACAGCCCTCCAGGATCTGAAGGGGCTGCAGGGAACCTGGAGAGAGGCACTGCATCAGGAACTGCAGGGACGGGACACAGGGAATGGCTTCCCCTGACAGAGGGGAAATTTAGGTCAGATACTGAGAAGAAATTCCTCCCTGGGAGGGTGGGCAGGCCCTGGCCCAGGGTGCCCAGAGAAGCTGTGGCTGCCCCTGGATCCCTGGCAGTGCCCAAGGCCAGGCTGGACATTGGGGCTTGGAGCAGCCTGGCACAGTGGCAGCTGTCCCTGCCATGGCAGGGCTGGCGCTGGATGGGCTTTAAGGTCCCTTCCAACCCAAACCACTCTGTGATTCTGTGATTTTATGATCCTGTGAGAGTATTTTTTGGGGTCCTGTGGACCCTTTATTCATGTAGAAGGCTTTACAGAATAACACAATCAAAGGGAAGTGTATCTGCTGTGCTTACCCCCAGTCTGTGCTGAGCTTCAGCACAGAAAATCCAAGGAGCACAGGAAGGAAATGTCTCGTCAGGATATTCCCACTTCCTGGAGCTCCTGGTCACCTTCTGCTGTGCCTGAGCCAAGGCTGTGTCACAGCCCCCAAGAACTCAGCAGGGCCTTGCTGTCTGCCCTGCTGTTCTTTGTTCCATGAACAATGGTTAAACATGAATATTTTACCTTCTCAACTCCGTCATTAGCCAGATACTGTAACAGGAAATTTGCATTCCTGAATAGGCACAGCTGGAAGTAATTTAAGAAAGATCCTTCAAAAGAAGGGAAGAGAATTTAGGAAGCATATGGATTCACAGGTTTACATGATAATCAACAAAAGCAGCTCTTGTTCCTCCTCTTCTGCAGGGAGACACTTCACACTCCAAGCAGAGGGAACATCCCACAGTCTCACTGCAGGAAGTGAGAAGTTATTTGCTTTAACTCTGAAATGCAAGGAATTCTATGAAAAAAAGACACAACAATTTGTCAGATAAAACTGGGGTAGAGACCCAGTTAGTTAAAATCACTTAACTCACACACTAGTGAGAGCGATGGGCATTTGCATTTTCCTTTAAGCTTATTTCTTACAGTCCTTTAATTTCTAAAAACTAACTGCATTTGGAAGTAGCTCTGAAGTCAAGAACAAGCAGGGTAGAAAGAGGCCTGAACTAAACCACGAATTGAGATACAGGAAAATGGCAAAAGAAGCGAAACAGTGGTGAGAAAATTCATGGAACTGTGCATGGAACAGAGACATGCAGAACTAAGTCCAGGTATTTTCTCTATGTCTTCTTGACACCCATAAGTTAATTTGAAACCTAGTCAGGAAGTCTTCACACCAAACCCTCTTTAGAATCATTCTTCTAAAAAGCTGGATCTGAACAAGAATTGAGCACTGTTTGCAAAAGGTGCCTTTTGTGTTCAGACAGGACAAGGATTTCCCATGCTGAGCTGTGCCCTTGCTCAGAAGCGGAGGAGCTGAATTACCCTGAGCGCTGCTGGTGTCCCTGTCACATCCAGCCCGGCTGCTGCAGTGTCCCTTCCCAGCTCTGAGGGCACCACAAACACCCATCCCACAGAGCTGCTCACGAGGATGGGCAAGTATTGCTCCATTTGGCTGCCAGGAATAAGATAATTGTCATTCAAGGGCATTTTCACAGAAATGAAGCATCTGTCAAGCAGGACTTGAGTGAATTGAATGTAAAAACTGTGAATGAGTCAGCAAGACAAAGAGCTTTAATATCCTGGTGTTGTACTTTTTGTCCTACACAATTCAGGTGGGCTCATGCTACCTTTGATTCTGTAAAAATGACAGTGTTTACATATTTATTATCTCTTACACTTCATCTGTTTCTATGTTAAACTTAAACAGTGGACACTCCTCTAACTGGGCAATTCTCACCTCTGGAATCACAGTATCAGCACAAGTGAAAGTCACAGAGAATTTGAAAAATTAAAGGCATCAGAACAGCAAATATAACAATTTTTAGGTCTAGAGTTTCCCATACTGCTCTATTTCCACACTTTCCACCTTCTCTGAAGCCTAACGGTCACCACTAAATTCCTTTCCCAACCCAATACTGAGCAGTTATATTAAGCTCAATGCTACTGCAAAAACAGAGTCCAAACATGGAATTAATTACTCACTCACTAGAATAAGGGAAGTATGGACCTTTTTGACCGATAATTTCCAGCTGCAAACCTAAATATTACAAAAAAACCTCACATTCCTGTTCTTCAGTGCTCCATTGCTGTGAATTTTCAAGTGATTTTCTGAAGTTTTAAACAAGGAATGAAACAGAAGGGATTCCGAATATGTCCCTTATCAAACTGTGCTGATAGAAGGATCTATCTCCAGCTGTGTCCTACAGCATCAGCTGAGTGACATCAGGACCTGTGGTCAAACTCTCTGAGGGTTCATTCCCTGCAGAAATGCTCCCTGCATTGCACAGACATCGCAGACACTGCAGAAACACAGCAGCCATCGGCATCTACCATCCCCCAGGAGATGCCACCTGGGGATGCAGCACTCACCTTCACCCACTGGACACCTGCTGCCAGTTGATGTAGCATATTCCACACATCTGAAACGCCTCTGGAGGAGCCTGGCACACCCTGGCAGCTCTGCTGCCCCTCAGCCACTACTGCAGCTCTGCCTGCAAAGAACGAGAAAGTCCATTTGAAATCCAGGGCAAGGATGGTACATAACAAAAGGAAAGTCTGGCCTGTGAACTACCACAGCAGCCTGAGGAGAGTCTCAAGACAAGCTATAAATACTACTTAGATTTCAAGGAGAAAAGTAATAAATAGCCTTCACCTAGAATCACAGAATGGCCAGGTTTGAAAAGGACCTTAAAAACAACCCAGTGCCACCCCTGCCATGGGCAGGGACAGCTTCCCCTACCCCAGGCTGCTCCAAGCCCTGTCCAACCTGGAACATTTAACAGACTCACTTTTGCTACAGTGTTCCCATAACTAAAATGCTTGAGGCCATATCAAAATTCTTTCGCATCTTTTTTTGCTGTTATCTATGGAAAAAATCTGTTCTGGGAACATTATCCAAGACAAGACACACTGTAGTGAAAAAAGTAACAGCTGCAGATGCCATTAAGCAGCAAGATGTGCTTTGAACATTTCTAAGTGCTATAAAGGCATATTAGAAAATTAGTGGGTTTGCCATTATGATGGAAAAGGGAGTAGATTATTTTAGGAAGTGGAACTGCCACTACAGTAGTGAAAAAAATACCCAAGATAAAACATCTGAAGCAAAAAAAAAACCCCAAGCAAGAGGTGCCTCTGCTTTTAAGTTCATCTATAGTTGTTTCAGCGGTTACAATTCTTTCATAATGGGGCAGGAAGTTGAGCCAGTCTGGATAAAGGGAGCAGAAACAAAAAGAAACCTGCTGAATCATTTCTCATGAGGTGAGGCAAGGCTTTCCTTGAATTTCAATTACTAAGTTAAGGATGGGCACAGTTTCACAGATCAGTCCCTCATGATCCCATGTATTTCGAATAATGTCCCCACACAAGTAAAATATAGATAAAATATAATTCATGGGTCCGAATGCAAAGGAAATACTCAGTGTGATCTGTTGGCACCTACTGGTGTAGACACTGCATTTCTGAGGGTCATTTGAGACCTTGAAAAACACTTACAAAGCCCTAACTGAATTCTAGGATCCATTCTAGCCAAGGAAATCAGGCGAGATTCCTCACTACCTTCAAATTTATTAACCAAAAATTTCTAGAACTAATTATTTAAAAATAGCCTCTGTAATTGCGGCTGATAGATTCAAGTCTGTAGTGTTTGACTGTTAAAGATGCTTCATCTGTATCAATCCTTCATTTTATACCCACTTTTCACCCCCATTAAACCAAATCAAGTTTAAATTGCAAAAAACCCAATTCAGCAGCACAGGTCAACTTTCAGAGTTCCCAGCAAAAGTGCTGAAAAGGAAACAGACACTGACTGACTATTTTATATTCAATATTGCCCAAACATATCTCACCCTTGCCCCGTCAAAGGAAGAAATAAAGTCACATGGCTTCTGTGGCCCCTCAGGACTGCAAATACATTGACTCCCTTTTAAAAATTTGCAATACATGTGCCATGAAAATACATTCCTAGAAAGTGCACTTTGCTAAGGTTAAGCTCTGTGGAGGGATGGTTTGTGTGGTTGAGCCACTAATAGAAAAGCACTTGGTTTGTAAAAGTACTCCACACATTCATGCTATGAAGTACCTATGGCATTTTGAAATATATTCATTTTACAAGTAATTTTTTCCCCATAAAGGACCCTTTGGAACTAATTCGTAATTCACATGAATGACTGAAAAGACTGAAACTGAATAAAGTTCCTCATTGTGTTAATTTGTTCAATATCTTTACAGAAAACATCTCTGAGGATGACTTTGCAGCTCAAGATTCCTTTATGCCCAGGACATTTGCAGTTGCTTGGATAAGAACTTCTCAAAATATCCTCTAACATATCCCTGCCATCTAGTTTTTTAAGCTCTTCTTTTGCCTTTAAAAGCATCAAATATTTGATAACAGACACTGCCAGTGCCCCACCTGAGCTGCAGCTCCATCAACTTCTCCCTGTGCATTCACCTGACCCCCAGCAAAGGGACCATGGACCAGCCATGGAACCATAGAATGCGCTGGACTGGAAGGATCTTCAAGAATAATAGATAATAAATAATAAATAATAATTTCCCTGCCAAGTCCAGCCTCTGTTCTTCAGTTACACTGCACTTCAACGGGTATCAGGAGTTACAAACCAATATTTTTTGCCATTATTAGAAGTAAATAAATCTTCATGTTAATATCAAGCAAGGAGAAACTCCTCTAGATATCAATTTTCATTAAAAACACAGTTTAAGACTGCTGCATGATTTCCATCCTTATGACTGCAGACAGAACAGTTTAGCTGATTAATTGATATTTAGGTATCAGATAGCTATTAATTTCCTATTGCCATTTCCTTTATCAGTTTCCTATTATTTACTGTATCATGTTTTTATTTCCTAATTTTCTCTGCAGCTGAATATACCTTCAGTAGTTCTAATAACTTTATACCACTTACAAAAGGGAGAAAAGCCAACCCCCCCCCCAACTGCTGTATTTACAGGAGGCTGTTTCAAAGCCCAATTATAATTACAAGAAAACAAAACAAAACAAAAAAAAAAACTCCATTAAACAGTTCCAGTGCTCCAACCAGATTTGCCACAGTGGCTCTTTAAACCACACGGCCTAACAAGACTTTTTGGGGTAAAAGAAGCCGTGGCTCCAGAGGCAGTTTATGCAAAGTGACAACTGGGACAGTTTGGAAATGTGGCAGGGGAGAGGGGAAGGAGCCCCCAGCCCATTGTCACTATGGCAATTACTGCACAATGCCTGATGTGAAATGGGCAGTGCTGGGGCCGAGGCAGCAGCTGAATCCGGCATTGTCCTCGCATGATAAAAAGATTTGAGAGTCTGAAAAGCAGAGGAACGGAATCTCACAGCTTCTTAGAGTCCCCTCTGAAAGGGCCATTGTAACATCATCATAAATCCTGGGCTCCCCAGGCACTTGACAACTAAAGCAGTGGACAATAGAATTCTTGTGTTGGACAAAACACTCCTTGTCTGCCAAAGGGCTTATCTGCTTCATTTACAAATGTCTTTCATTGTACCAAAATAATTCCCTATTAGAAAAACTATTAGGAACAGCACTAAATAAATATTCACAGCTTTGTGGGCCGTTTGGCAAAGTGAATAAACCAATACAATCAGGGCACATGCAAAATATGAGATTTACGAGGAGGAGACCCAAAACAAGCCCAAAGCTCTGTTTATTTTCATTTTCCCTTTTCCTGATAGACTGCATGCACATTTGTCCCTCTAAAAAAGACCCACATACATTACTCTTGTTAAAAGAGATGAAAAATATAAGAAATCTGCAAAAATCTCAAATTGGAGCAAAACTATGTGCCCCTAAAATTACATATTTCCAGAACAACAGTTACAGAAATCAACTTGGGAACATATCTGGGAGTTTAACGAAATAGAGACAAATTGCTCACCATCATAAAAGGATTTAAACTGTGGGTTTACAACTATATATGTTTAGGTCCCACTTACTGAGAGATCCATAAGCATCAGGGATCACTTTTTGAAATGAAACAGTGCCAGATTTTTGCAACTCTTTTCAGGCCCAATGAAAATTCTGGTAAATATCACAAAAATGGCTGAAAGAGACTAAAATATCCCATATTTATGACACTTCAAAAAGCATTTCTAACACAGTCAGAACTCCATTGCCTCAGGTTTCCACATAAATGGTTATTTGATTACAATTTACTAGAGGAGGGCTTATGGAAAGACAACTGCCACCACACACAACTATTAAAGAAAAACCTTAGTAATCTAAATTATGGCTCAAGCAAAGAGCTCTGACCATATTCAAAGTGCCAGAGACATTTGTATGACTGAATTAAAACATGAAGTCAAAACCTCTTGACTGAATTATTGATCATAAACTACTTATTCAAATCCGATACAGAAGCAAGGTTTTTACACTGCCCAGGCAAATGGACTAAGTGGCTGAAGGGCTTTTTCCGCCCTGAGATTAATTATTAGAAACCTACAAAGAATCCAGGTATTCATAACCTGCATATTAAACAGATTACTCGTATTAAATATTCAGAATATACACAACAAACAACGACAACACTGGTAAAATACAAAAAAAAAACATTAAAAAAAGAAGAGGAATCTAACATAATTTAAAATAAAAATGATGCAGGTTTGAGCTCACAATCACAGAGGTTTAGGAATAGGTGAGCTTTCCATGGTTCTATCATGAATTTGCAGTCTGGCCCTGCCACACATCACTTAACCTTGGAGCCATTTCTGAAAGTGAGCAAAGGCACGCTATAAAACATTTCCCCTCTGCAAAATGCAGTAATCCATATAAAAATCAGAGGAAAGAGGCTGGAATTCAGAGCTCCCACACGCCAGCTGAGGATCTCTACTGTTTGGGTGCAGAGCTTCCCCATTTTTTCTCTCACTTCTCTCCTCAGTGAATAATTAACTGTTCTAAAGATGTAGGTATAAGTTCTGTCTTAAAATAAAGTTTAAACTCGACTTCCCCAATGCCATTTCTTGGTGTTTGCTGCTCTATGCTGTGCACTGCCCAAACTCCCCTCTCTCCTGAAGTTGGCTCATCTGTAAAAACATAATTTGCACGAAGTTATTCTGATCATTTCTGCAATTTGCATTTCAGGAACACAGCTTCAACAAAATCTGTTTCCTGCCAGCTCCCTGAGGTTTATTCTAGTTCCTACTACATGGCACAGCACCACACCATATTTTCATATAGAGTAATCTCTGTTTAGGTCTGAAAAAATGGATCTACACCGAGTTTGAAGTCTCTCAGTGCACAATAGGGATTTAACCCTGCTGGGGCATACGGATCTGGGGCCTTGACCAGGGTGGGTGTCTTTGGCTGTGTATAAATTGCTGCTGCAAAATAAATGGCTCAGGCTGTTATCTGAGCAGCTAAATAAGCTTGTGCTTGCAATCGCCTTGCAGGAGAATCTCTCTTTTCCCACTCACTGCAGGCAGCCGAGGCAGGTCATGGGAATCCCACGTGCAGCAGCAAACAGAGCAGCCCGGGATAATTTAGGTGGGAAGGGGCTCTGGATGTCACCTGGTCCAACCCCACCGCTGAAATTCAAATTCGCCACCATATTCAAAGCTAATTTAGGCTATTAAGGCTGTCACTTCATTAATAATGTGCACAGCTGACATCAGCAGTGAGCAAGGTCTCTGCGTGGGCATGGACACTTAAGGACTTCCCTTCTTGTGCTGAACGAGGCTCACGTGCAAGGGACAGAACAAAGCAGAGGGCAAGGACTGCACCAGGAAGGATGAAAAGGCAAATTGTATAATCTGCCTTCTCCACCCACATCCAGTGCCAGGGTCTATTGGCAGGCCGGGGTAAATGATTGTGATTTCAGAGCTGGGGAAGGATTTCACTGCGCTGCGCTCAGCCCTGTGCCCTGCAGCAGCCAGGGCTGTCCCTCGTGCTGGGCAGCAGAGACAGGAGCACACACTCTGCCTCTTCCTGCCCTTCACCACCTGTTAGAGAAACCAAGAGTGTTCCACAGCACTGGAACACCTCAGATTATTCCTGCTGCCTTCTGCTTCTGAGGCAGGGAAGGGTTAATGTCTGTATCCAGCACACAGAGTTGGATACAGAGCTCCGGGAGGAGCTGTCTTCAACCCAATTCGCATAAGAAGCCTGACAAAAAAATGAGGCTTGAAAACAGATTTTGACTCAAAAAGTTGGGCTATCCTGCACCTTTATCCAGAGGGAAAGGACCTCTCCACTTGAGGCAGATGCTTGTGCAGGACACACAAGGGAAGGATCGAACACAAGGGCTGCAGGGAAGGTTTCACACCAACAGGGCTCTATTCAGAGCAGGTTAACAGCCCCTTCCCATTTCTTATGAACTATTCTGGCTTTATACTCTCCCCTATACTTCCCCGGGTGCTCCCATGCCCTCTCCATCCACGCTGCTGAGGGCTGCTGGCAGTGCCACAGGCAGGGGACATCGACTCTGCCAAACCCCACGCTCAGAAAATCCACCCACCGCCCTCAGAGCTCCGCTGGGAGAGCACAAAGCAGGGCAGAAATCAAACCGAAAGCAGAATAGCTGTGCGCCCTCATGAGAGACAAAACCACATCTAAATGCTTTGCGGAATGTTAACAGAGTGCAGACTTAAAGCCCAAATCTGCCCCGTCCGAGGCCAAATTAAACAGCAGGACACAGAAGGTTCATGTGGGCTCACAAGGAACAAATGACCCCCTCCAAAAATCCCTCTGCAATCACACAAGTGCCAGCTCCTGTGCTCACCCAGTACCATATGACTTTATCAGCTTTTTCTTGCTTTTGGGTCACAAGGGCCTGGAGGCAAACGATAGGCCCTGGAGGATAAAGTCTGTATTAATTATCCTCATGCTGCTCCAGTCCCGTCCTACCCAGGTACTGCAATACAAGTGGATTGGGAGGCCTGCAGGCAGGTATGTTCTGTCATTTTAAATATCATAAATCAAGCCCTCTGTTTCAATGTTTCCAGCTTCCCTGAGCTTCCTCTAAAATCTGAATTTGGAAGGAGTGGATCCACAGCAAGCAGCTACAGCCTTTTTGTGCATACATGCTGATATATACATATATATATATATATATATATGCACATAAATAAATATGAACTAAAAATGATACGACTTTTTCATGCTTAAATAAATATTTCTATGTACCACATTGTATATAATTCAAATTACCTACATGTGGGAAAAGTACTTAATTTGTACTCTAAAACTTGACTTTTTATTTTTGCTGTCTAGCAGATTATCCTAAACCTGTGTTCTTGAGCCGCTAGCAGGAAAAGGCTCACATATATTCTCTCTTGGAAAAGCATATTGCGCATGCAGAGCATACCAAATCAGTTCCTGCACTTGCAGGAGGCACAGAGAGCTGCTCTAAAGCCTTCTGAGTCACACTGGAGCTCAGCTTCACCAGCAGCAGATGTCAGACACCACGGACTGGGAGCTTGTCAGCACTGAAATACTCTTATGGCAAATTTTCCCTGCAGTTTTGTTTTCTGGTTTGCTTCCTCCCCTTGCCATTTTCCTATTCTTTGGGGCTTTTCTTCCACTAAACATGAATGCCAGATCCTTCCTCTAGAGCAAATCCACAGCAGAGGCTGTCTTCAGTAGCATTTGGTGCTCTATTTATATTATCTTTCAGGAGGCTGCTCTCTATTTCTTTCCTCTGGCTTTCTTCTGCTCTCTTTTATCAATCTCTTCTAGTGACCTGAAAAGAAAACCTAAAAATTGAGAGCCACTGAAGTATATGCTGAATGCCTCCATTAGTCAAGCTGTAGGGGACACTCAGCACAGAAAATAAATTCAACTAACCTTTGGAAAAATCTTTATATAAATGTTCTACAAAATCATCCTGCTGGTTCCAGGTCCACTGGAGACACCCAAGGAAGACTAATTCTGGGACATCAGAGATGCCATAAAGGAGAATAGCTCAGAATCTGTCCAAGAGACTCAAGAGAGACAGAATTCTTTGGTCTCAGGGACATTTTTTCCTACCTTCCTCCTTTTATTAATAAATAAAGAAAAGAGGAGTTGTTCAAAGTCACCACAGAGATCTGATGTTTCTGAATTTCTGTGTGCCTCATTCAACTCACTGAATATCTCTGTCAGCCCAGGAAGATTCATGATTCATTCTGGGGAGCCTATTGCAAACCCAGCAATGACTCTTCAAACATCTGTAAAGCTTTTTAAAAAAGTTTCACTCAGTCTTATTTCTGGACCAAATACATCCCTTTGCCTATTCCTATTCCATTCTCCTCCCAGACTCCCAGAGGTCATGGCTTGTCTAGATCTAGGGAGGGTGGCAGGAAGGGAAAATGGGAGTAAATTCATTTTAGGTCACCCAGAAGTCATTCTGTCTCTGTCTTTCCTGCCTGGCTCTTCCTCATTTCCTTTTGTGTTTCCTCAAAGGACATTACACAGTTGGCTTCTCAATCAAGGGGAAGGCAATGTCAAACACATTAATTTGTCCATGAAACAGTCTTTGAGTGTTGACAAAAGAAAGCTTAAAAAAGTGCAGGCAGACAAGATAAACATTCCTGATTTAAAAAAAAAACCAACCAAAACCCAAAGCCCCTTTAACTGATACATTTCATTTTTCAGAACTGAACAATACTGAGCAGCTGATGTTTTGATACTGCCATAATATATTTGAAGATATAATATATAAACACATATGTATATTTTTATGGACATTATATGTATGTATATCATTTTTAAGAAATCATTAAACACACAGGTAAATATCAATGAGTAAGAACTTGGAAGATGAGGAAGGACTAGGAGCATTTCATGAAGCCTGCTGTGCAATTTCACTCACAACAAATCCATCTTTCCAGAATTTCAGCAATATTTATAGCAACGGTGGCATGATTTTCCATCACCTATCATTTCAGGATATCCCACTCCAGAAAGTACAATATGCTTACATTTTTATGGCATTATTTTGTTATTTGGTAACCTGCCTTCCTGTCTGTTTTTGGAGCAGTAACACAAGCACATCTCTGTATTTCAGCTGCAGCAGGTAATGAAGTGCTTGTCACACTGAAGTTCACAGCCAAAATGAGCCAGAATAGTTGACAATATTAATATTTAACATTTGTCTGCTCTTCATTATGCCTCCCAAATAGCACCAAGGCTTCAATTTGCTGTAGTGTAATTATTATAAGCTACAAGCAAGTGCATTAGGACATCCAAACAATGGTTGTGAAATAGAAATACACAAAATCAAATAATAAAAGAGCAAGTGCTCTGCATATTCCAGAGAAACTGCACAATTAGGGAGGAATTCCTGCTGATATCCATGAGTGATACCTCCTGATGGAGGCAGTCCTAGGTGCTGTAAAGGCACTTCTTTAAATAAAAATAAATGAGGTCCTGAGTACCACTGGCAATCATCTGCTAAACTCATATTCAACCAACAGAAGATGTATTTATGAAAATATAAGGATCATATAAAACAAAAAATCCAAACAAAACAGCACAAATAGGCCAACAAGGCCTCACTGGCTGAAAGCCAATCTCCACTATTTCAGCAAATTTCAGAAAACACAGCTCCTCTCTAAGCTTCAGTGGCTTTTTTTGGGACTCAGCAAGGAGCACCTAGCATTAACACACCTAGACAAAAAGGAAGATTGCACACAGAAATAACCTCATTGGGAGCTGGGAAAGGGCTCAGCCTGGAGCAAAGGAGGCTCAGGGGAACCTTGTGGCTCTGCACAGCTCCTGCCAGGAGGGGACAGCCGGGGGGGGCGGGCTGTGCTCCAGGGAACAGGGACAGGAGGAGAGGGAACGGCCTCAGGCTGGGCCAGGGGAGGCTCAGGGTGGACAGCAGCAGGAATTTCTCCATGGAAAGGGCGCTCAGGCCTTGGCAGGGCTGCCCAGGGAGGTTTGCAGTGCCAGCCCTGCAGGTGCCCAAGGAAGGCCTGGCCGTGGCACTCAGGGCTCTGCGCTGGGGACAAGGTGGGCACTGCTCAAAGGGTGGACTCGATGATCCTGGAGGGATTTTCCAACCTTAACAATTTTACGATTTCATGATTCTAATTCCTAATAAAAATCAAAGATAACTTTATAATAATGAAAGGAGTCACTTCACCAACTCTGCAGAAATGTGACTCTCCCCAAAAGCACAGAAAAGCTTGTTTGCCAAAAAGCTTATCTGACACAGATAAGTGCAATGATTTTCATACAGCAGTAACATTTTTCCTTCTCCACTGAATTGGACAGGGATGGAAGAATATTCCCGGCCATGAGTGAAGCCTTCTGGGTGGCCTTGGGCAGCGTTGCTGGGAGTGTATCTCCACAGTGCATTGCTGGCAGATGTGAGCTTTTCCTGCCTGAGCTCCAGGCTGAGCTGAAGCTGAATAAATGTGGTTAGCACAGCTCAGCGTGCCCAGCCCAGAGGGTCCTGCAGCAAGCAGAGGCACAGAGCTTGTGATCAGAGCTGAAATTCGGCCCTGGCTCGGTGATAAACAGGTCTGTGTGGCTGGGCTGGGCTGGGGTGCCACCTGCCAGCCGTGGCCTCTGCTCCTCAGCCATTAACACCTGCTGTGGCAATGGCATGGGCAAGGTGAGTTCATTCACTCTCCCAACCAACATGAGGATGCTCTAAAAGCAGGATGAGATGGCCACAGAATGATTTCTTCAGGGAGCCAACCTTTTTCCATATGTGTGCTGTGGAACGGAGCCAAACCGAGGCTGTCTGCACACTTAATGTTCAATTTGGTGAGCTCTCCACTCGGAAAATGTAAACACACACTCGAGGCTGTGCCATCAGCTCCAGCTTCATGAGACTTATGGGTACTTGACAACTCAACATGTCTAAACAAACCTGTTATTTCGTTTTCAGATAGTGTCAACCTGAGTTATCGGGAAACAAGCCCCTAATGAGTTTACCTGGGAGTGCGGATAACCCAGCTTCAACACCTTGCCGATTCTCCAGTCTCAGGAATGATAATTACACCGCAGCCCTTCCTAACAGACAGCATTCTGCACGCTAAATTAGGGCTGAACACTTCACAAAATTCATGGGAGAGGTTTCAAATGGCAATAAAAAACTTCCCCGCTCCCTTTTTAAAAAAAGAAATCTAATTATTCATTCTGTCAATCTCATGCAAGATGTTCATTGTTTTTATGTTATTGTCTTATTACTGTAAATGCAGTGCCCAGAGAAAAAGAGAACATGAGGAATAAACCACAGAAATTCCACTAAATGTTGGATTTTTCTTTTTATAGTTTGTATTTTATTCAAATGCTGGGCTTATGCTCTTATTTTTCAGGGCACAGGAACTGCCCCAGCCACAGCTGAGAAAATAAACTTCAGCAGTCCCCCACATCAAGACAGTATAATTTTATGAGCAGTTACATAAATTACCTTCTAAAATACTTTGTGAAGAAATATCTTGTGGTATTGAGAAACACACACTGCTGTAACTCAAAAGGTCAAGATTTCATGGTTTAAAGCACTGCACATCCACAAATACAGTACATTGGACTGAGACAAAGATGACCAAAAGTTGCAAGTTTCAGAGCAAGGTCTGGTGTTTCATCCAAGAGATAAATGTGGATGAGTACCCAAGGCACAGTCATGCTGCTCTCCCTTATCTGTGTGATAATCCACTTTTACCCCAGCTGGCCTGGGGCAGCCACAGCCTTCACACCCTCTGAAACACATGAACCTGCAGAGCTGGACTTCTGGACACAGATGTTGCCAAGTGCCTTAGGAACAGGAAGGAAAAATGCACATTATCAGAAAGATGAAGCACAGGCTCTTGGAAGTGGAACTGTTGAGCTGTTGTTACCCTTCTGGTTGCTTTGGGCCCCAGAGATTTTCAGTACTGGAGTTACCTCAGTACAGCAAAAAAAAAAAAATATTCAATTACATAAAAATAATAATTGAAGGAAAAGACATTTTCAGGGAAGAAGAAAAGTAATCCAAAGCATCAAAGATATTTTGGAGCACAAATTCTATTGGAAGTCTAAAGATTTTATACAATTAAATCACAATGACTTGGAAAAAACTTGAGATCCTGTGCACTTGAAGATCCTCCCCTATACTAGCAAACTCAAACCCTCTATTTAACTAATCATAAACCCACATCTGCAATGAAAGTGAAGTGTAACTATTCAGCACCGTTCAGCAAATGTCATTTATTTTAATTATCAAAACCAGAGCCAGCATTGGGTTTGTGCCCTAAAGAGAAAACCTTCCCAGCTGCCCCAGCTCCTGAGCTGCCTAAAGACCCTTGGGGACATCCCCAACCCCGAGCAGCCCCGGAGCCACCACATCTCACCCCACCTGGCGCTTTTAGGAACAAGCTGTGGGCTCTCCCATGGCCCAGCATGGCTGGACAGGACCCCAGGCTCCCTGAACCCAGCTCTGAGCAGAACAGAGCAACTTGAGAAACAGAAAGACAAGTTTAGCTGTCTAGAGGAAAAAAAGAAAAAATGGATCCTGAAGAATGAAGCCAGCAATCTTTGGAAGAGCCAGCAGGCTCCCATGTCAGCCATATGCCTTCATATGTCTGTTCTGGGGGAGTGTTACAGCTCCTGCTGTTCCATTCTTCACTTTTTAAAGAATATGTTACAAGGCCACAAGGACTCACAAACATTTGTTGACATTTCTTCTGGGTCAGCATTAGGAGGCCTGCAAGAATTTAAACATATGGCAGTATTTAGCTGCATGAGGGAATGGGTTGTTTCAGAGAAAAGCGGTATTTAGTTGCAAAACAGTTTAATCCACCATAAAGGTTTTAAATTTTTTGGCCCAGATCCAAACTTTTTCTCATTATAGTTTTCACATTATATTTTTAAGGCAACAGCAGCTTATCTGCTGAGCTGATATTGAGAAAGACTGAAATACTTCACAATGTTTTCTACTGGCCTCCACAAAAAATAGTATCTTGATCTGGGCTTGCAGATCAAACAGATTTGATGTGTGCTTACATTTAAAAGGGGGAAAAAAGAAGAAATCAGTTGAGCACTGAAACGAAGGTTATTTCCCACACTGAAAGGACACAGAACCTTTGTATTTTGAACCACGGTAAGTTAATTAGGTTTTCAGCATGTTTCAGTAGCAGTACATATGCATTTACAGGGCAGAAAAATGGCATTTCCCAGGCTTGGTCTTGTTCTGCAGCTCCCACTGCTCCCAGTCAGCTCCAGCAAAGGCACAAGGGCTCCCTTGCTGACACTCGTTATGTCCTGCTGTTAAAAAAACCATCGCACGTCAGGAGCTGAGCTGAGGTTTGTCTCAAATAATGTGAAAAGGACAGCACTGTGTTAAAACTCCCCAAACCCCCTGGGAACACACCTGAACCAGCTGCAGGGGCAGGGAAGGACCAAGGCAAGGTGCAGCCTCTTTCTCCTTCACTGCTGCTTCCTCCAACACCAAGCTCAAGGAGGGCAGCTTTAGAGCAGATGTAAGAAAGAAATTCTTCCTTTCTTCCCTGGGAGGGTGGGCAGGCCCTGGCACAAGTGCCCAGAGTAGCTGTGGCTGTCCCTGGACCCCTGGCAGTGTCCCAGGCCAGGTCTGGAGCAGCCTGGATGGTGGAAGGTGTCCCTGAGTGGGATGGGATGAGTTTTAAGGTCTCAACCCCAAATATTCTGTGATCCTGTGAGTGCAGCTCACAACCAAAACAGCTCCTGCCACTCTGTTCCCTTCCATGCTATTAAACAGGCCACAGTCCTGGCTATTAATTGTATAGCATAGTATTTAGAATGAGCACTTTAGGCAGTTGAAATGGAAGCTCTTGCACACAAAACAAGGATAGAAGGCTCACTCTCTGGTTATGGTTTTGTTCCAAACTACAGAGCAGACAAGGTTTTTAAAAGAAAGACCTGATCCAGAAATTATGCCTTTTCTGAAATGTTCTGTTAACTAATATCTAATCTAACACATGAACTAACATGAACCAGGAGTGGCCAAACCCCTCTGGTTTTGAACAACATTTTGGAGCCTCAGAAAGAACGCAAGATTATTTTGCTGAAAATATTTGTAAGAAATTCACATATGAATGACTGCGATGGATAGAGAAGTTTTACAGGAATTATGAGAGGAATACAAAAATTGTCTAATTCTAACGAGTGAACTGCATAAATAATTAAAACCTCTGGATGAGGAAGTTTAAAAGAGAGAGACAGCACTCCCTTGGGGGTTTACCAGCTGGCAGCAGGCAGGGCTTTGGGTGCATTACCTGTGCTCTCAGCCAGATGAAGGAAAGTTCCTTACAGGTCTTATTTTAACTCAATTACAGGCTGGAAAAGCATAAAACATTCTGAAATTTAAAATGAGTCAGAGGACAAACTTCTGTCGTTACAAATTTGTGTGGACATCAAAATGATGTGAATAAAACTTCAAGGTCAAGTTACTTTTATCCAACTTTCATACTCTCAACCAAACTGTCATCCAAATTTGGTTAGAGAGGTCACTGTCCAAAATGTTGCAGACTGTGCAGCCCTTAAGAAACAGAGCACGTTCCATCTCGTAAAGCTTTGCAAAAAAAAAGTTTTTATAATCTTGCTAAAATTAAGTTGACATTTCCTCAAAGTTACCCACTTACATTTAACCTTTATCCAAAATTACCTTTTATTCTAAACTCTTCAATAATAAAATGCATGAGGCATTAAGGGAAGGTAAAAGCTGAGGTTCAGAATGCAGTTATCAGCAGTGATCGCAGCCAGGAAAACGAAGGTTACTATGACAAAGTTCCAGCAACTTCAGAGGAAACAAAATTTTAAAAATCACTGATTTTTAGTTACCACATAACAAATATTAATGCTTAGGGAGGGAGGGATTTGTACTTAAAAGCTGAATTGTACAACGATGAAAGGTCCTGCCTAAAGAAGTCGTTGAATGGTTGGAAGAATCTGGTGACCTCGATGGAAATAACTGGAAAGTATTAATTCAATGGTCATATGATTAAGTAAATAAAAATTAGAAGCTGAAAACAAATCTTCTAACGCACTAGTGCCCAAACTTGCAGCTGAATTCCAAGCTTAAGAATTTGTGAGCCAAGTGGATCAAAAGATATATCAGCAGCACAGGGAAAATAAAAAACAATGAATAAAAGGGACCACATGACTCACTCAGATGTCAGGGAGAAAATGGCGCCAGAGACCTGAATGCACCAGCTTGCAACAATAAATAAAAGGTTAAAAAGAAGTTTTATGGATTTAAAAACCATCAGGAAGAGTTAGCTGCAAACTTCCAGGTGCCTTGAATGGCAAGAGTGGACAGATTTAATCAAAAAGCTGAAAATTCTGAAGAAATTTTTATAATGATTTTTTTCTACAAGCACTCGGTGTTAAATTCACATTTTTTCAACATCTTGATAGAGGGCAAGACACTCAAGTCCATTTCTATCTTTGGGTAAGGAAAACAATGGAAGTACTTTAAGTGCCCCAGTGTGAGGAAAAAAGGTTCATTAGATTCTTGAGTCCACTGACAATTTTGAAGCAGAAGAGACGGATCCAGTTCTGAATCTGAAGACAACATAAACAAATGCAAAAATAACAATGTGAGTATGGAATGGTGAGGCAGAGGCAGGGGATCCTACAGGAGTGACAATTCCTGGGGGGAGGCTGAAGGATTTCTCAGAGTGGTGAACGTGGTGGTGCTGCTTGATGGGGGCTGAGCTTAAAGGGCTTTTCCAAACTTTAGGATTCTGTGATTTTATGGCTAAACGCAGAGCCATGGATTTCACTGCTCTGTCCCACAGAGATGAGAGCTGTGCCTTGGACTCCTGGATCCAACTTCAGCCATCAGCTGTAATGAGAGGAACCTCACTGCAGTCCCCTGAGAGCAGAGGGTTTGTCTGTATTTAGCTACTTACCCCAACTAATTCATCCCTTTTACACGATAAGAAATTGAAGATAGCCTGATACACTCATGAGCCATTATAAAAGCTATGCAAATATTGCCCAAGAATCTATAAATATTCATTTCATATTAAAACATTTTGATTTAATTCACACACTTTCAGATCCTATATCGGCAAATGCTTCCCTGAATTCAGATTATCAAGTGCATTTGCTGAAACAGCATATTTGGTGCAACTTTTCACAGCAGCCTTTCAACTTGTCATTGCTAATATTCCTGTCAGAATCCAAACTCAAAGAACTACACATCCATTTAGGAAACCGAAGGTTATCACGCATCACTTGTACATCACATCAGCCCGGCTCAAAACACATCAAACAGGCCACAAAAAATCCCCAAATAAACACAGTTCCACTAACAATGCATGTCAGAGACCTTGTGCAAGTGGTCTAGTGAGGTGAGGAAGGTTGGTGACATACACGAGTCCTTGCTGAGCATTTTGCTGACATTAACTAATTTTCAATTATTAAGTTAGTATGTAATTATTGCAGGAACATGCTGCAAGTGGAGAAGCGGGATGACCCTCATTTAATGAATTCTTGTAACAAAATTAACCAATCCTATTAAAAAAAAGTAAAATAAAAAATGTCATCAACATTCCAAGAGTTTTTTGAGGCAGACTCTCGGTGGCACAACACATAGAGATATGCTACCAAAAAATGTCATAATAAAAAACTACAACGAAATAATAAATTTTCTTTACATGTGAGACTAAATGTTACATCCACCTGGTTTAATTATAACACATAAATTCAGAGGAAAGGAGAATACGTGACCATTTTATGGCAAGTTAGGAGCATCTGTTTGGATAAACCGTAATAATCACAGTTAGAATTTCTCATTAGCTCCATCCAGTTGAATGCCCAACACTTCTGCTGTCGAATCCAAACTAATTGTATCCCAATTTTCAGCAATCATTAACTACAATTAGCAAACGTGATGTCTTTCTAAATCACAAACATCACAGTAAGGTTTTGTAATTCCCCCTGCTTGGCTGCAATGCAGGTTTGGTCAAGATAATCTCCGTGGATATGAGGCCTAATAAGATATATCAGCTAAAGCATTATTTTTATTATCCACCAATATAAATGGCTTTGCTCTACTGAAACAACAAACATCATGAGAGCAAATCAGATGACATCTGATTTATACTCAGATTTCAGTCCCACAAAATTAAGGAAAAGGACACAAGCTGAGCACAAGTTCAGTGCATCAGAAGAATTATTAAGAGATGAAGCCATCCTGGTGTATTCTGCTCTCCTGGTAAGGTGGGAGCAGAAGCTCAGGCTGGTATTGGAGCATCTCTGCAGTGTTCAGCAAGCACTCCATGCTCCTTCATCACCCTTTAGTAGCACTCCAAATAAACTGCACACAGCTAAGGAGTGAATTCTTCCTGTTCTTGGCAAGGAAGAACTCCAATTCAATAAACTGATATTAACTTTTTTACTGCCTTGCATTAAACATGTTTTCAGTACCAGTCTCAGGTCAGATTTTTCACTAGGTAATTTTTATCTGGAGATAAAACATCTTGTAACTGCTAGCTGTTTATCCATGGCTCAGGATGAACCAGCTCCAGCTGGAGAAGGCTGGATGGAGCTCCCAGTGTCTTTAAGAAAAGCACAACTTTTTCTGGGTGGCCAAAATGCCATTGCCAGGATCCCCTCACTACAGCTGCTGTGCCAAGGCGTCACCTGCCTTTCATCCCAAGCTGAACAAGTTTTAAATGCCTTTAAATTTACATGTTCCTTTAATTTTCACAACCTTAAGTATCTTCTGTGCATCTGCACTGGTAACTCTTCTGTTCTGGCCTAACTCATCTTCTAAGTCTAAATCCCAAAAGCAAAGAACACATTTTTCTTAATTCACGAGACTTTTGTATGTAGAGAAGGTAACACAACTAATAAAATCCAAAGCAGTCCATGAAATACAGAGCAGTAAAAAAGGATAGAACGTAAAACATTGAGTCAGAACTCTCTCGTATTTACACAAAGTGGAAACCAAAACTGAACCCCATTTCTAGTAAATCTGAAGGATGAACAAGCAGAACAGAAAATCATGGTTAAAACAATACTACCAAAAAAGTATATATTAGTATACATGCATACTATGTATAGTGTACACATATAGATAATCTTTTATATATTAGTATATAAAACATTTATTTTATATACTAATATATCATATATTAGTATATACTAATATATCAAATATACTAATAGATCTATATTAGTATATACTAATATACCATATATTAGTATATAAAATACATGTTTGTTAAGCACTGTTCTCAACCTACCAGCAGAGAAAAGATCTGCTGCCAGCTGATTCTCTGTGTTTGTACTACATCCCCACAGTATAAACTCCCACTTACATTGCTTACTAACCGTAAGTGCCGAGGAGGAAATAACCCCACAAAGGTTCCCATGGAAAGAAATACTCCTGACATTTGTATCTCCCATCCCTTGCCTCTTTTCTCCCCTCAAACATCTCCCTCGGTGTCTCATCTGTGCCCAGCAGCTCGAGCCCATCCTAACCCACGATCCCGTCACAGCTCTGACCTAAAGACAAACCAGGCAGCTGAGGCTGAGAGAACCAGCCCTTGGCACTGGCAGCTCCCTCAGTTATCAGCAATAATGAAGGGCTTTTTGCACAGCTGAGAGAAGCTCAAGAGCCACGTGTGCTGCTGAACAATTTCTGGGTGGGCAAGAAGCAAGAGGGCTGCAGCAGCATCCTTGTGCAACTGCTGTGGGCACAGGCAGAAACACATCTGGGACAGAGGCTTGAGAGTTTTCTTTACTGATTTTTTTTGTCCTACCCCTCCATGAATAGCCCCACTTTCAGACACAGACAGAAAAACACTGCAGGCCTGGAAGTAAGTATGTTCTGCACTTACAAACTTACTCAGAGAAAAATGGGAGTGGTGCTTACACTGAGGATGGCATCACACTGTGCACGAATGACACATTGTTCACCAGCAAGGTATTAGTGGCATTTCCAGACTAAGAAATGCTTCAGTTTGCTAATTTGATGCTGATGTACATAGTGAGCTCTAGCTCCTGCAGCTCTGAACTGAAGGGCACTGCTGGTCACGGTTACATCCACAGGTTTTTCGTTTCCTGCACATGGCTTTGTTATAAGAAAAGTCCCCATCCACTTTAGATTTCTTAGACTGGAAATTCTTCCTGGTGTGACAGTAGGACCTATCGCCCTAAAGGCTCTTGATTTCTAAACCCATGTGCAAACATATTCCAAGAGGTGGGCACAGCCACCTGGCATGGTGCGAAGAGACGAATGGCCTGGATGAAGGCCATAAAACAAGGCATTAAAAGAATCCACAGTGGTAGGAAAAGAACACACATTTTTCACTGAGATCCCTCTAGATTAGCAAATGTGACATTAACCATATAGCCTATCAATCTTTCCTGCCAGTTTTCGCAAGACCTTAAATCCCTTTCCACTGACACCTCTCTGTATTGGTGTTAACAGTGTTTCTTTAAAATTGTGACTCTAGAAGTAATTTTTAAAAAATAGCAGAAACTTTAGAGATGTCTAAATTAGCAATGCCTCACTTTCTCTGGCTCCCTGAATATTTGGGTCCAGCCTACATCAGAGCCCCTCCAGACTGACAACAGTGTAAGACAAAAAGCTGAGAAGTTTTTCAGCTGGCAAAACCCAAGTCATTTCTGCCATACGAATTTTATCCCGAACTGATAAAAGCATTCCTTTGCCAACACACGCTGTGCTTAAAATAAGGAGCGTTGTTGATACAGATATCCTGGCAGAACTCTATCAGCAAACACTTTCTGCTGCAGAACAGGACCAAAATCATATCTTCTTCACGAGAATTTTTTTTTGTCTTTTTAGATTTTGAACCACAAAAAACTTTAAACTTGGAGAAAAAATTTTGGTGAAAATATATTTCTTTAAGAGGTAACATCTGCTTTTGTAGAAAGTTTTGTTTCCTGCCACTCTCCTGACCTAAAACTAATTACAAATAGTGATATTAAAAAAAGGAATTATTTCAGCCACCTCTATTCCATGAGTCTGCTCGAGGGGCTTTTCCCCGTTCCCATCCTGGGGAACAGAGAATCACTACGGCTGTTCACCGAGCAGAAGGCTCTGCGCCAACTGCGCGAACATTCCCGTGCTCCATACGACTTCCAAGATATCCATACATTCTCCCAGAGGGAAACAAGAGGCAGACAAAGAAATAAATCTGGCAAGTAGTGTCAGCTGAGTCCAACTGACACCATGTGGGCGTCAGCAGTTCCTCTGAAGTTCAATCTCATGTCTTCTCCAAAGACAGATTTGCTGGTGCCTGAAAACTGTTACATGAGTCATTTACTAAGAATACTAAGGGATGGAATTAATTTTCCTCTGAATTAAGAATTCAAGTTTTTTTTCTTCCAGGAAATAAGTAGCTAAAATTACAACAAGTCTGTCGCTTTATGATTTTTGCCTGTTTTAGCATCTGAGAAACCATCATCACTTCAAGGTAGTAAATGTCCTTTCTTTTCTGCATAGAGGATTGCAACTGTTGGATTTATGAGTGAAATAGATACTTGACACTTTATTCTAAAAGAAGCTGGAGAAAATAATAACACTTCAAGCATAAGAAAAATGAATACTGAAATTTTATATAATAGTATCTGAAGAAAAAATACTTGCAAGAAATTACTACCCTGTATTAATTTAATGTTCTTTCTTTTGAAAACCTTAACAGCGTCTTGGGATACTATTACAGAGTTCTATCTGAATTTTGTCTCATCCCGTGGTACTCTCGCACCTCCTCGAGGGACATTTTACTACAGGAATAAAATATGTACATTTCCTCAATTTAAAATGAGGAAACAAGCCATCAGAACTGAAATAGTCATATGGAACTAGATGGAAAAGAACAAATGAAATACAGAGAACATCTTGTGAACTGATACACTCTGAAGAATTTTTACAAAATTCATTTTTAAATGGTAAGGACAAGACTGTGGATTTCACTAGATGTCCATTAATCCAATATACACCCCTTGGTGTTCTCAGCCTCTGTGAGAATATAGCAAACATGCAGTACTTGAAAGGGCACAAGAGAGATTTGATACAGAAACACAACTGCAAAGAGAATTTGCCTTCCCTGAGCCAAAAGATGGCAAATAAATCTGAAAAGGGTAACTGTAACAAACAAACAAATCCCACTCTTTATTTTCTTTTATGAAAAGCTTTTAAGAAACATTTTGGTATTCCTTCACTTAAAGATCCCCATTCCAATGGTGGGGACTTTAGAAGGAACAACTGACTTCAGAAGGAACAACTCACCCCAGGATGTTATTTGGGGTGAAGCAGCTCAGGACAGCCTGGTTTGGAGGGGTCAGTGCAGGTTTGGGTACCTAAATCTTGTGCAGCTGAGTGAGCTGGGAGGGCTGGGCAGCTTTATATTGATCATTCAACAGGAGAAACTCTTGTGACAATCACTTGGGCTCAGTGCCACGTGAATATTTTGGCATCAGTGATGCAATGCTCTTCACTCAGCTGCCTTGCAGCCATCCACGGCCTCTCCAAAAGCCTGCTGACACTGTTGGCTTCTGAGGATATGAACTGCCTCTTTTAGTGTTTTGCACAACATTTAGTACTCTCAAAATGTTGAAGGATGTAATTATGCTTGAAATCGTTAGAATCACAGTTTAAAAAAAAAAATTAAAGGCAAACCAACAACAAAAGGAGAGTAAACGGGGGATCGCTGTGGATCTCTGTAGATCCCTGTAGTAACAGCGCTGGAAAACCTGAACTGAGTTTGGGAGTCCACTGCACGTGGCACTGTGACCCCTTACACCTGAGCCAGCTCAGCAGGAAAAATCTCCTGGAGCTGAAGGAGATCAAGAGTGTGAAAAGGGAATCCATGGTATGAGTAGATTGAAAACTAGGCAGTACAGACATAGGTTAAAAGAAAGATCCAGGCCCCAAAAAGATGGAAGATGAAGCAATATTGGGTTGAAGATTTACAAATAAGAATTAACTTTGTATCTGTGTTTTATTTCACAGAGTGCATATGGAGCAAAGAGGATCTGTGTTCTTCCCTGCTCTGGCCCTGCTTACTCTGCCTTTTATTTCAGCTCCCATGGTGGAGCCCATGAACAGCTTCCTGCTGGATAAAACTTTACATGAAACAAAAATTATAGGTACAACACCTCCCTGATCTTTCCCTTTGTCTGCATTTAACCCCATTAACCCACACTCAAAAGTTCTGATGCCTTCTACACAAATATCTATTGGCATTCCATTGGTGTCCAAGAATACACGAAGTTGTTTATCATCCCCTATCCCAATGCTGTGACTGCCCAAAATTCACTGAAAGCATTTCAGAAAAGAGAAACAAGAAGCTGCGCGGGTAACAATGCATGAATCATACTTGGAGTCAAGGGTCCTTTTCCCCACAAATCCTAAGAAATTCTTGGGAAATTTCTGGAAGGAGCAGTGATGCACATCCTGTGCTGAGTGCCACGGAGCAAAGCCGAGAGATAATTACCCTGTGAGCACCGAGCCAGTGCAGTGTAAAAAAGGTGCCAAAAATCCCAGAGCTGTCATTAAGTGCTGCTGGCTGCTTGTCAGCTGCGAGTGGAGGACAGCCCTGCACTGCTGATGGGCAGATGAGAACATACCTGAACACGGCAGGATATTTATAAAATCTAATCATGCAGGGGAAAAAATACAGCCAGTGCCTCACAAAGACTTGTAGCACTTATTTCAGGTACATGACATCTCATTTTTCCTCTCGAGCCGGCAGTGTCACATTGCTGATCTTTCCCTGATTTAGAACTACGTTTCCAAAAACCTATTAAATAGGTTTTAATAGGTCTAAACCTACTGGATTTTTGATAGTCCTTGGATTGAAACAGGATCAAGGAGAGGAAGAACCATTAGTGGAATATTTTCTCTGTTTGCAGCGGATGTGCTTCCTTTGAAAGCTGTCAACATTAATACTTCTAAGACGTTTAATGTACCCTGTAAATATTAGCACTTAAAATAAGGGGTTTCTACTTTCACTTCTGTCTTATCATGTAAATTATCAAAGGAATTGCCTCTATGCACTATTGAATAAAAGAGGAGCAGCAGGAATTTCTAGGCTCCAGCACCTCAGGCAGGCAAAGCAAAAAGACATTGGAAAGGTGCAGCTCCTAAAACAACATCACGTGTAGGTTTGAGTGTAGGAAACTCCAGATGTGCACTAGAAGATGAAAAACCTAAAGTGCCATAAGAGAAGAGCTTAAGAAATCAAGCTCAGGTCCTGAACAGAACATGTCTGCAATATAATAGTCCTGGATTATACCATTTTTTAAAAATCCCATTCCATGTTCCAAAAGAAGAAGAGTATAAATTGAAAAACAATCCCAGAGAGTGACCCGAGCCCGCCTAAGCCCTGTCCAAACCACAACATCTGAGTCAAAGATGAACCATCCCCTTGTTCTCCTGCCTGGATGCCAAACTCTCCCTCCCAGGGTTAGAATGGAGGTGTGGTTGGTCTTTAAACCACCCTAATCTTCAGCACTGCTCTAACTGGATTAACTATAGCCCTTTGCAAAAATAAAAGTGCTCCTGTTTAATTGTACATAACAGCATTTACAATAAATTGCTGCATTTCAACTATTAATGTATATTTTATTATGGTGGCTGCCCAAGTTCTGCAGCTATTTCAAGAGACAACTCGCTAAACTTGTAAAACATTTTAACTTTATCTGATTTCTCTTTCATCTCTCACATTGAGTTGTAAAACACATTTTTCTTCTTCACAAAGAGTGCCACAGACAGAGATTTGGGCTGAAGCCTGATCTACATGACAGCTGCTGAAGCCACAGACAAGAAAAACTGTATCTGAAATTGCAGGGAGCGGGCTGGGAGCGATAGCACCTGCAGCAGCCTGAGCTGGGCTAAGATATATTGCCCTGCTATTGCATTTGATTCTCGTGGCAGCAGCAGGGTGAGTGCACTGTTTAGGCTTCAGCAGCTCTTATTCCCCTGGAAAGCAGCAGCACAAAGACAGCTCGGAGGTGCTGCTGCAGACTGAGATTTCCCAAAGTGCCCTCGCTGGCTTTATTCGCTGTGTGAACACAGACACATCCTCAGCTGGGATGAACTGCTATTGCCCCTAATATACCTTCACCTATTTCCACTTCTCCCTGTTTTTTCTTGGTCTTTTGGGAGCAGCCACTCTCACCTGGGCAGGCTGGCTCCCTGCAGGTGGCTCTACAAAGAGCGCTGGGGACATTTCCAATTGATGTTTTTTCAGATGAGACTTAATCAACAGCAAGAGGTGCTGATGCTTCAGAGTCCAGAACTGGGTGTGGTTCAAGAGAAATTTCAATCTGACAAGAATGTTCTGCAAGGCTCCCAAAATCAGTTTGGGAGTACCTGCAGCTGTACCCTCCCAGTGTACGGGGGGGAAACTATTTCAAAACTGCTCATACTCCCTCACCCCCTATTCTGCAGCTCCTACAGGACCGATCTGAGGACAGGAATCCTGAGCACACCCATTGTTTATCCCTGAGAAGATGGTTGGGCAAATGGACAACCATGCCTGACCTGCCCTTTCTACGTGTCTCTCTCTGCAAACCTTGGCAGATCACTTCAGATTTTTAAACAGCATTTAATGGATGTGGGGAAATGGTAGGAAAACATGTAAGGAAGAAAAGAGATGGAAGGCAGGCAAGAGAGCTCTTGCCAGAGGAGCTGGAGAGCAGAAGGAGATGGCATTTTCAAAGGCTGTGCAGCACATACAGCAACTGCTGTGAAAAGCTGGGGAAAAAGTGACCAGCGTCAGAGCTTGAGAGTGTTACAGCTTAATCACCTTAATAGGACCTTTTAGTGGTGAGCTCAGTGCAAAATGAGCCTCCCCTTTCCTGGGATTTTCTTCCTCTCAAAGGTTAAGTGGCTTTACATTTGTCACCTCTCTGAACCAAGTGAGCAACCTCCTCTCTAGGCATTAATCTTAAAACTTTGGAAATGTGAACTCAGAGTGCTCCCTCTCCTTTCTCTCTGTGCAGTTGTTGCATCTACGGCGACAGAACTCTGTTTAAAAGCCTTTTGGCAGACTTTGGGTGTCAACAGTCTTGTCAAAGTTTCACTGCAGTTTCAAACAGAGATTGAAAGATTCACAGATGTCAGATTTGTGTCTGCTCCCCTACTTACATAACTTGCAAACACAAGTCATCATGCATGTAATACACCCACAGCCCCTTTTCTTAGCAGGGGCGGAAATAATACAATACACTTTGGGAGTTTTAAACTCTTAACCTCAGATGAGGGAGTTAAGGATGTGTTAATAAAATTATCTCTATGAATGTTTCCTTAAAGGACTGAAACATCTGTCCGTGTAATCTCATACAAAGAGCGTGGCTGTCAACATCTAAAGATCTTTGCATTTCTGTCAGGAGCTTTGCTTTGATCAAAGGTAGATAAATCTTGTACTGCCTGAATTTCTGCACATGTTGGTACATAGACGGCATTTGTTTATGCTGTTGGATTGTAAGATAGTTTGATAAAATAAAAATAAGTGTACATTCCTACATTTTAGTCTGCCTGTCCTTGGGCAGCAAAAGGGAGAATGAAAGTGCCACATCCAAAACTCAGCAGCTGAAGATCTAAATGATAACTCTTCAGATGCTCTAAAGACGACCTGTGTATCCAAACCAAAGGATGCATTACATCCCTCATTTAGGTAATATTTTTAGTTCCTATAATTTTTGTTCTCAATTTGCTAAAACATAATAATCTTCTATTAAAAAGAATTAAATTCTTCTAAGCACTTCATTTTCATAAAGCAAATGTTGGCCTTGGCAGGGAAGTCTATAATGGAGGTTTTCATTTACAGTATCTTAATTGCTTAATGGCTTTTTAGTCTGTGACTTAGTCCTGAAAATTTTCATAGAAAAGAGTCCATGTAGTGATTGCCACTAAACAAACATAAAAGGCACCTTTCTATTCAATCTCTGAATGTTCACCTTCAGAGCAACAACAACAACAGTGGGTTTATATCAGCTTTTTCCCTAAATCAGGAAACACAGCCCAGTTTTCAAGGCTTTCCTTTAACCCTTCTCATCTTTCAGTACGATACTTTATCCACTTTTTAATTTTTATAAGATACTTTTCCTCAATAAATATTCCAAGGAACTCAAAGTCTTGTGTGATTGAATTACCAGGTTTACAGCAAATCAGTTATAGCCAAAACTGCCAAGGTGGGTGTGGGGAAAGAAGGAATATTTCAGCAAGATGCAGCCCATTATGTAAATTTGTCACCACATGCCATACATAATGAATAAACCTTGTACTCTTAACACTTTGATTATAGACTATACAGACAATGCAAATTAAAATTCCTGCTGCTCTATAAATGAAATGAGAGGAAATTATGTAAATTCTAACACATTAGATTGATTTGGTTGAAACAAAACCTGCTCCACTTGATGTTTTAGGGGAAGAACCACAATTACAATGATTGAGAACGTGCAGTGTTAATGAAGTGTGTTATTGCTAATCAATTCCTCCTCCTCTGGTAATGGCACGGCCATGAGCTCTGCCACTGCATCATGCACTGCCCACGGAACCTCGGAGCTGCTGGGGCACTCTGAGGCTTCCATAAACCAATGTTTGCATCCGAGAACTCCAAGTAAACCTCTGCGAGACATTCAGGAGGGCTGTGTGCTCTCATACAGAATCAGGGCATGGTTTGGGTTGGAAAGGATCCTAAAAATCACCCCTGCCATGGGCAGAGACACCTTCCACTATTCCAGGTTGCTCCAAGCCCCATCCAACCTGGCCCTGAAAACTTTCTGGCAATCCTCCCTGGCTGTCTTGGATGCCACTGGAAATCCTAACCAAGCAACTTGTCCTTGAGCAAAACAATTACCTTTCTGCTGGCTGACTTGTCTGAAAATACGGAATGACATTTTCACCCCATAATACACTAACCATGTTTCATTCATTGAAATTATAACCAAGTTCTTTCAGGCTTAAAAGTTCCCTGTCCAGGTTAAAGAAACTGAAAAATGGGATGCAATGGTTTTAAAAGTTTCAAATGAAACATTCTTCCAATCACAGTTGCCTGGGTTTTGTTGTAGGAATTTGGAAAATCTTTAAAGCTGAGCACAGTTGGTTAAATTCTGTAATCTGTAAGGAGCTGTGATGCACAGAGCTGAGAGAGCTGCTCTACAGTTAATCAGTATATGAAGACTATACCTTCTTTACACCTAGCAGAGGAACAGGTCTCTCCAAGCATCCTCTCACCATTTAAACAAAATACTCTGTAGAGCTCCTCACCACTGAGTTGCAGAACACTGCATTGCTCTCTTAGTTACTTTATACTGTGCTGTATAAAATAATTACATAGAGTATTTATCATAATTTTGCAGCCCCTTCTCTAAAACATTTCCATCACATTTTTAAAGCAAAAAATTTCACTTGCAAAAGGATCTGCAGCATTAGAAATGTATGGCTCTTATCTCACAGGTAAATATGAGCAGGTGGAATGAGCCAACCTGTTTTATTTTCTTCCTATTTATATAACTTTTATATTTTCCTCAGAAACACTTGTCACTACACGTAGTGACTGCATTTGTTCCCTCTCTCACAGATTCATCTCCCACTAATTTAGTTTTGCTCCTGCTAAGATATGAGGAACCCAGAGCCTTCAGCAGCAGCTTCACGCTCAGGACTGCTGCAGGTTGTGAACACAACACATCCAAAAGCAGGACAGCACAGGCAAAGGAGAGAGCTTTTCTGCAGAAATGATGTAGAAGATAAACACACAACACACACGCCAAGGGTGGCACTTACCATAAGCAATTCTAGTGTATTATGTTTGCTCCATGAACAAGGAAAAAAGAAGGGTCAGGCCCCAGCTGCGAAAGAAAATTTGGCAGACCGAGAAAAGCAAATGCAAAAATGAAAAGAAAAGATACAAAGGAATTCATCTCTCCTAGAAATACAGCAGCATTGAACTTTGCGGACTGAGAATTCATTCTGGTGTCAGCACACACTTCTCTGCTCCGGCTGGGGTTTTAGAAACGCCAATCCATGTTGGCGTCATGAATTCTGAGATGCTGCCGCCGTTGGTGAGATGTGCGGGGAGCGCTCGGATGAGCTCTGCTCTGCTCCCTGAGCCTCCAGCCTCCCTCCCTGCCCGAATTTATCCCGGATTTTGGCTGGGATGCTGCTGGAGCCGCCCCCCCACGCAAGGGTGCCCGTCTAATTGCACTGTGCTAATTAGAATCGCAGAGCGTGACGTGGTCAGAGAGCCACTCAGAGCTTGGCCAACAGAGATCTGCGACCCGAAATGAGAAACATCTCCCAAAACCGAGAATCAGGGAAAACAACAGCAACTTCAGGAGTAGGGGCTGAGCATTTCAGCTGGGGACAGATGTTTTCTTACATAAAACAGATACAAAGAATCACAGTGGTAAATATCTCACCCCACAGGAATCATCTTAATTTCCAGCTCACAAAGGCCTTCGAAAACTGAGTCTCTCCACAGTAGTTTTTGCTTGAATTCTTTGACTTCACACTGCTTTGTTTACAGGAAAAGGCTCTCTTTGATGTTGGAATATTAGAAGGAGTGAAACAATAAATTTCCCATATTCTAATATCCAGGCATCCCGAGCTTGTTCAAGGACCCCTTGATTCATGAAGGCAAATAATTAAATTACATGAGCTTTGATCAAGGAGTTGCTGCAGTCCCTTTTTGATGTAGAACGTGGCTGTTTGAAGCTCCACACAGATAACTGGCCCACATGGGGTTTAACCCTTTTGGCACCAGCAGCAGGCTTCAGGCAGTGTTCTGGCATTCCATTCATTTGGGAATGCTGCTCCAACAGGATCCCACTACCTCACACTTGGAGGGATGCTCTTTGAAAGGCTGAACCTCTCCCTGCTAAACAAGCTGAAATTATTTCCCTGCCAAGTCAACCTGTCTTAATATTATTCTTTGGGAGCTGCTTTCAGATGGCATGACACCGAGACACTGAGAAGCAGTGCCTTGGCAGTACAGGAGTTTTCATTACTCCCATGCTTTCCAAATATTTCCCCCAAAAGAAATGTGAGTGGCCACAGGCTCTTCTAGTCAGGTGAAATAACACTCCTCAAATAGGAAAACCAAGTGGATTTAAGCCTTCCCTCTCCCCAGATGCAAGCACCTGGATGAATTCATCTGTGCCATGACCAAGACAAAGCCCTGGTCATGCTGCCTGCAGAAAAACAGAAACTAAAGTCAATGCAGACACTGTGCTCTCAGCTGATTTGCCATTCTGAATATGATTACTGAGAGAATTCCTCTCCATAAATGAGGAATTAGGCTCCTCTTCATTCATTCCAAGATCCTTTCGGGACATGAGGAGGTTACTAAAAGGACATAATTAGAAGGCATAATTAATATATAGCGATCTCTCACTCAGTTCCCTCCACAGCTCCAACAACACAGCCATAGATACACCCCTAATTTTAGCAGCAGTTCCATGGATTATGGAAATGACCTCACCAGACTACTGAGATGTGGCAAAAACAGTTCTGCAACAGGACTTTTTCTGGTATCATTCACGGCAGAAAGGCATCTGTCCTTCACGGCACAGCTGTGGAAAGGATCTCTGTCATGCAGAGTGACATCTCAATTCTCAGGGATACAGGCTGCAAAAAGCATAATGAACATGTCTGGCTTCTCCTAGATAACAGGCAAATTATTTTGGGGCATGAGGACGGAGATGGAAATTCAGATATTTACATTTAAAATGCTTGGTAAGTTATTAAAAAGTTGGGATGTGTCTGATTTGTTGGAAAATAAAACTTGGGGCCTTTTGTAAAGCCCAGAGGGGAAATGTGTCTAATGAATTGGTGAGAATGAGAAGTTAATGTATACACAATTTTATACGATTTCCATAGAGCCGAAGGAGCTGCACATATAACTAACATATGAAATGGGAAACCTCCCTCTTTGAGCAAACACTCCCTCTAACACCAGTGAGAAGAGTTAAAGGAGGAGCTGCTGATCTCAAATTCAACAAGCAATTAGCATTCATTAACTCAAAGTAATAAAATGCCCAAGGCACTTATGGGTTAAATATAGTCTACTTTAAAGAACATGGAAACAGTTAAAACAGAAGTTCTACTCCTGTTTATTTTGAATGATTTCATTTCTAGTAAAAATGGATGCAATTTCCAGATGGGAGATACCTCTAGGCAAAAACATTCTCCTTCTCCAGTAGGCAAAACTATTAAATACCAATGGAAAAGTCTTTTGTACACATTATTAATTTCATTTACATTATTTTCTTAATAAAGTATCAATGACCTTCTGTAAATTTTTTTTGGGGAAAGAAAGGTAAATAGAAATTAAAAGTACTGAGTTTTGGTAGCTCTCCTATTATGTACAACTTCCAAGAAATGAATTGGCGGTCACTCGTTTTTGAAGGGAAATGCCATAAAGGCTGAGCTGCTCACCAGACTGTTTGTGGGGATAGTCAGGGACAGAATTTCACAGCTCTGTGACCAAAACAGACAACTGTACCCAGTCCATTTGGGACAGGAGACATGTGCACAGTCTGGTCAGAGCCCTCGGGATCCCAGGAAGACAGAATTCCAGGAGCACCCTCCCTGACCTCCAGCTACCATAAAAAAACCCAAGGTCACAACAAGGAGTAACTGCAAATCTTGGTAAACCTCAGAGCTGACACTTCCTCTGCAGACTTGATTATTTCAGCCCAACTCATTTCATGTTCAGCTTGATTGGATAATTAAACAAATATTAGTGCAATTTCATCCATTTGATTGTGCATTGAGAGCATTCCTAACACTAGTTAAACCTGGCTTGGCCCCAGGATGCACAGCCCCATCTAAACTCAAACACAAAATCAACGTAACCACCAAAACTCCTTGAAATGCCATATCAAGGGTGCTGATCAATAATCCCAGTGTCAGGGAATAACCCCATGGACTCCAGCACAGTTCCTCTGGTTTAGATCAGGTTCACCAGTCTGAGTTTAACCAGTAAAGTGCAAACATCAGATAAACAGTTTAAACTCACCTGCTCACAAAAACAGTTTTAAAAGACTGCTAAGCACAGTAACAAAGTTCTGAGCGTGTATTAACTAAGGTGGACATTCCTCTAGCCTTGCAAAAGTACAAATCCACACTGAAGGGCACAATAAGGTGGAACTCAATGTCAGGTCCGTGCTATGAGGAAAAGAAATTAGCTAATCTGACTTTTGATTTTCCTCATGTGTTCTGACTGCTCCTTTAAAGCCCAAGCCAGCAGCCCCTCGGTAATTTGCGATGCTCCAGAATGACAGCACATCACTGCAGCCTGGAGTGAATTCTCATGCTACCTTTTCCATGGAGCTCACCACGTCCTAGTTCCATGTGACAGCTGCATATTGTGCATGCCCAGAGAGGCAGCAGGGCTGGTTCCCAGGGCCTCTCTCATGACAGTGCTCAAGCATTTCTCAGATCCTACTCTGCTGCCTCATTTAAATGTGGAGTTTTCTTTGTTATGAAGTAAATAATTATTGAAGTCATTGAACACACTGAGAATTAATTCTAACTGCTCCCAGCACTTTGACCTATACTGAGACAAATACACAGAAAAGTGAGCTTTTGCTTTTGGATCCAAAACCCAAACTAATGTCAGCAGAAGGTCACTGGACATCAGCTCCAAGCTTGCAGTGAGGAGTGAGATTACCCTGCAGCTGTACATGGAAACCTTGTTTAATTCAGGAAGTAGGAAGAGTCAGAGGAGAAGGCAAGAGCTGGATAAGCCTGACCCAAGGATGCTGAGAAGGATGTCTCCACTTTGGAGCACAAGTGGAGATGGCTGAGCAAAGGAGAAATATGAAAATAAAATGTCAGAAGAGTCTGCTGTACCTGCTAAAGGTGAGGTCATGGGAGGGCAAAGCAAAGTTTGCATCGAAAATTGGGAAACTTTTCAGGTGAAACAGTCACTGAATATTAGACTCGGTGCTGCAGAGGGAGGGCAGGATCTGACAAACCGAGGGGCAAGAAATCTCATCCACACATCAGCAAGTTCAGTGAACTCCGGCTGAGGAAGCAGGAGCCTGAGAGACCTCGAACCAAGGGCAGGAGCACAGACAAGGCTCCAAGGGCACAGAGACACCAGCGTTAACTGCTGCACACGGCTTGTTCTGACCCAGGTCATGCAGATGCCCCAATTAGCTCTGAATTCTCCAAATCAGCTCTGCTTGTCCAGGGCGGTGGACTGTGACCTGCAGCACAGGATTGGGAAGAACTGAGGAGGGATCAGCTAAAATCAGTTCCACTTCCAAAGCACCACAGAAAACCAGAGATCTCTAAGAGCATTTGTAACTCAATACTTGAACATTATAAAGTTATAAATATATTTTTTCATATCAATACTACAAAATTCTCAATTTTAAGGACAGAAAGAACTAGTATGACCACCCTGTCTGACCTACAGCCACATGTATTGCTACCTAATCAGCCCTTTTGTATGTAAATGACAAATTGTTTGCATGCAAATGCCATTGCCTGCTATGTTTTCTTCTTGCTTTAGAAAAAGAAATGCTATGGAAATTGCCACCGTGCTAAAAAGAATTGAAATGCATACTAATCAGCCATATTCTCCCAGCTATACTAGCTATAATTGGAACAGTAACAAATAAAAAGGCAACAATCAGCAGTGGACAAAATTTTCTATTTGAATCAGAGCCCCGAGTAAAATTATTATTCAGCTGCTTTGCAAAATTTTGGAACCTCTTACGTCTGGAGAAATTGGGTTTGAAACTGTGAATGAACAGTGACTTTTCACTAATGTGAAATATTCAGGATGTTCTCTGGAATTTCAATTGCAAGAAAAATATGCTGAAAGAGAATGGGAAGGAGCCATTATCATAAAAAAATATCTGTTCTCTGTGTGCACTGGATAAATGTTTGAGTGATTCTCAGTTCCATCAGGCTGGTGATCCCTGTGGCTCCTGCAGTAAGAACCAGGAGGGTTTGATCAGTGCTCTGGACATTCTGAATTAACCTGGCAGCTTTCATATTGCTCCTTCCTGAGAAACAGCTTCCACTCATTCCTGCCTGGGCAGGGAGTGCCCTGGAATGAAGAAATGCACTAAAACCTTGGATGGTGAACTGCTACGAACTGAGTGATGCTCAGAAATCCTGAACGGCACCAGGGTGTGCTCAGGTCTCTGAAAAGGATGACATTGAATGCTAGAACTGAATCCTAGAACTGAACCCCAACATTTCAATTGCGTTTTCCATTTTGAATGAGACCATTCTTAATTTCTAATTGCTATCCAAACTCTTGTATTTGACTCAGGACCCCTCTTTATCAAATTAAACTATCTCCAAAAATGAGGGATAAACTTTTTGAATGTCATTTTTCTCCAGCAATTTAAAGGCTGCAGTTTTTACCTGTTGCTTCCATCAAAGTTTTCCAGTCACCTCTATAAATGAATGTACAAAGTCCGCAAAAGATGCAGGCAGGTCCATGACACTAAAAAAGACTGGGAATCCTTGTTTGGGGGCTGGCATAGTTGCTTGGACAATGAAGATATATTTATTTTTTGTTCAAATGCCAGGCAACTTTGCACAAGCTTTAGTTCTTTTGTTTACCTTGCAATGTCTATATATATATTTAAAAAACCCAACAAAAACTTAGTTGATAAAAGATGAAAGGAGTAGCAGAGTTATTCATTCAGCAGCCAAGATCTGTGAGATAATTACCTTAAATCAAGAAGGGACAGACCATTTAAATTTATGACTTAATGCCGACACATGCATGTATTAATAAAACAGTTAGCATTAATGGAAATAGGGTTTAGTCTCCTGATTCCAATAGAGCCATCATTTCTGCTTTCCACTGAACTAATGACTTAGCCTTGGCAGAATGATATGTATGCATGTATTTAACTATTTAACTTAACCACTGAGACCAATTAATGTGTTTCTGAAGTTTGATTTTATTTAAAAGTATATATCAGCAGCCTCACTGGGATCAAAATTATGTTGAACCAGAGTTTATATGGCAGCAGTTTAACCTTAAGTGTAACTCTCTCCCTTGGAATAGCTGATGTAAAAGGAAGAGCACTAAAACGTGGGGCAGAAGTAGCAGCTCTTCCATGGGATTGGCATGGAGTTAAGAAAGTTTTGAACTTCCCAGGCTAGCACAGAGTGTGATTAGGGGCTTGCTGGAAAGGAATGGGGGCTGGGAGAGGGCACAGCACAGATTTATTGTCTAGCCCGGCTTGGGGGACAGGATCTGGGGACAAAGCCGTGCGCAGCTGACCACACCAGGCTGAGGTCAAGGGGGCCTTGCTCATAGAGCATGAAAACCTGCGCCAGTTGCACCATTCAGACACGGGGGCTTAAATGCTCAGTGCTGGGCAGCTCCCAAACACAAAATTCTCTGTTTTCAAGCATTATGGAATATAATTCTTTCTGCTCGTCGCTCCAGTCTTCACCTGCGTGGGCCAGTGTCCTCACAGCATCAGAGGGGTTCATGGCTCATGCCAGTCTGCACTGACACAATTTAATGAAACTTAATTGTAATTACTGTCTAGATGGGCATTTCCTACAGCAAATATCCGCCTATCAGTGTCCTGTTCAATTTTGTCTGTTTTATAGTACTCCATAATCCACAACTGCATGTTTTATTAGTGTATCTACGATGTGGCCACGACCTACCTGTTGATGAACAACTAAATCTTCATTATAAGAAGAAATTAAATTTGGAAATCTCTTGCTGCACTGTTCACCAATCACTCTGGAAAATCCTGGCTCCTCTTTTATATTCAGTTACTCGGTCCTTTTCTTCTAATCCATTTACATTGATTTCTACCACTCCAACTCTGCCTGCCATTGCATTGCAATTAAGAATTCTGATGAACCCTTGCTGATTCAGAAGGGAGAGGGCTCTTACTCATTGCCAGACTTGGGAGGAAAAAAAAAAGGAAAACCAACAACCACACACACAAAAACCCCTTAGAATTCGCTTAAGCCAGCACTTTAAA
>VZRL01002080.1:497546-791381 GCA_013397895.1 Origma solitaria
GCCGAGCTGCCCCCGAGCATCGCCCCTCGCCGAGCTGCCCGACACGCTCAGCCCCGGCGCTCGCCTTCCCTCCGCCTGTCCCTTTCCCCTTGCGGCTCCGGCGCTCCCGCACCGCGCTGCCCCGCGGCTCACCTGCGGCTCCGGCGGGGCTGGCGGCGTCCCTCGGCCGCCTGCGGAGCGGGGAGACGAGGCAAGTCCCATTCACAAGTAGCCGCGGAGCGGGCACGGCAGCATCTTCAGCCTATTACACTCCAGCGGCAGCGGCTGCTGAATGAGGCTCCGAGCTAGTGGCAGGAATTAGAAAGAGGGAGGGAGGGGAAAGGGAGGGAGAGGGAGCAAGGGGAGTGAAGCAAGATTAGAGGAAGGGAGAAGCTGGAGGCTGTTGCTTCGTCTCGATTTTCCTCTCCCTTCCCCCCAGCCCAGGGGGAGCGCAGCCCCCGGCCCTGCCCTCCCGAGGGCCTCGCGCCCGGGGGACAGCTCGGGGCTGGAGGGGAGCACGGAGGGGGAAGGAGCCCGGGGCGGCGGGGTGTGCCCTCCCCTGCACCCCTCGGTCACGCAGGCACCCACGGGCACGGCTGCGAGGGGCCGGGGACCCCCATCCTGCGGCGCTGTCCCCGCGCTGTCGCCTCTGTCCCCCTGGCCAGGACACCCCCGGGCCGTGCTGGAGCTGCCCCCGCCCCACGGCACAGGCACGGAGCCGCCAGGGCTGCGCGCACAGCGAGCGTTTTATACTCAATCCAGCCATGGCTCCTGTCAGGGGCAGACATTTGTCCAGGAATAAAAAAAGACCACAAAAAAAAGGAGAAAAAAAAAAAAAAAAAAAAAAAAAATAAAGTTCCTCAAGCATTTCTGGATGTGGAAAAATCTTGGTCTCTTACAGCTCACAGCCAGAGGCTGAGGCCAGGCCTGGAGGTGGAGGGGGGACATGTTCCTTCTCAACCACTCCTGCCCCAGGGGCTGCCCCTCTCCACTCGCTGCTCTCCTCACCTGCGGTGATTCCCAGGTGGTGCTGAGCTCCCTGAGCCCAGGGAGGAGCACCCTGAGCCCACAAACCCATCCAAACCAGGGCAGCACACAGCCCCGTCACTCCCACGCAGGCACAGGTGAGTGTGCACATCCCTCTGTCTCATCCCTGAGCATCCATCGTGCCCCAGCCCCGCGTGCCTGTGAGCACCGCCGGTGCCATCTGTGTGCTGTGCGGCAGGGCAAGGAAGGATGCAACACGTGGCCCCTCCAGAATAAGGATTGCACTCACTGCTGGAATAAACTTGGTGCCTTTTTGTGGAGATAATCTGCCCATCCTCGGGCAAGCCATCCCACTGCTCACTCCCCAGGCAGCCCTGCTGCTGCTCTGGGACCACACCACCCGGCCCTGGAGAACAAGGCTTTTATATTCTGTGGTTAATTAGCTCTGCCAATAACTTCAGGCAAAGGGGAAAAAAAAAAAAATTGGCACAAAAGCTGCCACTGTACAAACAAAGAATTTGGAAGGAGGAAAGCTGATAAACAATGCATCCTTAGGAGGCCAAGGGACACTGAACGTAGCGCAGTGGAGCTCTAAGTCACTGAATTGTTTAGGTTAGAAAAGCCCTGTAAGATCTGCAAGTCCAACCGTTCTCCCAGCACTGCCAAATTCACCACTAAACCATGTCCCCAAGTGCCACCTCCACAAGTCTTTGAGTGTTTGAGTCACCACTTCCCTGGACAGGCCCTTGACAAGCCTTTCAGTGAAGAAATTTTCTCTAATAGCCAATCTAAGCTTCCCTTGGTGTAACCTCAGGCCATTTTCCCTTGTCCTGTTTCTTGTTATTTGGGAGCAGAGTCTGACCCTCACCTGGCTACGACCTCCTGCCAGGGAATTTTGGAGAGCTCTAGAGAGAGAGAGCCTCCTTTTCTCCAGGCTAAATAATTCCAAACCTGCCCCATGGCAGCCCCAGGGAAACAGCGGGAGCCTTCTGGCTGCAGAGCTGGGGCTTGGAGAATTAAGGACAAAAATGACTTCAGAGAGAGGTTGAGAGTGGACATTTCAGTTCAGAAAGCCCCAAGGACAGGCCTGGGGATGCCATGAGGTGGGAGGACATGGGGCAGTGCCTGGAGCACAGACACAGCCCCCAGGGCCACACTTGGGGACAAGGGCAGCAGCCGTGGTTGGGACAGCCAGGAACAAACCCAGAAACACCGCAGGGACTGAGCTGAAAGCATGAGGTAACAGCACAGCAGCCTGATTAGTCCTGATGTACTAAAGGGCTTTATTTTGTAGGAATAGGGCTGTGGGACTAAGGCAACGTGTTTTAGGAGTGGGTTTGGAGAGACAATTCAAGGAGCAATAAAGGCCATAGAGAAATGAAACATGCCAAGAATCACCTGAGAATATTTCTGGGGAGATGTGTATGAGGAAGGAGGGTGATGCACATTAATTTGGAACAGCTTTGTCAAGAAATTGGTTTTGCACAGAAAATATGAAAGGCAAGTAC
Organism: Origma solitaria; assembly: GCA_013397895.1. Taxonomy (NCBI): domain Eukaryota; kingdom Metazoa; phylum Chordata; class Aves; order Passeriformes; family Acanthizidae; genus Origma; species Origma solitaria. The sequence goes on from VZRL01002080.1 coordinate 500,021, forward strand.
GTCTCAAAATTGATCATATAGACCCAGTCCAAACCTGTTGCCTTTAATGGTCACCTGTCAATGTCCTGGTGATGGTGGAAGCATTACCACTTGGTTTTATCATGGATACGCTGCAGTACTAGAGAGCTCTGCCAAAATTGCCACCGAGACCTGAGAGCTGGCTGGGCACATTTTCCCTTTTTCCCTTCTCTTGCTGACTCCAGCAGCATGGTGGAGGGGATGACTTTTGTAATTCCCTTTTTTAAACTGCTGAGATCAGATTTTTTTGAATATAAAGGAAATGTGAAAGCAATTTCAATCTAATTAAGCATATACAATAGGTACCCATAATATTCTCTAGTCAAAGAGCATATTGATCTATAATGAAAGGTTTCATTAATTCCATTCAAGGACGCACGTTAACAAATGAGTGCAGTAACATCTGATCTGGAGAGAGCCTTGTATCTTCCCTTCCTTCTGCATTGAAATCTCAGCATAAACTAATCAGATTCTGCTATTATTTTTCTCATTTGTTCATCTTCCCATAGGATCTATAGATAGATGGTCCTTATCTGCAAACAAAATTGAAGCAAAACTCCTGCTGGAATCTGAGTGTTTGCACCTCTGGCTAAGTCCCAAGGCTGATTACCTGAATAACCACTGTGGAATTAATTTCACCTACCTCAAGCCATTTTAAAATTGAGTATCTAACAGGCTGTCTGTAGTAAAAGCTCAGTTCATGTCAATAACCAGTCCCTCTAACTGGGATAGGCTACCAGCTGGAGGTGCCTCTCGGTGTCCAAAGACAACTCCCTCATGCTGAATACCTCCCTACAGGAGGAGTGTTCCTCCCTCCAGGCTGGAATCTGCCAGCCAGGGGACATGAGACAGTGCCTGCTTCTGTCAGACACAGAAAACAAGAAGTGGTCAAACCCCAATCAGCCCATGATGCTGATAAATGGAGATATTTGGAATATTCCCTTCGGCCACTGCAGCTCTCATTCCAGCAGTTCCACACGGCCCTGCCGTCATTCCAGGAGAGCACAGAGAGGAGTTGTGGGCAGGGAGGGAGGGAAGGGCACCTGGACTGGCTGCGGAGCTGTCCCACTCCTTCCAGGCACTGCTGTGAGCTCACAGCCTGCCCAGGGCTGACCTTGACATTCCCACCACACACAAAGAATCCTCCCAAAAAGAGGATTCACCACTCCCAGTTTCTGCTGCTTGGTGACTCCTCAAAGCGCTGGGCTGGTGGTGGCTGTGAATGGCACATTGAACCGAGCTGAACTCAGCGAGGGCAGTGCCACATTCACTGCTGGGAAATCTTCCTAAACACAATTGTCGGCTCTCCTCACTAAATGGTATCTGCACCCCCAAAACCCAGGCTGAGCTCTCCTGCTGTCAAGGAAGGCATGGGGAGCAGCAGGGAAGCACACGGAGCCCTGGAGTTAGCATTTCCAGCTGCTTGAAACCTGGAGTCAGAATGAAATCAGTGTCAGACATAAATAAAGGAAGTTTATACATATTTTAAACAGTATTTGTTTTTGCATATCCATATATTTAGGTTAAGAACATCTGTGATAACAAATCCATGAAACCTAAAAAAAAGGTTTCTTTTCTACTATGGGCTTACAGAATCTGAAGTTTTTAAAAATTATGCCTATTGTTGGGTAAGTTAACCCATTTTTTGTATGAAAACAAGCTGACTTCTTTGTTTTCTAAGCATCTGAAGGGGTACGTGCACTTCTGCTAATTGAATTATTGTTCTAGGAAATTCTGAGTTCATGAATTAAAGGTTAGAAAGTTATTGTAAGTTTGAGTTGGGCATTTGTATTGGGGTGCACAAAAACATCTGAACTGTGAACTTCAGGAACTGAACTCTAAAAAGCCTTTAGCAACTCAAAATAATTTATCAATACCCCATTTACTCCCCAGCTCAGGCACATTTTCACAGTAAGCAGAGAAAAAACTTCTTTCCATCTTCTGACCCTGTTTTCTGCTGGCCCCCCCAGCCCTGTTTGCACTTGGTTTTTCCAGCACACGCTCTTCCTTCTCAGCTCCCTTTAACAGACCTGCAATTTCCTTCACTTTTCTTCTCACCTGGAAAATATTAGAGATTTAAGAGGCACATGAGTAGCATATTGCTATCTGCAGGAGCTGGGAGCTCAGGGAGAAGCAAGAGAGTGAAAGAGAAGCTGAGGTTTATAGTAAAGGATATTCCACACAGCCAGAACAAAGTTTTTTGTTCAAAATGCCCTTCAATTTCAGTGTCATTTTGCTAATGAATCAAAGCAAAATTTGATTCCTATGTGGAAACATGAAAGGTGGCCAGGATTGAAGCAGAGAAAAAACCTTGTTCTTAAAAATGCCAAAAAAAAAGGAAACTAATTAAAGCCACAATGCCCGCCCAGTGAGAAGACAAGTGTGTAAAAAGAGTATAACTAACAAAAGTGTTTTTCTTGTGGCGAGGAAGCAAGGCTTTTACACAATAAATAATGAACAGCTCAAAGCAGCTGCTACCTAAAGCCATTTTTTCCAATAACAAATGTCTTCCTTGTAGAAATATAAGAATACAACAACATGTGTTTACTTGAAAAAGGTTAAAACAAAGGCAAAACCACCAGGGTTAAAACAAATATACACAAAATAACTGATACAAAATCTCCACGAAGTTAGCAATGCAAACATTTTCCTGGGGTTAGACTTGAAGCATTGAAACCTGGGGGGAAAAGGAAATTTTGAAGTAGGAAGAGGATTAAAGGAAAAACAAACTGAACTATGGAAATAGTACAATCATAAACAGGGGATTTGGAGGAGGTTTTTAGATTTCAGATGTGCACATGGAGCTTCTGGTGAGGGCACTGGCTCCACTGCTAAACCATCAGCTGGAAACACCCGTTCCCAGTGGAACAGCTATTCCATGGAGATGGAGATCCTCCCCTTCAGCCAAACCCAGACTCAGGCCACAGAGCAAACACCTTCCTGCTCATAAAAGACAACAGAATGGAGCCCCATTTCATTTAGGCTGCAGTAGAGAAAAGCCTATTTTCCTCCAGTGTTCAGAGGTCTTTTCACGCTGGGTCTGTCTGTATTAAGGCTTTGGTGGGAGAGCTTCCCTCATCACTTTGTTTTGTAAAATCTGAAGACACTTGGCAATGCATGGACACTTAAACATTTCTGTCACTGAGCCTGGAGATCATCTTACCCTCGTACAATCCTCTGAATCTTTTGGGCCTGTTTTATTCAGTTTTCTGATGTGGTTAGTAACTGATGAGATTGCAGCAGACTCTGGCCATCATCCCATTTCTTCACCTCTGCTATGATGCAGTGCAGACCAGGCAAGAATGGACTGGTCAGCTTTTGTGTCCTGAAGGACTCTCTCGAGCTTCAGAGGTCTCCAGAGGCACTTTTGGTTGCCTTGAGTTACACACTTGGCCCCCTCAGGGATCCAGCCCCAGCTGGGTGATTTTTACCACACTGAAGAGGATTATCACAGAGAACATTATTTATAAGGACAGTAATTCAAAAATGTTGTATACAAAGGGTCTGCTGACCAATTCAGCAGATTCACAACTATAGACTATTTATAGCTTCAACCAAGTATCCAAAAATTACAGCACAAAGAATCCAGGGGGAAAAAAAGGCCTAAAAGGGTGAGTCAGACTGACCTTATAAACTTTTTAATGCAGCAATGTCTTTTGCTAATAAGTTCTTTAGAAATGCAGATACTAAAATTAAATTTCTCGTTTAGACAAGGTATTATTTAGTTAGGAACTTGAGGCTCATTTATTTCTGACGCTGCGTATTAAAAGGAAGAAATGCATTTCTGTGAGTATGTGTATGAACATACAGGAAAGGACAGGCTGGGAATGAGAGGCTGGGGAGAAGCCACAGGGAGGGAAAGGTGCTGGTGGATGCCCAGTTGGATCTGAGTCAGCAGTTCCCTGGATCAGCAGGGCCAGCCCTGTCCTGGATCAGCAGGGCCATCCCTGTCCTGGATCAGCAGGGCCAGCCCTGTCCTGGATCAGCAGGGCCAGCCCTGTCCTGGATCAGCAGGGCCAGCCCTGTCCTGGATCAGCAGGGCGATCCCTGTCCTGGATCAGCAGGGCGATCCCTGTCCTGGATCAGCAGGGCCATCCCTGTCCTGGATCAGCAGGGCCATCCCTGTCCTGGATCAGCAGGGCCATCCCTGTCCTGGATCAGCAGGGCCATCCCTGTCCTGGATCAACAGGGCCAGCCCTGTCCTGGATCAGCAGGGGCATCACTGTCCTGGATCAGCAGGGCCAGCCCTGTCCTGGATCAGCAGGGCCAGCCCTGTCCTGGATCAGCAGGGCCAGCCCTGTCTGGGCTCAGCCCCAGCAGTGCCAGCCAGGCCAGGCAGGCATTGTCCTGCTCTGCTCTGGGCTGAGGTGGCCTCACCTCCAGCGCTGGGACAGCTCTGGGCACCACGAGGTAAAAAAGCTCCAAAGCTGCTGTATTGATTATCCTTGTGGGTCATTTCCAACCCAGGATATTCCATAAATCCGTGGCTCTGTGATTTTCGCTGTGCGTTGGGCACTGTCTGCACAGGCTGCAAACAGGATGACGCCTCCGAGTATATTCCTCTAATGTAGTCAACTGATAGCTTATTAATTTATCTTGTTAGAAAACAAGTTAAAAAAAACCCACTGCATCTTCCTAGAGAGCATGCACGGCTTGCACACACATCATTTGGCAGTGAGATATAGCACAGTAAATAGCTGGTAATAATTATGCCCTTTCATTCCAGTTCTCAATGTCAGTTATTTTGTGCAGGACACGCTGTACAGTTAATGATGATATTTCTTCCAAAATCTAAGGAAAAAATACATCAACTTCACAATTTTTCATTTTCTTCCATTTCCCTGCGTTTTGTCTCCGGAAATCACATTTGATTTGTCAGAATGTACTTCTGCCAGGAATATCCTCTCCGTGTGTATTGGCCACATCTCGCAGCAGCGTGTGAACAGCCCTGGTGGATTTGAAGGAGAGTGATGTCCCTGCAATCTCCCTGCTCATCCTCCTGTGCTGATGAACACCAGGCAGTCATGCTTATCTAGCACCAAGATCATTCTTCATTTAATGCCCGCAGCCTGAGACAGTCAATCTCACCCCGTGTGCGCCTCGAGTATTTCAGATTGTTACTGGTGATTTTTGTCCCTGTCCCCACGCTGCTCTGGTCCCAGGAACTGGGAGCTACTTATCTCTCCACACAAGGCCATAATCAAAGGGGTTTTTACATCTGTGCATGAATAGCCATGATCCGAGAGACCAACCACTATCAAGTTCAGTAAACAGCTATAAATTGTGCATAGACTAGCAAAATAATGCCAAAATTATAAAATTTTATCCATAAATCACATGCTGTCACTGCACTCACATCTATCTGCTACTGAAAGAAACACTGTGACTTTAACGGAGTAAAAAAGTTATAAAAAGAAATATGTTTGCTTCACTATTTAAAGTCCACAAGATTATAATTCTTCATTATTGATTTTATCAGGAGATAAAAATATAACAGACTTTAGAGTTTGTCAGATGAGTCACAACTAAAAACATCAGATGATTCACACAATAATCAATCACAAAACAAGAAAACAATCTCAGTTATTAAATTTGTTAAAAAAATGAAATGGCACCTCTTTACTATAAATCTGCCACAGGGTTTAGAATTTCATTGATCACTCAGTGCAATCTTTTTAAAATCCTATGTATAATATGGCATCATTTTGTTTGAGCACAGATAATTCTTTGAAGAGTCTGCTGATATTTTTTCCCTGTATCTTCCAATAATACAAATGAAATATTGAATAGCATTTTTAGTTCCCTGTACCAAGTAAGTCAGGGGTCATAAATCCCACTCAGAGAAGCCTGAAAATGACAGGCAGGAAGCTCAACCATCTATTTATCTTTAATTCTCACCTTGATAAATCATCTAACAAGCTTTGTGGCAAAAGTTGGTGTCTTTTACGCATCTATAAGAAATCGTGAGAATGCATTTCTGTTGTTTGGTCATTTGGTGATTTTGGTTATTTGTTGTGTTGTGTTATTTGTTGTGTGTGATGTTTTTTAGTTTTTAAGGAAAAAAAACCCCAACCCTACAAATCTTCTGTCGATTCCACAGAGGAGATGTGTTGCTGTTTGCCTTCCATTTTTCAAAATCCGGAGGTAGATTAACACAGATGCTTAATGTATCAAACAATGTCAGAGTTTTTTCCAAGTGAAATATTGCGGGTGCTAAAAAATCGTGAAAAACATGCTCAAACTGTGCTGCCACAGTGTCAAATCCAGCCAGGAGAAAAACATGTTCCATCTGAAAATCCAATGCGCTGTTCCTACTAATTTAATCAACAAAGGAAGCAAAACTATGTATTTAAAGAAGAAACAAATGGGAATTTCCACATGGACCAGGCCTCTTCGGCCTCTGTTCAGGTTATACAACACAAAGCAATGCTTCACAGAAGCATTTCATACAATTTAACACAGCTGAATGGCTCTTTCCTAGGAGTATTGGAGAAAATTACATATGTTCTGGAGCTGCAGAGCCCTTAATCCATGGAAAATGCTTTCATTTCCATAAGACCTACTCAGAGAAAGCCTCATCTTTCTCCATTTTCCACTGCTGCCGTGTAGGAATGTGCAAGGAGCCCTCACCAAACTGTTTAGCATCTAGATGAACTCGTTTCCATGGAAAGCAGGACCTGCAATGCTCTCCTGTGCAGAAACCTCTCAGAGGTTCTCTGGAGTTGCTTCTGTTTTTAGGGATGTATTGATTACCCTGACTCTCCTCAGCTTTCCTGAGCATCTCCTTGGGAAGGGCTGGCCTTCTGCAGCATTTCAGGATCGAGGGGATGCTCTCTGCCATTGCTGCCTCTCTGTGTGCTGCACCAGGCACTGACACCTGTCCTGGAGGGACCAAGGTCCTGTCCAGTCTCAAGAGCACAGCGACAAGATGTTAAAATGAGCCAGTTCTTACCTTCCTCAGGTCTTTATTCAGTTATTTCAATGTAGGCACAACCAGATTTCTGCAAATAAAGCTGTGGATCTGACACTGTGCCCTGGGCTGAGCCCAGCGTGGGCAGCAGGGCAGGGGGGATTGTGCCCCTCTGCCCCTCAGGTGAGAGCCTACCTGCAGAGCTGCCCCAGCCCTGGAACAGCACAGGAAGGAGCTGGAGCTGCTGCAGAGAGCCCAGAGGAGGCTCCAGGATGAGCAGAGGATGGAGCAGCTGTGCTGGGAGGAAAGGCTGGCAGAGCTGGCATTGCTCAGCCTGGAGAGGAGAAGCTTTGGGCTGAGCTCAGTGTGGCCTTGCAGGGCCTGAAGGAGCTGCAGCAAAGATGGAGAGAGACAATAGCCAAGGGCTGCAGGGCCAGGAGGCAGGGAATGGCTTGCCAGTGCCCGAGGGCAGGGCTGGATGGGATCTTGGCAATTAGGAATTGCTCCCTGGCAGGGTGGGCAGGCCCTGGCCCAGGGTGCCCAGAGAAGCTGTGGCTGCCCCTGGATCCCTGGCAGTGCCCAAGGCCAGGCTGGACATTGGGGCTTGGAGCAGCCTGGCACAGTGGCAGCTGTCCCTGCCATGGCAGGGGTGGCACTGGGTCGGCTTTAAGGTCCCTCCCAACTCAGACCATTCTATCATTTTATGTTTATGGTGTCACATAAAATACACAGAACTGTAATATAGGCCCAGACATTCTCTTTTTTTTTTGTTTGCTGATGCAGTTTGGCATTGTTTTGAAGATTTAACTGGACTGCACTACTTGTGGTAGAACATAGTGTTTGAAAATTTTGACTCAAGAATATCAGAAACAGAGAATTGAAAAACAATATGGGTAAACAACACCCCTATGTGCCCAAGAGTTAGACATTTACACATTTAAAGCCTGGATCTAGGGACTTTTTAGGCTTTTAATTGTAATATTAAAAGTAATAATAATGGTGGTTACAATTGTACAAAAAAAACAAGGTTAGAAAAATATGCCTGAATGTTTGAAGCTCCTGATCATGCAGTGCAAATAAAGATTTTTTTTCTTCCATTGGAGTGATCCAGGCAATTAAATTAATACTGTTCCTGTACCATTTAGGTATGTGCTCTGCTAAAAAGTTAACTGACAAAGACTCTATAGGAAAATTGCAAAATAAGGAGGCAAACAAATGAGGCAAAGAGAACATAATTGATTAATTATTAATGTCACAAGTCTTCAGGTCAAGCTCAAGTAAAGCAAACAAACCTTTTCACTGGTAAAGATGAAGAAGCAAGAGCACAGGATTCAGAAACTTTCACACTTGCTCTTTCAACAAGCTAAAACACAAGGAAGCTATGCCAGATTCTGTTCTCATGCCATAAATCCAAAATAACACCATTGGCTTACTTAGATTTTACATTGACTTCAGGAGAGTTACTTTGAATTTACATCACTGTGGGATCAGGATCAAACTGCTGAGAGGATATTAAAAGGAGATTAAACATGATCTTAAACAGCGATTTCCCAGGAGATCCAAGGATTTTCAATTTGCAAGATTTTACAACTGTCTGAGAGTTGGATAAATTTCAAATGCAGTTGCTGATAAGAGCATTTGCAGCTGCCAAAAGAACCTGTTTTAAGGACCTGGAAGTTGGCAGAGAAGCTGAACATCGTGGTAGAGTGTAAGAGAACAAGGGAGTCTGTGAGGGCAGGGAGATCCAGGAGCACTTCTGGGAGCAGAGGGCCATTCCTGGAATAATTTCACTCAGATATTGGATAGATTTATGCTCTGGTCACTCATTCAGTAATACTTTGAGTCTGTATTTAAAGCAGGTATCAGATTTTGCTATCAAGGTCCACATTCAGCTGCCTGACTCTTGTTCAAGGTAGAATCATGTGAGATAACTCAGAAAACTTTTAAATACTTTGGTCTGGGTTGGTTTGTTTTTTCCCAGGCACAAGATTAATATTCAGCATTTCCGTGTCTGAATGTGGATTTCAACCTTGATGCCTCATCTTGTTTTTCCTTCATTCATTAAACAAGATTTCTACAGAATTTAATGGAAAAACTAATTTTTGTCTGGAGGCCTGTGCTCTTGGGTCTCTGCAGCTGTAATTTGCAGGAAACTCTCAGAGCATCAGCGAGAGTGCAACAATCCAATCTGTAATTCTTGAAACAGAGGATGGCTTTCATTTCACTCAAATTAATTTCTCATCTGGCATAAGAGGACACAATATCCATCTTGTGATACTTTGAAAGTCATAGTCTCGGCTGATAAATTTTCCTGAATAAATGAGAATCCCAAAGAACTGATAAACAAACAGTGAATTCTGCTTTGGCGCTGATCCACAGGTAAGAGATATAAGAAGAAATTAATGCTCCACTCCCAAACTGTGTGTGCAATTCTGAGCATAGTGTGTCCCTTAAATCTGCTTGTGCACATGTATAAACGGACTGGAAATAAAAGTTGTGCAGATCTACAGCTGCTTTTGGAGCACAGCTATAATGGTCCTGTACACCAAAGAATTGAATAAAACACACACAAAGCAGACATACAAATTTTTTTGTAACTTTAACCCTGAAAATCAAGCACTGTAAATCATCCTCTTCAGGGATGTGCTGTAGTAACTAAAGTATGCAGATCTTAAAGATACCAAGAGAATAATTTCAAATAATCTAAACTACATACAGACATTATACATTAAACATGAAACATTATATAATGGGCTAATTTCAAGAAGTCTTCGAATTCTACTGCCCTTAAATTTGGCTGAGAAAAATCCTTAAATAAACCATCTTCTTTAATTCACAAGTGATTTTTTTATTGTTTGCATTTTATGATGCTACAGTGACCTAGTTTACATTTTATACAATTATGTAGCACTTTTCCTGAAATAAAATGGAACTGAAATACACATGCAAATAAAATAGTTTAATTTTATTGCCCAGAGCGATTACAGCCTGAAATCAGACAAAAAGGGGGCAGAGCCTGTTATAAAAAAACAAAGAAAATATTCAGATGTCAATATAACTTCATTCTCTAGAAACAAATCTGCTAGGATTTACTATGAAAAGTAAACTTGTTCTAGGAAATACAAACTGGGATTTTTCATTCATTATAAATAAAATCCCAGCAAGGGTACCCCAGGTGCTGAAGCATGTCCCACATGACATTCCTGAGTAGTCCATTAAATACAATTATCTCTGCATTATTTGTAGTTTTATCCACGGCCTCCATGTAAATATTTCACCTCCGTGTCCTAAATCAAACAGCCCTTGTGGCACAGACTGTCTCACCTTTCAAAGTGTTTGGTGCTTCAGCTTTTCCAATTAAAACCCCAATTAGTAACAGGAATATTCCTTTTCAGCACAAAATATTCAGTGCCTTGTGTAATTTGGGCCTGAATTTGCATGTCTTTTTATCGGTGACAGTTTAAATTGTTCATTTCCATAACAGACTTACTTGAAGTTTTCTTTGTTGCTAGTCAAAATATTAAACTGGGGTATTAACAACAAATTATTGGTAAATTGACATTAAATCTAGTGTGCAAATGGGATTGAGACAGACAGAGAAGGGAAACTTTTTAGAAAAGTCAAAACATTGTTTTCATATATTTTAAACAAAATGTATGAAAATGTTACTTATAAATGTAAACGAAAATGAAATGTAGCTAAAATTAAATATTTCAAAGCTAAATATTTAAAACTGTCTTCGAGTAGAATAGAGCATTTAGTTCAACTGTAAATACATTTTGGGAGTTTCAAAGAGAATTCAAACAGAAAAAAATGTTTAAATTGTTTCATTGAGTGAACAAAATGGAAAAAAAATCAGTTCCCAGTTCAAATAAGGTTTATGGAACATTTATAAATGATGGTATCAAGTAATATGATAATGACATGCACAGAAATATTCCACTGAACTTGTAAATTATGAAGTTCGCTGGTTTGATAAAGAAGTATTTCAATGACCTTTGTTCCCCAGGATCTTATGGATAGGTTCTCATGCTAATGTATCTAGCATAAATATATTTTTATAATTCACATATTCCCAGAAAAAAAAGAACAGCCTATTTTTACTTATCTCCATACATATTAAATAACTAAAAGGCAATGAAATGTGAAAAGGCAGCAGCTAAAATGTGTAAAAACAAATTTTTATAAAGATATGATCAATTCTGAGCACAAATGTGAGCCTATTCGTGGTGCAGACTGCAAGACATCTGAGGATTGACGAAGATGGCAAAGTGAAGGCCTATCAAAAGCAGTGCCATGTTCAGGATAATGAGGTCATCACACCACTGTGCCTTTTGGAATGGAATTAACAGGGAAGAGTCATTGAGGGACAAAATGCTGTACTGCAATCAAAGTCCTTGAAAGAACCTCTTGGAGAGCCTGGGTATCCCAATGGCGAAGAGAGTGGGTGAGATAACCATTGTTACACACTGCTATAGAACAAGAAAATTATAGAAATGCATAAAAGTAAGAGTAAAATATGAGTATTAACTGGTCATAATCACATAACATGGTTCTTCCACAGAAACAAAAGCACTGTATTGGTTTGTAATATTCATGAGGTGCAGTCAGAAAAAAAAAGGAATTGATTCATATGTCAAAACAGACCTTTCCCCAATGACAGAAATAGGCATTTCTTGGGCAAAACACAGAAAAGCCATTAAATACAGGGATTACCTGAGTTGGTGGCTTAGATCTGGGAAGAGACATCATCTCAGTGCATGGAAGAGAGACTGAAGGAGAAGAGGGGGAGTTTAGATGGGATCTTGGCAATTAGGAATTGTTCCCTGGCAGGGTGGGCAGGCCCTGGCCCAGGGTGCCCAGAGAAGCTGTGGCTGCCCCTGGATCCCTGGCAGTGCCCAAGGCCAGGCTGGACATTGGGGCTTGGAGCAGCCTGGGGCAGTGGCAGCTGTCCCTGCCGTGGCAGGGGTGGCACTGGGTGGGCATTCAGGTCCTTCCAACCCAAACCACTCTGGGATTCCATGACTCTAAGAGATACACATCTTCTTCCAAAAGATGAAGACCTTTTGTCCAAAAAGAAATGTTTCCAATGTATTTTTTGAAATATTTTGGAATACTAGCAGTGGCAAGTGGAAAGAAAACTTGCCAATCTAATCAGATTCCCAGCCATTTTAATCTACAGAATGATGATTGGCATCAAGGAAACGGAAGAATAACTAATTTAAATTAAATTGTATCTAATGAATCTACAGGCTTGCCAATGTATTAAAAACTTATGCACTGCCACCTCAACAAACAAACTACCATAACTCCATTAAACAAAAACGCTAAAAATTGGCCTCCAAAGCAAGGCAGTTCTAATGAGACTTGCCACTCATCCCCTTCACACAAGGAGTAATTCATTACGTTTGTGAAATGCTTTGAACCCTGAGATGAAAGGTGCCAAAGACAGGGAAAGCATCACCAGCACAATAAAATTGGTGTTATCATTGTCATCAAACACAGAGCCTCAGGAAAGGGCACTATTCCCCAGCAATTCATTCGGGATTTTAATCACTCCTGAATTCCAGCAGGAAGCTGCTGCTACCATCAGATCCAAACCTGAATCCAGGGAGGGAAGCTCCCAGGAATAGATCCTTGCACTGCCAGCCCCGAGACGGCATTGCTATGCAGAGAATTGCATCTGAATTGGAGCGGAGCAGGGTGCAGGAGCCATCCGACATCCGCCTCCATGGGCAGCACTCCAGCTCTGGAGCAGCTCTTCTCCAGGACATGGGGCAGACTTTCCAGAGGATTTCTCCTGCAGGACACTGGGCAGAAATTCCAGAGGAACTCTCCTGCAGGACACTGGGCAGACAATTCCAGAGGAGCTCTCCTGCAGGACATGGGGCAGAAATTCCAGAGGAACTCTCTTCCAGGACACTGGGCAGAAATTCCAGAGCTCATCTCTTCCAGGATACTGGGCAGACAGCTCCAGAGCTCCTCTTCTTCAGGATACCAGGCACAAAATTCCAGAGCTCTTCTCCTCCAGGACACTGGGCAAATTATCTCTTTTGAGTTCTTGCAACCGCTATTCTAAAGAACACTGCACAGAGAGTGCCAACATAAAAATGCATGCAGATGCATAATACACAAAAGGGAAAGTTAATTTCCTTTTATTAGTATTATTTTAATATATCATTATTTTCATTTTAACATTCCCCTGAATACAACAAGTAGTTTAACTTCGCAGTTACACTGAATACCTCCAAAATTTCTTCACTATTAGCTGAGAATTGAGGATTTTTTTGCCATTCTAGGCAGCAGCACAGCCTCACTTTGGCATCTGTGTCACTAAAAGAACAGGGCTGTGCTGCTGTTGAAGGAGAGATGGTGCTTCCATCCATCAACACCAACTCATCCCCCGTGACACAGCAGCAGGATTCCCACAGTCAGCATCTGCATAGGCAGAGGAATTTGTGGGAAGCTTTGCAGGAGCCCCCACACGCCCAAGTTCTGCCTTTTGCCACTGCTGTTTCCTACTGATTAATCATTCTTTGCAAGGTTCAGCTATGCCATGCTGGTAATGTGTCACTTTTACTCATTTATCTATAAGTAAGCAAATGCCATCAGTGTTTAAAAGGTTAAATTTTTTATTGATCTTAACCCATGATCTGACAGATGTTACTTTTTTTCCATAGGTGCTGTTTTTGGCATCACACCTCAGCGGAATTGCACTGAAATTAAATTCCTGCTTTGGTTCATTAGAATATTCAACAAGTGAATACATTTATAAATCATAATTAACTTCTCCTTTCTGTTTTGTTTCTCTCTTGAATTGTTTTGCATTTGTTTGTTACAGTTTTGGGGCAGAGAGAAAATATGTCTATTAAAGATTTTGGAAGTCTCCTGGAAAAAAAGTAACTTTTATTGATTGCTGCTGAAGGAATTTGTTCCTGCTTGGAGAGGCTCAAACTGTCCTTGTCTTTCTCCAGTTAAACCCAAACCAGTGTCAAACTTCAGCAGTGCTGTCCAGTCACATGCTAGGCCTGTCCCAAATTACACCTCTGGCTGTTAATTCTGCTGTTAGCTCACAAAACCGTTTTGAAGGCAGCGGAGCTGTGCCAGTTTTCATGCACAGAATAACCTGCCCATTATTTCTGGCATCACACAATTACAGAACAGCTCTCCCAGGCTCCTTGTTTTTATCAAGAAACAGTTTATTTAAATCAGGTGTATTGTATTTTACAACTCTTTAAAAAAGGCTTAAAAAGCCAAGGGAGTTGAAAGAGTAGATTACTGTATTACTTACAATAGGGGGGTGGAAGAGCTTCATTTTGATGTAAATTCCTCTAAGGAATGATGGGTTCATTTTGCCTTGATAATGTTCAAGGTGTCAGTAATTCTTTGTGGAAACAACATATCAGATATACAGAAAAGCTTTCCATAAGAGTACACTGCAAGCCAACAGGTTTGTTTCTTTCAATAGAATAATAAAGTAGTTTGGGAGCAGTTTTTTTGCTTTTTTTCTGACAGCTTGGGGAATAATGATCAGCAGTGTCATCTGTTAGCAGAGGTTGGTTTGGGGCAATCGAAGGACACCATGCGCAAAGGGTGACTCCTCCTGCCGACCCTGCCCAGCCTCAGAGCAAACAGGACATGGACGCTCCTCATTCTAGGGATGATTAGCATGGTGCTAATCCTGTCTGCTGAACGGTGATCACAGTGCTAAATCCCACAGACAGAGGAAATCAAGGATTGTGCTCCTGGGGTCGTTCCGTACCACATCTCCACACCATAGACGCACATCTGTCTGCCACAATCTGCTCTCTGCTGCCTCACTGAAGGCTCTCCGGACAGAAAACACTGCATGAGTGCTTTCTGAAAATGATTCCCAAAGACAATACAAACATTTAAACACTCCTAAAATCGATCTGTGCCCTGCCTTCCTCGAATCAGGGAACAGATGAATCTCCAGCCCTGCACTGCAAACTCTTCTCCTCGCCCACGAGAACAGTGCACAGCACTTGGGATGGTGCCTGGAAAATGGAACAGATCTTCCCAACAACATTAGAGTGAACAGAAAAGCAAACCCTTACTTGAAAGCTTTCAGGTACACAATGTGGCAAAAATCGCACATGGTATAATAATCCTACAATTTTTATAAGGTATAAATAAGTATCAATTAGAATACTGATCATATACTGTCCAATTAAAAGGTTAGTTGGTTGGGTAATAACTCCTGGGGTCCTGCCCCACTGGAAGCAGTCCAGAGGTTTCTTTAGCCCCAATTTTTAATATCTGGTCCAGATTCTGGTTGGAAAGCAGAATGTCCTTGTAGCTGGTTCTGTTCTTGGAATAAGACTAACCAATATTTAGGAATGTGTTTATAAAGGTTAGCTTATTGTTCCTAAATGCAGGCAAGAAAGATAGAAAAAGTACTAGAAGCTCCAGCCATGCTTTAGCAATCTACAAAGCTACAAATATATGAAAAATACCAAAAGCTAAAAATCTTAGGCATCAGGGACATACTCAGTGGCTCAGGACCAGAGGAGACCAAAGCAGTACTTTTGGGAAGCTCTGCCTGAGGTGGCAACTTGGCAAATGCTCACAATTCCCATCTCTGTAACCAACCAGGAACGAGAACAGCAGAGGGTTCTTGGCTTGCAGACCACTCTGCAGAAAGGCCACAGAGTTCACAGGGAAAATAATGTTGCTTAAAGCACCATTAGCTCTCCCTGACTCCTCACTTGGGATCATTCCCCTGAGTCAGAGCACAATTTCCCTTCTCCCTGCCATCCTTCAAGTCCCCACTCAACTCATTTGCATTTTTGCCCCCGGCAAAGAGAGATGTTCTGGTTCTTTCTGTGCTGATCCTTGTCCCTCTCCAGTTCACAACGTGATTATAAAAAAATAAGTGTTGATGCTCCAATAAAACTTAGAGGCATCTGAAACACTGTCCAGGAAGCCCAAGAAAACAATATGAAGTGAAAGGAAAGGTAGAGGGGAAACTGCATGTTGCTGCTTCTGTTCAAAGCCCTGAAAGAACCGAGAGTGAATATAACATTGAAGTGACCTACAAAAACCGTAAACACTTGATGTTTGAATCACAAAACAGAAGAAACCTAGGTAAGACATCAAATACAGTAAAAAACAGCAGAGAATAATAGCTACAAGGCAAAGTACAAAGGTGAAAGAAGAGAGATATTACAAAAATCCTAAAACAAAAAGGTGCTAATTGCCATTCATCTCAAAAGTAGGCAATTTTCCAAGGCACTGTAACTAGCCCTTGTCTTCCTGTTAGATGAAAGAACAATATTTCAGGTAGAACACTTCAAATGCAAAACAAAAACCTCCCCCTCAAACCTCAAGTAAGAAAAAAAATCCCTCTGAATACCCAGAGTAAATTGCATTTACACTCACTGGATTTGTAAAAGCAAAACATGAGAACCCAGTTCCATGTTTAATCACTGCACCATCCCCTGTCAGTAATGACTTAGTGAGCAGGTTAACGTGATTATTTGTATCATTTAGCACAACCATCTGGAGATACATAAAATATTGTTTAAGGACTCCCTGGGCCTATTCCATTGTGGTTCAGCTTAAACTATCACTTTGAAAGAGAAAAGTTTGCTTTTAAACCAGGGTTTATATTTACTGTTAAAATAAACACATCAGAATGCACTTTCTGCTTGATTTTTAGTTATTATGTCCACTTAGCCAACACAGTTTGCAGGAATATATATCCCCAGCTATACACATTCCAGTCATGGAAATAGGGACCTGTGGAAGCTTTGGAGCTCTTTCTGAAATTTCTCCTTTTTCTCAGAAAACACTGGCTAGAGTTCATTCTTGGGGGCTCCTTGGGGAAGGTTTTGGGGGGCTGGGGAGTAGCAGGAGCTGCACCCCACCAGGCTTCTCCCACACATTCCAACATCTTTGGGCAGGAGAAGTGGCCCTGCTTTCCCCCATGGATGCTTTGAACACGGCAAGATTACATTAGGATAATGCTTAAAGTCAAACATTGCGATAGGTCAAGGCCAGCAGAATTAATGATCTGCGTTAGTAAATCACACAGTCATGTCTGTGCTGTTTTTCCCTGTGTGGAGAATAAAAATAATGTGGTATGGAATGCAGAAATAAACACCAGTTCCTTCTAGCATTATTCTGTCAGTGTTTCAGACGATTTTGGGATAAATTCTTACACAGCCATTACTCCTTTTGTTCACACCTTTACTAAGCTCTCCATAGCACTAAAGGTGGGGCACACTGGACTCTGTTTTGGCTTTTCCACCTGATCCTCCTGCTTTAGGAATACTGAAGGATGTTAATCCCATTTCAGCTGAAATATTTATTTCAAACCAGATAAGTTAAAGTCACTTATCCAGGGTTACAGAATTCCATTTTTCCTCTGTCCTTTTGGTCCAGGCCATGCTGGGACCTGAGTTACACACAGCCTATGGAGCTGGAAAAGCTGTGCCACGGCCAGTTCCCTCCTCTGAATCCTCTTGCATAAAAGGAATTATTTACGAGAATAAACAGCCCCACAAGTCATGGTTCAAACCTATAGCATCCTGAGGGTTTGTACTCATTAAAGTCATAACACAGATTCCCCAGAAGAAGCCAAAGAACTCCTCAAACTTGGACAGCACAAAGGGATTTATATGGACTAAAATATCCACCAGAACAGACTCAAACATCCAATGAAGCACTGTTTGGTTTAGACATTCTTATTAAAATCTCCTGTTAGTCTGACTCCATCTGTGACATGTTGATGTTGACTTGCTCACCAGACCACAGCACTAATCCAACCCCAAACCATCTACAGGTTACACATCTGGGGCTTCTGCTGGGCTGGACAGTGCTTCCAGCTGGGAAATTCTCTGGGAATAACAGCAGTGGAAATGCTATGGAGAAATAAAATTATTTCATTTTGTTATGCCTTTAATGAAGAATATGACACAGAAATAAGTTGGGTGCACACTGTAGATGCAGAACTGTCTGTGAGAGGAGAGAAAAAGCTGTTGCAGTAGCAGGAGATAATTATGGGCAATGACAGGATATCTCATAAAGTCTCCTGGGGAAAAGAATTGACCCAGGCTATCAGTAAGATAATTCCACTCTATCTTTTCATCTTTGTCTCAGCTTCTTTTTCTTCTTTCTTTCTTTCTGCTTTACTACTACTCTCATTTAACCTTCAGCTAATCATTAAAGTAACCATTGAGCAGCAGCAGTAATTTTATAGTGTGGTCTATAATCTTCTTGCTTTTGGCATTAATCTCAGGAGGTTTTCTTCTTTTTAACATTACTTCTTAATGTTTCCAGGATGATAAGGATGTATTTTTGGATGTATTTTCTGCTATTTGAATTGCTTTCTGCTGGTTCTAATTATTTTCCAAAATTTGAAAAACACTCCAGTGCCAGGCACCGAGACCCTCAGCTTAATTCCATCTTCCTGCCACAGATTTATTTCAGATTTGTGCAGAACTCTAGAGCTGTTTTCACGACAGCAACTCTTCAGTTCATTGTATCCTTCAACAAATAAGAATTTCTTAAAAATCCTTGGGCTTCTCACTGATAAGGTGACATGAAGGAACCAGAACACTGGTGCTGATGTAGCCCTGCCAAAAAGGGCAGCAAGTACAAGCTTAAATTAAAAAAATAACATGCCTACTTTTAAGTTTTGTTGTAATTCTGGATATCCTATTATATTACCTATTACCAGGGACTTTTATGATTTCAGCTCTGCAGAGTATAAACATCACCTTAACAGAATTAATAACTCTAAGTATTATGGCTGCTAAAAAAGTACCAGCAAAAACGCTGGAAAGCATTAAAGATATTAACATTAACATTTAAAACAAGTTGTGGAGAAATGAAACTGAAATTAAATAAGAATCTTTCTGCTGGCTCTTCATTTTAAGGAAATCCATGAATTTCACTCACAGGAATGCTATTAGGAAATTAAATTAAGCTGACTGTGCTTGTTGCAAACAGGGTGAGCCCCAGAAGATGAGACAGAACAAAGAGGTGACGTGGGAAGCTTTATCCTGCCCAGCCGCCTGCACAAAGAGAGGGAAATGTGGGAGCGACTCTGGAATTTAGGGGTTGGTTTGTAGCTAGAGCTGCACCAAGCAACTGTTCCTGCATGTCACAGTAACAACGAGGACTTCAGTGACAAATGGAGGATGTGACAGAACAAATGCTATTTTTTACAGGGCAATGGGGTAAATTCTCTGACAAATGTGGTGAACTCACAGACAGAAAACTTTCCTGGGTAAATCCTAGACATACCTGAATCCTAAACATATCCTAAACATAAACTGTGCTGAAATCAGACAAATCCCAACCAGGCATGGATTTGTGATGGATAATTGAATACAGCAATGATTAAGGGATGGTACCTCCATCTTCACCCATTGGGGTGTTGTTCTTGTTCAAATGCTATTGCCTCCCTCACATCATCAGCCCAGAACAGTAAAGGAAAAGGGCAAGAGTTATTGCACATAAAAGGTCAAGCCAGATAATCTAATGGTTCCAGCCAATCCTGAAATTAAAAACACTTTCTGATTACTTGCTCTCTGAGCTCTGTACACACTCACATCTTCATAAATGCCTGTGCTGCAGGAGGAATTTCCTTCATGTGCTCCTTTTCTTGCCTTTGTTATTGTACTCCAATTGATTTTTTTTAAAATGGAGAAGAAACAGGGTGGCAAAAGAGGTCTCTTTGGTTTTTTAATATTACTTATTATGTACTTATTATAGAACTAGTTCCCTTATGGCTTCATGGCTGATATTTTTAATATTAGTGTTCCAACAGAGGGGGCGAATGGTCTGGAGTAGTCAGAGGCCATTCACACTGGAAAAGTGAATGCTGCTCAAAGGAAAGGCTTTGTTTACAACTTTTTTTTTGGTTGTATGAAAAACAACCAATTTTGACTTTTTTTCCAATCCAAAACCTCTATATTTCTGAACAAAAGAATGTGCCAGGATGCATTCAAGGTAAGTTCTTAGAATTAATAAAACCAGGATTTATGTGCTGTCTACAGAAATCTCTGAGATGTGACATGCCACGATTACTTAATGTGGCATAAATACAAATGAAAGAAATCAAATCAACAAAACAAAACCCAGAAACAAAGCAATAAACCACCACCAAACCAAGAAATCTCATTTCTGAATATCTACTGAGTATCTTTGTAGAGAAGACACATGTATCAAACAATGCATGGATCCCTTCCACCCCAATTTTTTATGGCTGGAAAACTGACAAAAAGTGGTAGGGAAAGGACAATATTCCCAGCAAAAATATATGGAATAGATAATCAACAATATTATTGTTCTGTTAAAAAAAAAAAGTGCTCTCAGAATGTATTTGAGTCTTTTTTTTAGCTCTCGACCCAAGCACACAAGCACATGCTGAAAGAATGTCACTTTGAGGGCAATAAAAATGTGTTCTAGATTAGAATTGCACATAATGAAGAAAGAATTCCAGTCAAAATAGAACGATTCTCATGTTACTTTCTTGGGTTCAAGAATCAGATACAGTTTCCCCTTTTTTTTAAACTTATGAATTTGAAAAATGTTTCCTCTTTAAGATATAATCAGGAACATGTGTGAGAAAGATCTAAACTGATGATACTCTCACAAAGCAACGAAAGAAACAGATTTTCAGAGGCAGGATTCTGATTTTGTAATGTATGTACATAATTGCAACTAGGAAGGTGAAAGCATAAATTGCTACAGGCACCTGCACTCAATTCACTTTAAAAAGCAAATAGAAGAGATCTAAAATTCCATATTTAACCTCTAAAATGCTTAAGTCCCAATCCTGCGGGGAACAAAATATTCTTAAAATATATCTAACTAGCTAAATAATTTTTAATATCTTGCTTTTAAAAAAGCAATGTGGACAAACCAAAAAAACCAAACAAAAAAAAAAGTCAATAGAATCTTCGATTCTATAAAATGAAGTTCAAGATTTTACAATTCTTCCCCTTTAAGATTTAATTTGCATGTTTTTCACCAGTCACACATTTTATTGTTCTATCTAAAAGGTAGTAACCAGAAATATCCCTGAGCCTACTTGTGTTGAGGACAACATTCAACTTAGCTCCAATATTTTTGAGGAAGGTTTGATTTTGCAAGTTTTCAAGGAGATTTCTCCTAGAAATATGGAAGTGAGACATAAAGTATCTTCCCTGTAGTACCTGGAATCTGAGTGGAGCAGGCGAAATAACATCACAGAAGTGAAACAGAGACAAGAAATCAGGGAACTGAAGTATTTCAAATCCTTTCTGTTCATCTCCACCTGCATCCCCTTCACTGAGCCACATTTTATGGCCAAATATCAGCACTCAGGAGCTCTTTGGGGGAGCTGGGCTCAAGCACAAATGCAAACTTCCTTCCAATTTTTCTCTAAGTTCTAACCTGGGACATGAAATAGTCCCATCTTGCCCATTCTTCTCCTCTTTTCGTGCATGTATTAATTATCAGAGTAAATAATTTTAATCTCCCTTTATTCCCTTTGTTCTTTCTGAGCAAACCTGGGGTTTGCAAACAAATAAAGTAGAAGTGATGAAAATATGGATACTGGGAAATTTGGATTTAACTAAATGCACTGAGGACAGGATTTTCCACCCTTCAGTTTTTTAGGGGATATATATGAGATACAGGACAAAAACAGAATCATGCATCGGGTAAAGTTAAAAAAATTTTTAAAAAAAGGCTTCAAAGCAGTTGGTATTAAGAAAGCTGGTACTTTGCTTCTCTCCTTGGCCTAAATATCTCTGGGAATTTTCTGAGCATAGATAAGATTCTGTTCTGGTGCAATTGGAAGACAGTAAATCTGAACTGCCTTCCTCCAGCAGAAGATGTGCCCTTATAAGACAAACTTGAAAAATCATATAAAAACGAACCCAGTCTGAAGGAGCAACACAATTCCAAATGTAACTATACTGATTTAAAAACAAACAATAGTTCTGTTAGAAACTGGCAGCATTCCCAAAAATAATATTTAAACAAGCAAAGACAGAATACAATATGCACAGGCACACTCCAACTATTTTTAACTGACATATTACTGTATACTTTCTGAGGAAAGTTCAACGAGATTTGTCAAATAACTCAAGGTCTGGCTATTCAAATCCTCTCTGCACAGAACAATGGCCTGGTTTTGCAGAGCTGCCTTTCTGTGTTCCATTAAAAGTGTGCTGAGGAGCTCCAGTCCCAGGCTGCCACCTTGGTACCAGCAGGAATGTCACACACGTTGTCCTGCAGTTTCCTGAGACAAAAAGGGACTGAAATTGTGACATTATGGCTTTACACACTGAGCAGGCGGTGGACAAGCTGCTTCCTGCCTGCCCACCTTCAGATATTTGGCTCTTCAGGGAGAAAAATTTGTTTTCTCCAGAACAAAACATCAGCTGTGGTGAAAACGCTCTGCTCCAGGATCTGGAAGTTTTCTGGGAAGCTTCAGAGCAGTGTGTCCCAACAAAAACTGCACCAGCACAAGCTCTCTTAGCTTTAACTCCTTGGCACCCAAATCAAGGCTGAATTGGAAATTTTTAGGATGACACAGATTTATAAGGTCCGTCTGATACTTAAAGACGTCCAAGAGTTATGGCTCCACACGGGGCTTTTCAAAGGTTTCTTTATCAGCAAATAAGCAAGTGAAACCCATCAGCACAGCCCCATGGATGAGATTAGATATGTTTTTAGGTCGCAAGCTAAAAGCTTGCTAATGCTTACAGGCATTCCTTGTCTAGGAATGTTTGTTAATTTGAACTCCCCTCCCTTGCTGGGTTTCTTTAATCTCCCAACCAGCTGTCTCCCATAAAAAGATATTTCTGTTTTTAGTTACAAATCTGTTTAGAGATAAAACTTGCTCATAAATACACAACTGCATCCATGGTCGGGGTTTTGTTTTTGTTTTGGTTTTTTTGCTGACAGTAGAAAACCAACTCCTGATGAAAAATATCAAACTTTTTTGAGGATCAGAACATGTTTCCTGCTTGCTGGAAGCACAGTGCATGTGCTATAGACGCTCTAGATTTTAGGACTGGCATGACACTATGAAAGAACTCATTGAAACAGCCATTTTGTCACCTTTTCAGAGTTAGAGCTCCTGAGATGGGATAAATTGAAGTTTCCTCAGAGACTGGCAGTATTTTTACCTGCAGAACACCCAAATATAAGAAATGGACTCAATGTAAGCACCTAAACAACCTCCCCCAAACCCCACAGCTTTTGCTTTTCTAATAACAGCAAACTTGGAAAATTTCTAATTTCTTTTCCCTTCTCTTAATTTCTAGATTTTAACTAAATGAATTGCACCTATTTCTTAATTGTATATTCACTACAGATGCATCAACATTTCTGGGAGCAGCAGCTTTGAGTGGAGCTAAGGGCTATGAGCCAGAACCCCTGGTTAAAACACACCCACATTTAGGGTTTTATAAGCATTTTCTTTAGAATGTAATAAAAGTTCTTTAATTTACCCGTACCATAATGCTCCTCTTAAAGTAACCTCTATCTTCTGAAATTCTGGTTCCCACTGCAATGATTGCCAGGTATTTTATTAGAGATAAATGATAATATTTTTCCCTGTAATTCAAGCTAAGTGCACAAGAGCAATAGAATTGTGATGAATTTTAGTGCTGCAGAAAGTAACATTTCAGTGATACCCCAGCAACGTTCTCAAAAATGCTTCTACCCCTCATCCCTCATACCTAGAGGAAAACATTTGCTGTCCCAAACCCATCATTCTGACCCAAACTGGTCATCTGCTAATTGAGGCTCTGGAAACTCATCTTGCAGTATTACTTTAGGATTTAGCCATGAATATATCTGTATATATAATATTCCAGTGATACCCAGCATATCTTAATTATTAAAATACTATTTCAAATGTATTTTCATTAATATTTACTTTACTCCTGCTGCAGTTTGGCACACAATTCAGTGGAAAACTGATTATAAAATATAGTTGCATGAAATATATGAAAATTAAATTCTCAAAATATCAAGATTTTATGGACAATGTGCCAAAACTCTGTTATAGTGCAGAGTATAAATATTTACAATTGAGTTTATATATTAGTAGTTAAATGCTGTGGGATGGATTCACTCTCCCAAGTGAATTCCCATCTGAAGACACTGCAGTCTGTCAGTTCCTTACTCCACAAAGTTATTTTATCTAAACTGTCTTCCATGGGAGGCCTGTGTCATTTAGATCCTGAGGTGATCGCGCCTTAGAAATGCCCTGGATTGATAAAGGTGACTGACAGGAGCTAAAAGGAAGCAGAAAGTTACCTAAAGATGAAACAATCCTTCCCTGCTCTTCACTTCAGGAATGTGTTTTCCAGGCACAGGAGCTGCCTTTGGATTCTTCAGGGGCTGTTCTTCAGTTTTCCTGTCCCAGCCAGGTCTCCATGGGTTTCTCTCTGTGCAGGAGGGACACAGCTCCAAGGGACAGAGCCACGAGTGAGGAACGTCAGCTCTGGAGAAGAGGCAAAATTAACTGAGGGTAGGGTCACAGAGGGGTTTGGGTTGGGAGGGACCTTAAATCCCATCTCATCCCACCCTGCCACGGCAGGGACAGCTGCCACTGCCCCAGGCTGCTCCAAGCCCCAATGTCCAGCCTGGCCTTGGGCACTGCCAGGGATCCAGGGGCAGCCACAGCTTCTCTGGGCACCCTGGGCCAGGGCCTGCCCACCCTGCCAGGGAACAATTCCTAATTGCCAAGATCCCATCCAGCCCTGCCCTCTGGCACTGGCAAGCCATTCCCTGCCTCCTGGCCCTGCAGCTCCTGAGGAATTGTCCCCCTCCAGCTTCCTTCTGGAAGGTGCTGTGAGATCTCCACACAACCTTCGTTTCTCCAGTCTGAGCACCCCCAAATTTGGGAAACTTGGAAGGTTTAAGCAATCTCCTCATGGTCCAGCGTCACACAAGGCATGGGATAGCCCTGGGACTGCATTGGCTCCAAGAACCTTTTGAAAACCTGGAGCTCTACGGAAAGCATTGAGCTGGAAGTCAATAACAACAAAAGAAATTCCAGTGGCTCCCACCAACCCTCCAGTCCTGCTGTGCTCACACCTAAACCAGAGCAGAGCCCTGTAACCCTCAGTGCATGAGCATAACAAGATTTTACCCAATGCAGGACAAACCCTTTCCTTGGAAAGACCAAACCTTGGCAAAATGAAGACTTAACCAAAATTTAGTTTAAAAGTAATGGTAACAATAGGAAGCAACAATGTGGAACTCCTCAGTGTCCCGTCTAAAAATTAATTAAAGAACTTGTTACAGGGAGAATAAATATCACACCCAGGCCTGTGTGGCACAGCTGAAAAATGATCTGACAAACATGATGCCTCCAGAGGAATGAGCTGGCACTTAAAGCAGACAGGTTAATACCCTTCTTATATCCACAAGACACTCCCTGCTCCCTGTAACTGCTGGGACTTGAGACTAAAAGCTTTAACCAATAAAAACCATTAAACCCAGGCAATAAAACAATGTCAACCACAACAGACCATGTGACTCTGGATCAATATATGGTATTTCCTTTAGAAATCATGTCATAAGGGTTTCAGTCTGAAAATATTGTTTTCCTGCTTTAGAAATGTGAAGGAAGAAAAAAAAATCAGGTCTGTATTTAAAGACCCCAATCCAGAGGGTAACGACTGGAGGAGATTCATGGTGAAATCACTCCCAAAATCCTAAAAATGAAACGTGGACAGCTGTGGGATTGTGTGGACCATAGGTATGTCTTTGTGGGGCCAGTGGACTCATGGGTTCATCCACAGCTACACTTTGTCTTTAAGATACATACACAGGTAAATAACAATCCCCCAGATATTCTACAGAGCTTCTTCAATTTTTATCTAGCATGCAGCAGGAAGATAATTACTAATGAGAGCTGATGCCAAGGAATTCCTTCTCAGGATTCAGGCATTACACAAGCAGAACCACTAGGCCAGTGCTGTGCTGTCCAGGAAGGCAAAACTACCTTGCCATGAAGCAAAATTTCCCCCAAGGAATTGGGGGAATTGGTCTTTTGTGTTCCCTGTGCTCTCAGCACAGAGCTTGCTCTGCATATGAGCCCCTGCACAGCCCTGCAGAGCCCATCAGAGATGGGGATTTTCATCCTCACCAGATCTCCATCCCTGTGGGGACCTACGTTTCCAACACATCATTTAACATATTCAGAAAGTATTCTTTATGTTTATATGCTGCTTAAGTGTCAGGTAACATTCTACACCAGAGAAGAGAGCTCAAGACAAAGGTGAAAGAGCATCCAAAGAAGGTTAATTAAAGGCTTATTTCTGGCACATTTTCTATCAAACCCCACCCCGGCTCACACATTTGAGATGTCTCTGGTAAATAACCAATGACTCAAATAACCAATACGCTCAAAGGAAGGTCAGTGCCAGCCCTCGGGAGGGCTCCCGAGCTGCCCACGTGTGCCAGGCTCTGTGTGTGCCAGGAGCTGCTCCCTGCCCGCGGAGCATGGCGGGGATGGTTTGAGCTCACCCAGCGCTGCTCCAGCCGCGCTCACAGAGCCTGACACACATGGAGAGACAAAGCAGAACCCCCAGCGCTCCAGAACTTCCAGCGCTGCAATCCTTCCTGTCCGTGTTATTGCCAAAGGCTTGGGGTGTTGTATGCACACAGGCAGGACATTTATCTTGCCCAAACACTGAGCCCAGCCAGGCAATGCCACGCTTTGTTTCTTTATGAAAAAGAACAAAAAGAAAAAATGATATAAAACCATCATGGAAACCTTAATTCTTAACTGAACGACCCCTTTGACATCAAATTACTCTGATATTTCAATTCCTTGTGCCTTAACAGGGCAGCAGCTTTATCTCTCTCATTGTTAAAGGCCTTGGGAAGTAAGATCAGCGATCAAAGTAATAGAAAAAGCAATACCGAACGTATATAAAACCGAGCTGAATATCCTCAAATGTTTCTCAGCAGGTTGGCTGTTACAAGATCAGGCACCTGGATGGTAAATTACTGGAGTTTGATTTGTGTAACAGGTATTTTGAGTGTGGTCACCAAATTAGCAGAAACAATCCAAAAATACCCCACAGTTACGGGCGTCCATGTTCTGTTTTTGAAGCGTCATTGCAAGTTTATTTGGGAAGGAGCTTTGAAGGGCAGTTTTCCAGAACCAACTCAAATACATTTTCATGGGTCAATTTCTGAAGAATATTATTGTTTCTATTCTGAATTGTTTGACCTTCATGTTATGAAAATCAAAGTCACGCAAACCCTTTTTTATATAAACTGAAATTAGGAAAATGTCACTTCTTACATTGGTAGGGAAGGTTCAGAGGCACACACACACACACGCATATACACACTGCCTTTCACTCCCAGCCAATTTTCTGTTCCAGTAAATAGAGAAAAAGGGAAGATTTATGGCAAGAATAGTTTCCATTTCTTTCTCCATTATTTGATTTTCTTTTTCCTCCCTGTTATCCATGTATCAGAGAAAATATATTCAAGTAGAACAACCCGAATAAAAAAAAAAAGGTGAAACTTTTTTAGATGTAGGAACAAATCTTCTAGGCCTCTTATCTGCTTTTCTTTTTTTTTTTTTTTCTTCGTAGATAAAATATGGTTTGGGGGAGGCAGGTTGTGTAATTAGAACCCTCATTTTGGGCACACAGGAGAAAGCGAGGTGAGGAATTTCTCCTGCTGAGAAAAAGCATCAGGTCAGGAAGATGAGAAGGCATGGGAGGACAAATCCTCCTCCATGCCACCTGACCTCCTTGCGGAATCTGAAAGATTTTCTTCTTCCACGGCTTGGAGTCAATAGATGCAAGAACATAATGACCAGATGACCTTAATGAGGAATAAAATACTTGCACTATTTTTCCTGTCACCACAAACCCTTCATGCTCTGGTGTCCTCTCCCTCCCTCTGGCACTGCTTACCTTGAAGTGTAACTAAGGTCACCTTTATTAAAGGCTGTTTCTGCCTATTTCTAGTCAGAAAATCAGAATTCAGCCAGCACATGGAAACACCCCACTGCTGCTGTTTGTTCTGGTCCTGCAGCCACAGACAGGTCAGACAAAATGGCACAGAGGGAGAGGGGAGCAATAATATCTCACAAAGCAGAGGTGAAGACAGGAAGGTAGTTCAGGATGGCACGGGTACCTCACTGTGCACGTGGCTCTATCAGTAAACCAGGTCAGTGATTCATAACTATAGATTTTAGCCTGTCTTTTTAAGGTATTTTAAATGTTTATTGATTTGTAAGGCAGCATGACTCGAAATTGTGCTGACCTTGAAAAGGCTGGGGAGGCAAAAGTCATCACATTTTTACCAAATGAGCTCCAATAGGAGCATTCCATCCCTGCCGTGAACCTGGGAGAGTTCCTGCAGCAGATCCCCAGCCTTGGATCACCCTGGGAACACAGCACCAAACTCACCACTCCAGAACTGCACAGTGCCACGAGCAAATGGTACAGCCAGGGAGAGGCAAAAAGCATTCAGTGGTGGAGAAGAGGAGGGAAGGTGGTGAAAGAAATGTTTCTTCTTAGGAGGAGGTTTTTGTTTCCATTGGCTTGATTAAAGGCCAAGGCTCAGATATGAGAGTTCAAAAGCACTCAAAAGACTGCAAAAATTAGGAGTGAGAAATGCGGAACATTCCAAACAAGTGCTGGTAAGACTTTTGTACCCTGAACCATCTTATATATTCTGTCAAAAAAAGTATTTATTGAAAGATGAAAAGGAGTTTTAAAATAGATTATTGAGACTATTTCTGCAGCCTGTGCCCATAAGCCCCTGTTCTCCAGTGAGTGCCAAGACTGAGGGCTCAGGGGGAGAGAAAAAAATGGGAACTAATAAATTCAGCTTTGCTTTTGTGAGTAAGGCACCCCCTCCCAACCCCATGCTGATAAAACCTTTCTGCCTCTCTCTCACATATTCCCCCTCTCCCTCAATTTTAATTTGAGTTTTTTCCCACCTCATATGTAGCATATGCAGAAAACACGATGGTGCTGGGAATAAAGGTTTCATTAGCACTCATTTGGGATGCAGCAGAACTCCCTCCTGATTTCACAACATGGAAGAGAGGGAGCCATTCCAAATACCTCCTGCTGAAACATTTATAATGCAACCAGCGCTCTCCCACTTTGCCTTTCACTCCCATCCACTCTCCACCCACACACGCTGCCTGCCCCATTGCAAACTCAATTTTCTGTGCTTCCTAAGACCTGAATAAACAGACCACAGCCATCTATATGTGCATCCAGTCCCTGTGTCTTCGTGGAGATTAATATAATTTTAACTCCTCTGCTTTGGTGGGGTTTTGGCGATGGGCTGGGAGAAAATAAATAAAATGACTCTACTTAAAAAAATTTGATAACCCCCATCTTTATTTAAATGCCCTTTCAAATTATTGGGGGGTTGGCTTTTTTTTCATAGAAATCCTGTTGAAAGCTCTTGCAAGAATTCAGTTAACATTTTCTCTTTAAATATCACACACATCCTGAGGAATCTGTATATTCGAAAAAAGTTTCCCCCAAAAAAGTGGAAAAACTTCGCCTTTTAGCAAGATGAAATTGTGGATCTTTATTTTGCTGGCCTTGGAAATGAGAAAGAAATGTGTATTTATTTTAGCTAATGGGTAAGTAAAACTCTCAGGATCATGTCTTTGAATGGATCTGTCATTTTAAAGTTAGGAACTATACATAGTCCCTAATAGTACTGGGGGAAACTGCTGCCATGAAAAGCTATTAGGAAGAGCAGGAAACTTTTGGGTGGAATGCAGTGTTAATGAGAGCTCATTATGTTCTTGCAAATTTTGACATAGTGCATGTTTTTCTCCCAGCCCCAGCTCCCCAAGCAAGGTAAGCTTTAGTTCTCTGAAAAGGTAAAATAAAATGATGCTTCCCCTTTGCCTCCAAAAATAAAAGCAGAATAAAAGGATCCATAATTTAGATCCCTATTACCTGAAACTACCCTAATTACTTAGAATAAAGCAATTTATGGCTTCCAAAAAGTATGACTGGCAAAACAAAGGATATTTAATATGTGCCACCATAAAGAACAGCGAGGAATTGCCTTTCAGGGAAGATGGATCTGCCCCTCCCTGGCTCCAAGCCTCTGGCATGGCTTTGCCAACAGAAGCCACGAGCCGCATTTGTTCAGAGTTTGCTTTGCAGCTTTACCTCCTGCAGGAAACACGAGACCATTACTTCTCCCAGTTTCAAAACTAGCAGTGATTTAAGAATGGAAGCTATTTTTATTAGTTTGAGACAGTTTCTTAATGAAATGATTTATAGAGGTGATTTGGGAAGGTTAGAAAAATGCACACAGACCTCGGTGCGTGGATACACTGCCCCTGAGTAGTTCTGTAGTCACAGGTTCCCCAAGAAGATGGGCCTTTCACACCAATTTAGTTATAAGTTGAAGCATCTTAAATAAAAAGTGTGAGTTTTCCCTATTCTCCTTAGCTTTTCCAGTATTAAACAGCACTGGAGCAAACCAGATTTTCCGTTCCATTCAAATGAGTCCTTGAGTTCGCTGGATGAAAAAGTGGCAAAATTGTAAATAGGGCAGAAATGGAACCAAGGCAAAATTTCCTGATATACATTTTTATCTATTGTGAGCCCTTCTGCAAAATCAAATTAAAAATATAATAATAATTTTTAAAAGTGAGTGCAAGAACCCTTACAAACAACTAAAAAAGGTGGTGTCCCTTCTAAGACATGTCTTTGGATGAGACTGGACCTCTCTCTTTACTTCCCAGATAAATATTTTTGACTCCTTTTAGAACAATACACAACCTTCTTGCATCTGCTGGATGACTAGAGGAAACCAGCAGTCATTACTACAGCAGGAGCCTCACAGTGACACAGCCGAGACTGTATCAAATCTGATAAAAATTCTATTCTTCCTTGTCTTACAGCTGGACAAGAAATGAGATCAAGTCTGAATCTCAGCTTACAATGGGATTTTTCTGCCTATTTGTATTCTTTAGCATATTTTACAGTCTTTTTCCACCAGAAAATTAGAAGTGATTTAGTCCATTTCTTTTTTCTTTCAATACTCAATTTAAGGCATTCTTGTGTGCATAACTCCGGCACGAGTTTGTTTTGAAAACTTAAATTCACCACTCCGTACATTCTAAATTTAGTCTAATTACTGTTGCTGTTGAGCAGATAATGCACATCACAGAGGAATCTCGGAGCAACTCTGGATGTGCCTCTGTGCTGTGCAGAGGTGAGCCAGCAGCAGAAACAAACAGAGCTGCACGGATTCCAAAGCAGAGCACACATTTCCCTGCTTTGTCTGTGCTTGGAATGCAGCCTCTGCTGCAGTGCACTCACAGAGGATGCACAGCTGAGAGAAAGCTGGGAAATTCGTTCTAGTTTTTACAGGGTCTGAAACAGGAGGCGTCTCATTCTAATTGGTCTTTTTGGACACTGCCTAAGTCAATAAAGAGGGGCAATAACAGCAATCCAGGTTTGTTCTCATCAGACTTCACTCCTACTGTTTATTTCTTGTGCCCTTCATCAAGAAAAGAAAAAAATATTTTTTGCTTGTAAAGTTCTGTTTGTATTGGAGGTCTTTCAGAGGGGAGCTACTTGACATTTCCTGAATCAAAATTCCCTCCTTCCTTCCTTCCTTCCTTCCCTTCCTTCCCTTCCTTCCTTCCTTCCCTCCCTCCCTCCCTAAACTGCAATCATCTCCTCGGGATTCAGGTAATGACACAACTCGGTGTCCCCTCTGGATGCAGAGGTTTTCCACAGAGATGCAGGAATTGCTGATGCGACTAAGAGAAAACAAACCCCTCAGATCAAAACCAAGAGAAGTCCCCACCAAACGCTGTGAATAACTGAGTTTTCAGAATGTTGAACAAGAATTAGGACTCTCTTCAAAGTGGTGCCACTGGCTCGGCACTGAGGTGTTCCCTTCAGTGACTCTGCCAGCCTGGAGAGGCAGCAGGAATTCCAGCCAAATGGAATTCCTGTGCTCCAAACGCCAGGCACACTCCTCCCCACAGAAACAGAGAGCATTTGGATGGAAAGCAAACCCCACCAAAAGAAAATGCTCCCCTGCACACCCTCATCCCTCAAGGAGAGAAAACACACGGGACAGATGTAACTCATGGTGCTTAATGCACTCCTGAAGGCACTCATAAAAAGCCTCTCTTAAAACCAATCATTTCCTGATCCTGCTCCTCTTTTTCCTACACCACTGCCACAACAACTCATTTTGAAATTGAAGATAAAGTTTAGTACAATTACACTAAGCTCATCCCATGCTGGAAAAATAAGAACCCAGTGTTTTCTAAAAGGGTCATTGAATTTCAGGTCAAACAAAGCCATGCAAAGCCACAAGTGGTAAACAAGGTCTGGTGCCACCAGAAGCAGAAACATGAGGCCTCTAATACCTCACACATTATATTCTGTTAAAGCAAGATAGATTAATTTGAAGGAAATATCTTGATTATGTTTCTGCACAAACACAGCAAAGTTCTTATTTGCATAGCCTAAAGTATACACTAGCACACATTTACTTAAATAAATATTACCTTTTACCACAATTTTTCTTCGTTTCTATGTTTTTTCCCACTAATGAGCAAAGATGACAACAAAATAAGTGACTAATTTGACTTCAAGCCCATTTGCTTCAGTGATAAAATACAGTGCTATGGATATTAGCTAATTTCACCTATGGCTAATATATTTTTAAAATATCTCAGATGTACCTTGGGTAGCTCTGAAAGCTGTTCACTACTTCCACACAGCTGTTTACAAATAATCAAACTGTATTTTGGATGCTATATAGTAAATCTGAAACTCTTGGGCTTTTTTTAGGCTCGGAGTTTGATTTATGGCACTGCAGGCTGGCACAGTCAGGGGTGGAATCCCCGTCCTGCCCATTCATCACAAGTCGAGTCAGCTTTGAGCACATTCCCTGACACAGGAGGAAAACCAAGGTGTGAGTGGCCATCCTGCATGGATGTAGAGCAGAACAGCCCCACCCTGCCCCCATTCCTTGTACAAATTCCCTGAGCTGAGCTCCCAGTTTCTGCATTAATAACCAAGCCTCCCGTTATGAGGAGTTTTTTAAAGGAATTCCTCCATTCTGACGTGTGGTACAGAATTTCAGCCTAAGAATGGAAAGCACAGAGAGGAACAAAACATGGCAAACTTGAATGAAAACAATGTATAAATCAGCAAAGTTTCTGCTGCTAAATTCAATCATATTATACTTTGATTTATGTCACACTTCAAAATACTGTCTGCAATCATATGGGATTATTGAAAATCATAGAATCTCAGACAGGCTTGGGCTGGGAGAGACCTTGAAGATCTTCTCATCCCAGCCCTGCCATGGCAGGGACAGCTGCCACTGCCCCAGGCTGCTCCAAGCCCCAATGTCCAGCCTGGCCTTGGGCACTGCCAGGGATCCAGGGGCAGCCACAGCTTCTCTGGGCACCCTGGGCCAGGGCCTGCCCACCCTGCCAGGGAACAATTCCGAATTCCCAAGGTCCCATCTAACCCCACTCTCTTTCACTATCCCATGGGAGCCAGAAATCCTCATTCATGGCACTGTTTGGGGCAGGGGTGGGGTGAGAAGAAAACCCATTCCACGAGCACCCCTTGCATTTTACCTACACAATTACCATTAACTATTTCCCTAAGGTGTGAGTTGAACAATCACTGACTGATCCAGAAAATCGTGCGTTTGCTCAAACTGTATGAGTCAATCCCAGGTCCAGTGAACATTAACATGCTGCAAAACATGCAAAATAAACGATGTGTTCTACTGCCATAGTCAGTGCTATTATGCTTTGTCTGTACAAAAAGCTTAAAACACAGCCTTGCCTCATTTGTATTGCATGCAGGCAGGGCATTGTGTTAAAGAGTTCTTGACTTAGGGATTAAAAGTGAGCTGGAGAGGAATGCAGAAATTTCTTCTGCAGAGAATTCTGGGTTTCTAAATACCTTGACATGCCTTTATTTCCTTCAGAGAGAAAGCACAGGAAGGGGTGTAAAATGTTGCTGTGCTCCTGAAAGCATAAACTAAGTGAATTTCATACAGGAAAGATCCAGATGAGTGTTGTGTTGGCATGGTTCAGGGTTTTGTCATAAACTCACATTTTTACCTTCCCTATGGCCATCCTCTGGG
Source organism: Origma solitaria (assembly GCA_013397895.1). Taxonomy (NCBI): domain Eukaryota; kingdom Metazoa; phylum Chordata; class Aves; order Passeriformes; family Acanthizidae; genus Origma; species Origma solitaria. Next base: position 534,087 of record VZRL01002080.1, read on the forward strand.
TAACCCAGGGTTTGTCTTAATCATTAAAGAGATGATTCGCAGATTGCATCCCTTTCTCTCTCACATGTCTATTCCGATCTCAGAACAAATTTATCAGAAGGAAACTTCCATGTCACGCTGTATTCATCAAATAAATACAATTATTCACAATGGAACCACAAATCTGCATTGAAATATAACCAGTTCAAGATCACTACTTCTTTTTTTACCTTTCAAGACGTAGATTTCTTGGGATAGCCAGATCTGTCATTGGATTCCAGCTTGCCCAGCTGATAGAGAGGAAAACCTCAAGCCATAGAAAGGAGACGGATAGAACAGAAGCTAAAACTAGCTCCAGAAGAGCCTAATCCACGTTTTCAGAAAAAAATCCTGAACAACCACATTAAAAAAAAAAAAAAAAAAAAAAAAAAAAAAAAAAAAAAAAAGAAAAAAAAGAAAGAAAAAGCATCAGTGACACAGGGATTGCTTTGGAGAAGGCCTTGGCAATGAGGTCTCATTAGAATGGGCAGGTAAATCCAATTTTCTGTCATTCCCGTTTGTGTTCACATCATCAATGGAAAGCCTTGGTTCCAGCACTATCAGAAAGGTACAGATGTCCTTAATCTGTCAATTAGAGCAAAGAAAATCTCCCCAGGTGCAGTTTTTAAAAACGTGCCCATACCCCTCTTGCCCCAAACATATTTTAGGTGACATTCGATACCCACCCAACACCCAGAGCCAATTTCCAGCCCCAGTTCCAGCAGAGCTGCCCAGTTTGTGTCCAGTCCAGGACATAACAGACACCCTCAATCCCACGGAAAATTCGGGAGTCCAAAGTGCTGCCCAGGCCATTTGTCACCCCGGTGATCCCTCCCCTGTGAGAAGGAGGACAGTGACAGTGGCTGCACACTGTGCTCACCTTCCAAAGGATATTTCAGCCTCGCAAAACCCAGCTGCCTCAGCGAGCTCTGCCTCTGGGTAATTCAAACCATTTTACCAGGCTGAGGTTTTTAGACTGGTTTTATAAATGTCTTAAGGGATAGAAAAATATATTCCATGAGCTCGAGATTCACTGAATATGTTATGATGGTATATAGTGCACTTAGGCCCAGACTAAAATAAAAGAGCTATAATTGGTCTCTTGTCCATATTTAAGGTAAAAGAAGTGCCTGGATTTCCAGAAGCACAGAGCTCAGATCACTCAGAGTGAATTTGGAAAGTGCTGAACAATTTTGAAAATGAGGACAAACATTTTTTTCAGACTAAATATGAATAAAATCTAACCTGAGACTGCAGTTCTCTGAAAATCATACTGCCCTATATTTGTTTTTTACTTCTCTTCTGGTTTTACACCCATACACAGGAAAAAGTCTTTCGTTTCCTGCCTCCACCCTGCTTTTTACTAATTCTTTTCCTAGTGGAAGCTGAATATCAATATGAAGCAGCCTCCCAAAGCCATGAAGTTGAGTAAAAATCTGTTACTCCACTAAGGAGTTCACTCTTTACTACCTAAAATACAGATAAAATTTTGCAGAAGAAAAATATCATGATAAAAGCAGGGTACTCGTATGAAGTATACACATCCAGCAGTTACAGTTCAAAATTTAATTACTCCATTTCCATTGGGAAGAACATCCTATTTTCCCTGCCCCTATGTTTGCTATTTACTGCTAAAGGAAAAGATTAATACCTGCAATAAAGAATCAATAACATTACAGTTGCAACATATTTTCACTCTGAATTTAGACCAACTTAGCTCACCAAGGAGTCTGAAGGGCTGCTTCAAGTCCTCCGAGGTAAGAGTTCTAGAAACTTCAGTTTTCAATTAATAATTTCAGCTGAACAGGCACAATAAGGGAGAGCTCCACAGCTTTTTAAGCTTGCCTGACTATAATTACTTTATAATTGTTAGAAATAAAGATTTGTCTACATGGCAGATGAGTCTGCAGAATTGCTGTGTTTCACAAACTGTCAACATATTTTATATCATCTCCTAAGGACCTTTAAATGCACAGCTTGAGGGGGAAAGATGCAGCTCTCCAAGCTGTCTGTGCTCAGAGCACATTCCCCTCTCCTTCCAAACCGAAGATGAAAATCGGAGCAGAAATTTCCCTTTGCCACTTTTCAGAGCATAAATCTTTGTCTTGCAGTATTTATCACAACTGCCCTCAGTTATCAAGTCCTGTAAAGATCCTCCACACGCCAAAGAACACAGTTACCAATTTATATTCTTTTCGAGAGACAGAACAGCATGGGCACAGAGCTGTGCTCCATCGCTGTCCCGCTGCAGGGCACAGGAGCACTCAGCACCTCCTTGCCCCTCCAATCCTGGCACATTTCTCTACACTGAATCTTGAATTTGAAATGTGATATCAGCCCATCGCTTTTACATTTTCTTCAGCATCTGCTATGGCCAGGTTTTTATGTTTGCTTACAAAACCTTCATGCTCCTGTTTAAATTGAATTAAGAATGCAAATGACACATGCACCTTGCTGCTTGGAAACACACAGGTTCTTATTTCCTGACATGACTTTCCTTAAGAGTGTTGAGCAGACATTAAAAGTTCCCCAGGAATTCCACAGGGAATGGAAATGACATTGGACCGAAGTGAAAGGGCACTTTAAGTGACAGAATAATTAAACCACATTATTTCACATCTGAAAGTGCAGCAACTTAACATCAAACTGATTGGAATTTCCAAGTTTTGTCCCACAGAAAATTATCATTTTTAAACCCCTTCCTGGTGGTATAAGAAGGTTAAATATCAAGTAATTATGGAATCAAATATTAATAATGAAATGTCAGCTCTGGTAAGGAATCAGATGTTCTGAAATCACTGACAACGAGGGGCACTGCCCTGGACTCCAGGAGTCTGGATTTGCTCTGCTCACAGACCTGGGAATGGCTTTTTCCAAAAATATGTTTTACCAAGATTACTCAGGGGACAAAGGCAGGCAAACCCGGGAGGATGGTGACAATTACAAATCTTGGAGCGTGAAGAGTTTAAATAGAAAACACAAATGTTGTATGGTCCTGAAGCAAACTTGCATGTTTTTGTTAATTGTTAATTTGTTAATTGTATGTTTTTTCACTACAGCTAAAGATACATATAATTACCTTGAAACATTTCAAAATCCAAAGTGACAAGCACTGTTCAATGCAGACTAGCAAGCTTATTATCACTCTCCTAAAAATATAATTTTACCATTATAAAAAATTATCCCAAATTACAATAAGAACATTAGAGATGTTACATTTTGGAAATGATTAGAACTATTCAAGCACCTTGCTATAAAGTCAAGGTTATAAAATAACCAGTAATGTTCCTGATATTTTGAGGTCTTGGTCTAACTAGAAGAACACAGGATTGTGCTTAATTCAGTAATAGCAATTAATATTAAAAGAACAGAAGTATCTCTGTAAAACCTATATTCGTTCTGAATGAACTACTTATTTACCAACTAAATATTTACAGGTTGAAGCTATTTGGTCAAAAATTCTAAAGATATTCAATTTGTGAGTGGTTTAAAGAGCTTTGCTGCTCAATACAGTTGTCGATCCCTACCAGGGCCTGTAGATTGCAATTAAAATATGCTGATCTAGAATTACTCTACTGTAGTTGCTAATATTTAAGTGGGATTTGGGTTAAAAAAGTCAGGTAGGATTTTGAGGGGAGCCGAAGGGGAGAGGAGCAAGGAAAGTTATACAAAGACAGCTGATAAAACACTATTAAATTAAATACTAAATTCACTGGTGATAAGTGAACTTCACCAAGCTCAGAGTTGCAGTTCAGGCATTCAGAAGTCCAGGAGCTTATCTAGGCTTATCAGAAAGAGCTAAATCCTCTGGGTCTGCAGAACTGAGCTGAAATCTTGCAAGAGAGCTCTGCTTCTACTTAGAAACACTTCACAGACATTATTTCATTGCATTTCAACATTTTAATTATCACTCTGATTGGGACTCAGTAGGCATATGAAAGTGAAAAGAAAAATGAGCATGCTGTTTTTAGAATTTCCATAAAGATTCCTCAGCCAAAGTTCAAATTATCTGTTAAAAAAAACCAACTCTCAATTTTGGAATTGGATCTGGGAGGAAATGCAGGGGTTTGTTTGCTTTTTTGGATTTTGTAGCTCCATTTATTACCCAGACCTAGTCCAACTAATGAACCACAAGAAGGGATATTAATTTTAGAACTCACCTAGCATTGTTCTGGGATCTGCTGGAAATGTCATCAATAATAGAAAACATATCTAGCGTGAAGGCAGCTTGTCAACAAGATGACTGAGTCCTGCACTCTTAAATTGGTTATTTTAGCTCACAGAAGTTCTTATTGACATGGATATATCTGAAACAATCCTCCCAGACATAGTCATGAGGTTTGGCAACTTCTGAAGCCAAGATAAACTATTGAGCCACATATTTCCAAAGGTCAATATTATTTATCTCCTTCAGGAGAGGAGACAGTGATGAGAAGGAAATGTGTGTCCTGGACGTAGGAACACAAGCGACCCAATGAGACAACTTTTTATTTGCCACGGGCAACATTTTGAACAGAAATTTTAGCTGCTCTTTGTTAATGCCCCACTTCGTTATGGAAGGGATTTCTCCAGGATAAACAGGGCTTCCAGCTGCAGCACATTGCCTTCGAAAGCCCCGAGTTTTGGGCAGCCAGAGGCACTGCTCTGAGCTGTCCTGCTCCTTCAGGGTCTGCAGGAGAGCTCTGGGGCTGCCCGAACCCTGCCAGCTCTGCCTCTCACAGGGATTTGCTGTCAGAAGACATCCCGATATTGCTGCAAGGTGCAAAGCCTCACTGCTGCTCTCTCTTGCTCTGAAGCTCTTCCATCAGGCCCTGCTGCTGCCTCCTTTCTCCTAAAAGCTCTTCACTTGGCTTTGCCTCTCCATGACAGCAATGCAGAGCTTTAGGACACATCTGGCCTTTCCCATCTTCTCCCCACAAGAAGAAAGCCCAGATATTGTGGGTTCATGGTGAGATTTCATTTAGCAGCTGCTTCAACACTCTCTGAAGCCAACAGAAAGTTTCTATTGGCCTCAGCACACTTTGGTTTTTCAGGGTTTTTTTTAATTCTGCAACACAACAGAGTTTTACAGGGAATTTTAGAAAATTCACTTTTGTTACCAGTCTTTTGAAAGACACAGCAGAGATTGAAGGGTAACCAGTAATTCCTAAATCTGATTTGTTCTGTAACCTCTTGTGCAGTTTGTTAGCTATACACGAGAGCACAATTGTGACACTTTGTGCCTCACCTGCCTCTAACTTTAACTGGCTTCATGCAAACACCATGGGGTGCCTGGACAAGTGGATAAACCTCAGGAATTTCCTGTCCTAAACTTCGGTCAGTGGAAGCCTGGAGCAAGGGATCAGTCCACCCGTAACACTGCAAACACTCCCAATGAAAAAAGGACGTTTTCACTGCCAGATTCCACCAACTGCTCTTGGGATTTTCACAGAATCCCAGAACAGTTTGGATTGGAAGGCACCTTAAAGCTCACTTTGTTCCACCATGGCCTTCAATATTCCCAGGGATACAGCTTCTTTGGGAAACCTGTCCCAGGATTCTAGAGAGTAGAAACAAAACGAAAAGAATTTTCAGACGCAAGGGGATAATTTTAGTGATGAGCACTGCCAGGACCCCAATAGTACCCCAGTAGTCAGTACCCCAATGGCCAAGCCCAAACTACAAAACCCAGGGGTGATTTCAGACCAAAGCACCAATTATTACATTCAGAAAGTTCTGACATCTTCACTTTTCAATACAGGAGAAATCACTGAACTGACTCTGCACTTATTCACAGGTGCTTAAATGTTCCCTCTTTCAGCATTTTTCTGGCAATGAACCTCAGCTAGGACTCTGAGGTCACTCTGGCATGCAAAAACAATTCACATAAAATTATCATTACTCATTTGAACAAAGACAAATGGTTCCTGTGTTTCCATAGGAATCCAAAAGGCACAGAAATGGGCTGAAATGTCCAACTCTGACTTACTAATTTCTAATTCTATTCCATTTTCAAGATACAAATTATATATTATGCTAAAAAAATCAAACCCACTGGACTTTCTGGCTGTGAAGATTTGCAAACAGCACATTAATATCAGGTGTAGATTTCTTTTTCATTACTAAATACAGCTCTTGCAGTGACGTAAGTGACATTAGACATTTACTTTCCGAGTCACAGCCAGGTGGTGTTTTCCCCTGGATGAGGCAATTGTGGGAGGAGTATTTTACTTTTTATATATGTATATATATGCATATGTATATGTATATATATACGCATATATACATATACATATACATGCATATATATTTATGCATATATCTATATATATATGCATACATAATTGTTCTTGTGAATATATACATAAAAATAAATGCAATATCACAAAGCAAAGTTCACCTGGGTCAGGGCAAGCCCTGGATCAATCCAGGCTGGGCTGAGCATTGCTGGGAGAAGCCCTGGGGAGCTGTGGGTGAGAGCTGTGACCCCAAACCCTGCCCTGGGCTGAGCCCAGCGTGGGCAGAAGGGCAGGGGGGATTGTGCCCCTCTGCCCCTCAGGTGAGAGCCTACCTGCAGAGCTGCCCCAGCCCTGGAACAGCACAGGAAGGAGCTGGAGCTGCTGCAGAGAGCCCAGAGGAGGCCATGGAGTTGATAAAGGAACTGGAGCAGTTTCCCTATGGAGACACATTGGGAGAGCTGGGGCTGCTCAGCCTGGAGAGGAGAAGGTTGTGTGGAGACCTCACAGCTCCTGCCAGGGGCTGCAGGGAACCAGAGAGGGACAATTCCTCAGGAGCTGCAGGGCCAGGAGGCAGGGAATGGCTTGCCAGTGCCAGAGGGCAGGGCTGGATGGGATCTTGGCAATTAGGAATTGTTCCCTGGCAGGGTGGGCAGGCCCTGGCCCAGGGTGCCCAGAGAAGCTGTGGCTGCCCCTGGATCCCTGGCAGTGCCCAAGGCCAGGCTGGACATTGGGGCTTGGAGCAGCCTGGGGCAGTGGCAGCTGTCCCTGCCATGGCAGGGCTGGGATGGGATGGGCTTTAAGGTCCCTCTCAACCCAAATCCTCTGTGGTTCTGTGACGTCACTCAAAGCCCAAGCACTGAAACGCAGCCATTTTCTGTCAGACAGAGCTCCCAGGGGTGTGAGGGGCACAGGAGTGGCTGCCCCTCCCAGCAAAGGCTGCCCTGGAGACACTTTCTGTAGGAATGGAGGTGAACCTGCTTCTGTATTAACTTCATCTTTGGCCTTTCTCAAGCAGACACTGGGATTGCTTTGCCGTGCTAAATTTTTTTACAGTTAATATCTTCACAGGAGGATCACTGCTCCAGAAGTACCAAGCTGAAACCACCAAATAGATTTCACACTGCACTGGACCACCAATTAGATGGAAACTTCAGTCCCATGGCACAAGTTTAGTGCGTTATTCATTCTCCTGTATCTATTATTTATCAGCAAGAAGAGACAGGAGAAGAAATGAAGGGAAAGTAAAATCCTGCAGTTTAATGCAAAGTCTTAATCTCTCAGATATGGGAGTTGAAAAGAAGCTGAAATGAATGGCTGAAATGTGGTCAGTCATTTCACTGCAGCCCCCACTGGACAGCAGAGTGACAAGAGACTGCTTTTCCCTCCAAAGATTGCCTAACTGGAGGCACATGAAAAATGAATTAGTGCCTTCTCAGGGAGCATGGGCTTCAAGGACACACCCCAGACCCACTGAAATGACAGTACAGGCAAAAATGAACTCCGAAAGACTTGTTAAGTCAGAAAATTAATCTTGTTTTCACCTTGTCTTAAGAAAGATCTTGTGAAACAATAAGCAGAGATGGTTTAGTTGGAAAGCTTCCTCAACTGGAAGGAGAAGCAGGTCAGAGAAGAAGCAACAGACAGGAAAGAAGTGCAGCTTTCAGGCTGAAGAGAGAACAACAGCCCGTGTGCAGAACTGATGCCACCTCACCATTAATATTCAAAGCTGTATTAAAGGCCTAAGATTCCAATAAAAAATCCAAGGTCCCATTACCTGCATCTCTTGCTCCTGCTCTGCTACAGAAACGGCCTGAATATTCTACTGACTGGGAGCGTGGAATTATTGCACTTGCTGGAGTGAAACTCTGTGCACTGCTCCCCTGACAACCAATCAATGGAACTCCCAGGATGGCCCCAAATATCCTTCAGATACCCGGGATGCTCACACTCTTTATGAACATCCTGAATTATACATGGAAGCAAATGGAAACACATCCCAGCCCTCCAGCTGGTGCCGTATATCCACATCACACTAACCCCACCGAGCACACTGCAGCCTTATTTTGCAGCAAGTGAGCTCCAAGTCCATTTCCATGCAGAGAGCAGCAAGGTAATTGGACTTGCCCTAACGAAGCCGTGGATCCATATGCAGAGGGGAAGATTTAATGGAGGAACTTGTAATTACCTTGCTGCATGCAAATGATGAGACATTTCCCCCCAGGCTACAGGCACTGGCTATCTAATCTCAGCCACAGGGCAGATACATAAATCCCACTGTTCCTGTTCCCCAGACTCCCTGGGAGAGGCGTGTAACCTTTTTTTCACTCCCTTAGCACAGCTTTTCTTCAAGTAAATCTAGTCCAAGAGTTAGAGTTAGCACAGACTTTAGCGTGCAAACATCTCTTCATCTGAAATTAATTCCAACTCCTACCCAACACTTCAACAGCTCAATCCCTCCACCCCCAAAAGAGTTTATTGCCCTCCCCATCTGGCTCTGGAAACAGAAAACAAACTGATTTGTCTCAAATGAAAAAAGTTTTCAGTGACTCCTCAGCACCAGAAGGAACTCTGGAAACCACAGTGCTTCTGGATGACAGGAACATGTATTTGTCACCCAGAGAGGGATCTGCATCCAACCTGCAGCCATGATTTATGCAATCCCTGCTGAGGTCAACAGGAATAACAGCAAACCAGAGGGTTCCCATGGTTTAATACATGGCAATCCATACATTTAATTGAGGGGACAATCAGTGCACCTACTCTGCTTCTTTTCTTACTCTGAATGCATTTACTCTGCATCTTACACTCTCTACAAGTCCCTAGAGAGCTTGTCATGCCCTATCAATATTAATATTCATCTCTCTCCTAGGATTTAGAGTTCAGACTTGAAGATTCTCTTTGGAGTAACGTACTCACACATAAAAGTCTTGTTCTTCAGCTGCAGGAGCCCTTCTGCTGTGTTTCAGTTCCTCTCACATGATTCAAGCAAAAGCATCCCAACTCTTTCCCTTCGAAAGGAGAGCCAATTTTTCAGCCATTTTTCTGCCCTGCTGCCTGCAGGCTGCTCCTGCCTGTGAGGTGAAGCATCGCAGCAGAACATCACACCATGAGAAACTCGCAGTTCTCTGCAGGAAAATGCCTTCCTTCAAAGCACTCCTTGTTCACCTTTACCTTTTGGCCATTTAAATCCTCACCTGTAGGCCAGTCAAGACTTGGATTAGGGATTTCCAGCCTGATTGAGTTTCTAATCCCCTTCAGTCCTTGTAGTCTGGGGGTGAATTGAATCCTGAATCACCACTGAGAGTGGAAAAGGCAAAACTACTTGGAACTGCCAGTGTTTTCCCCAAATTTTATAAGACAAAGTCATTTATTTTCTTCAGAACATATCCTGAAGACACGTTCCTTGAGCCCTGTAACATCAAGTCAACCACCTGGAGAAGTTTAACACAGAAATATATGACCATGGAAGAACATGGGAACTGCGACATTTTTGGTCCCCCGGCTTTCGAAAAAATTAAATCATCGCTGTTGTTACGAATTGCAGCATTGTATTTATGAGGGGATATTGATCTCAATTTTCTCTCCTTCACATTGAAATAATGCAATTGCTCACTTCACTGTGGGAAATCAGGGGACTTTAAATCCTTTTGAAGAATAGCTGTGAAGTCTTCAGTTTTACATAGTATTAATCAGGCCTGAAGTCAAGTGACAGGAAGCCAATAGTGGTGTTTTAAAGTGAGGAGGGAAAAGCTGAAAGCCTCAGACTCTCTGCTGCAGTATCAGTGACACATTTGCACCCAGGTTCTGCACAGGAGCAGAGCATCTGCTGAAAAAGCCACCGGGAATGCACAAAGATCATTTTGCTTGGGTCTGTCTGGAGTGAATCCATGCAGGAGGACAGGGAGCCCAACACAAGGAGAATCAGTGTTTGTGCTGACAGCCTGATGGGGAATAGCCCAGGGGATGTCCTGCCCTGCTCGGAGCCTGAAGGAAGGAACCTACATCACAGGAATTGGGGCTGTGGAAGTTTCACCTGGAAGGAAGACAGGGAAAAGAGATCTTCTGGTTCACAGATCCATTGGGGCTCACAGACTTGAACCCTGGAATTCCAGGAGGGACTGTCCCTTGCATACCTTGGTGTGCTCCACATCTCCCCAGCTTCTCAGAGCTCCACAGGCAAGGCAATCCTACAAAGATGCACAGAAGAAAGACATCCTTATCACCCAGCCCAGCGAGGTTTTGTTTCAGAAGATAGTAAATGTACCAAATTTATTACTGCCATTAGCATTTCACTTTGCATTAGCAAACAGTGCTGGCAAGGAGCAGAAAACTACATGGAATTCATTAAAACCTTCTGGGTTTGGAAAACTGGGAAGTGGAAATAATAATCGATCCTGCAAGGAAGGGAGCAAAATTTGCTACCTGAGACCCAGATACGCCTCAAAAGAGGCGAGTGGGACAGTTGAAATTTTTAGAGACATTCAGCCATCATGAAGATCACGAGGCAGCTCTGAATTCTCCAAATCAGCAACAAAACTCCAAGGATTTTTTTCCTGTGATATGTAACAGCTGCAGTGGAGGTTTCTCATGCCCTTTAACTGGTTTTCTGGGGGAAAGAATGAGCGTATGTGCTCTGAGAGTGTGCTGAGCACCATCAAGAGCTGACGCTGCAGAACACTTTCCATCATTTATTTAAAGTGGTCTGAAAAATCTTTTGAAAGCATATTCCATTCTCAGAGATCCAGCTGTGAAGATACTTATCAGAGCACACACTATACATGTTCCTCTGGTCAACTTCTTCCCACACAGCCTTGGAACCATTCCTGCTCCTCTTCAGTGTTTACAGGCTTGAGATTTTTTTGCAGATTGTTATCACATCCATTAAGCCACACAACACAGAACTGCAGGCAAGAAAAACACTGGGCTGACCTTTCAGGGCTGCCTGTGGCCTCCGGAATGACACAAAACCCACACAAAGTCGGAGAGTCAAAAAGTTAAAGGGAAAGAAGTACAGAGAAACAACAGTTTAGATAACTGGGAACTGCATAGTGAAAAGAGCCCTGCAAGACAGAGTCATTAATTTTCTGGGTCTGGGGAAAGAGGAAAATCAGCAATCAAGTCAAGAACCAGGAGTCTGTGAATAAGGCATTCCTTTGTTCAAACGCAGCAGCCAAACCCCAGACCTATTGGGTAATTAAGTCTTACAGCCTTTCTCTCTCACCCATACTGGGTTTACACACACATTGAAAACTCAATCTGTTAATAAAACACAGGAACAAATTTCTGTGGAACAGATATTTTCTGAGCGCTCTCATGAGAATTTTTAAGACTAAAGCCTTGCTGTCCTTTCAGTCCTGCAAGCCCAAGTGACAGAGATCCTGTGTTTGGGGAAACTCTGTCACTGCTTTTTCACAGCAGCATAAAATCAGAACGGGAAGGGCTGGAAGGGGCTCGGTAAGTCAGCTACACCATTCTCCTGCCCAGGACAGGACCAGAAATACCTGCATAGTCCAGGGCAGGCATTTGTCTAATTCTCCCCAAAAACCTTTAGTGTTGGATGTTCCCCAAGCCCAAGGCAAACTCTTCCAGTCTTTCCCCTCTTGGCTTTGGGTGTCTTTGCTAACATCCAGTCTAGTTCTGGGCTGCAAATCAGAAATGTCTTTTCTTAATCAGGAAGGGAGCAGCTCCCTCCTTTCCTCCCTGCAGCACCTTTACTAAACCTGAGCACTGCGAATATCCACAATTCCACACTCCAGGGGGACACTGGCAGAAAATACTGATGCCACCTGCTCATGTGCTTAAGAGAACATGTGTTTGGGGACAGGCAGAAAGAAACCTGCTTCAGCAAAAACTCTGCTGCTGTTGAATTCTGTATTTTTCCAAGTGTGGGGGAATGGCAGGAAATTCCACAACAGAACAGACCAAGCGCTCATCGACTCCCAGACCTCCTCAAACACTCAGAATAAAACCTAGCAGAAAAAAGCCTGAGCCAAGTCTTAAAACAGAATATACAAATAGGGGCACTGGTGGTTCTTTCCGTAGGTTTTTCCTGCACTGAGAAAATAGGAAGGTAATTTCGGAACTACCGAGTGAGGGGCAGGACTGTGCTCTGGGGAGAAGGTGGGGTTGGTGTGTGTTTATTAGGGACATATTCTCCAGGATCTGTAGAGCCTTGTGAACTACAAGCCTCCATATATCAAGCCTGCAGTCTCTGGGCACGCAGCTGTCTTGGAATCCCTGTGCCAGAGAGTCAGTTAAGAAATCTGACAGTGATTTTAATAAGTAGGTACCAAACCCATCAGAAGTCTGTTCCTCCTTTCCCTCGGCAGCCTGGGTGTATGATGTGGGTCAGGCTGGAGCAGGAGTTTTATTTCTCTGCGTTCAGCCCTTTCATACCATGCACTGCATTTCTGCCCCCTATTTAATAACCCATGTAATTAAGAAATGTACAGAAAGAGGAGCCCCTTGGGTTTAGAATTAGCAAGAGCTGACTGCTTTGTCCGGCTGAAACACAGCTAAAAGCAACCGTGAGGGGAGACCTTTGTGGAGGAACACTCAGAGGAGCAGAGGGTATAATTCTTTAAAAACAAAACCTTAACAATACTGGGGGGAAAAAAAAAAATTCATCACGACTAAACCAAGAGGCCTCCAAAGTCAGTTTTGTGCTGCTCTGAGTATTTAGCACAATAACTCCTGGCACAGTCACTCTTTATTGCAGAACCAAATCTCTTCCCTAAGAGAGCCAGTGCAGGATATTCACTCTAACATCATCATATTATAATCCAATCAATATTTTAGTAAATTTGCCTAATCTTTGAACACTGCTGAAACCCTGCAGGGCCAGGAGATATTTTCCTCTAAGAAAGAAAGGCATTTGAATAGCAAAATTTTCAAGTCTTCTATGATTTTTCAAATCATTGTGTTCATTACAACACTCCTGTTAGTTTTATTTTTCTGCCTTATACCAGGCTGCATTTTTAACTCCGGTTTCCATAAATGTAAGGTGGAATAGTTTTACATTATAAGGTTGAATCCAACTTGTTGCAATCAAGAAGATGATGGCCCCATTTTCACACTGATCTCAATTTAAATTGCATATACAGAGCTTCAGCAAGATCTCTACCATGATTTTCATTCCCACTGCAAGCCACATGGAGACTTCAGGCTCAGAACAAAGAAAATGGAATACAAAAATTGGCTTATTTAAATATCTACATCCTTCCACATCTAAATGTGCTGGTAATTTCCAGCCACATTTCAGCCTGTAGAACTTATAATTACCAGGCCCATCAGACAGGTTAGGGTTAAGCCACTTTAGAGAGTGAGGAAAGAGAGCCATCTGTGCAGAGATGGCTTGCCCCTCTATAGGATAATTAATATCAGAATAAGAGGTGTCATGATCCACAGCATTTTCCCACTCCGTTTCTCCTCCCTCCCTCTGAAAAAGGTCCCAATTACACAGCGAAAAAATGGGACAATGTCAACTATGAATTTGTGGACTGTCTCCCACTTTCTCTGTGTTTCTTTAACCCTGTTTTCTCCAACACACACTATCCTGACTCCCCATAATCTTTCCCATTTTCATTCCCACCTTCAGCTCTTACTCTCTTCTCTCCTGCCTGCCAAGAAGCATGGCAGTCATACTCTCTCCTGCTCAACAGGCTATGCACAGTCAATTTTCCCCCCAAACCTCTTTGTTTGGTTGGTTTTGGGATGACAGAGATTCTCTGCAGTTCATGTCACCTCGGGCTCACACAGATATTCCACAGCCTCCCTGTGCCTGACCTCAGCGCCTTCCCCGATGCCACCCTGCCCTTGTGCCTCTCCCACATTTCCTACAGCTTTTCCACCACATTTCAACCACCCTCTGCCCTGGCTTTTGCATCTCTCTCCTGTCAGAGTCAGTCCTCACATCAAACAGCACAGGTGGAGCACAGAAGAGCAAGGAACAGCCCTACTGCAAGGATCTGGTGCTGGCTGAAGTGCAGGACCCGGGGCTGCTCCTCCTCTTTCAAAGCAGGAGTGAGGACAGAGGCAGCAGTGAGGGCTGGACTGTGCTGGGACATGGCACTCTGCCTGTGCCAGCTGGGAATTTTGGGGATGGAAGGGATTTACAGCCCAGAGGATGCTGCATGCTCAGGGAGCAGCACCTGGAGTTGCAGAAGTTAAAGGAGGAGAGAAGAAAGGGTGCACAATAAAGCAGAGACAAAGAGGCACAAGTGCAAGCTCCTGCTTCCAAGAGGTGGCTCCCAAAGGAAGAGCCTGGAACTGTGCTGGAGGGAGGAATGGAGAAAATCCAGCTGGATCAGTCAGCCCCTGGAGCCAGAGGGGAGGAGGGAGGCAGAGCAGAGCAAAATGAGCTGCTCTGGGTGCTAAGGAGTTAATGCAGGGTGGGACTTGTGCATCATAGGATGCATCTTTGGAGAAGAAAAGCCTCATCCCTCGCTTTTGCCATGGATTCATTCACAATTCTGCTACACAGGCTCGGGGGTTCAGCTTTTAGGCTGCTCTGTCCCACATGCCCCATGCCTGTACCCCCAGCACCCAGGGGCTCCTGTCAAAGCTCATCTCCAGGACTGAGCACACCTGACACTGCAGGGAACCAAAGTCCCCCGAGAGAACAAGGAAACCACAAGAGCTGGCTCTGGCCCAGTGCCCTGTGCTGGCAGCAGCTCAGTGACGAGGCAGAGACTGAGCTGGAACTTGCACCATGTGCTTTGTTCTGAGGCCACTTTGGTTAACTGGGTTCAATTTATGATACAGGAGCAATGGAACTCTGGCCATACAAGCTCTTGATGTGAACCCCATCTTTCCTATGGAATGTTTTGTCACCGTTAGTATTTTTGATGGCTGATGCAGCAGCCCTTGACAAGAGCGATCACAACAATTTTCAGCACATCTGAAAACTCTGTAGCTTTCCCTGAGTGCCCGCCTCATCCCAGAACCACCTGAGGAATGATTCCTTCAGGGAAGCTTGGGTCCTTTCTGTTTCCTCCAGTGAACTGTGTGGGCTCTGCTGTTTGACCAACAGACATCCCAAAAATTGATCTGTGCTGCTGCCCTGGATCACCCTGGGCAATAGCATCCACTTTACCTCTGAGCATGATCTGTGAGCTAACACTTTTTTAGGCTAAACAGAGGTTTTCACATCTTAGCTGGTTTGTGCAGGTTTCAGCAGTTTCTCCACTGAAGTTGGCAAGAAATCCCATGGTGTTTGTAAAGCTTCAGTTCTGCAGTGAAATTAAAATTGACATTTCAGCACCACACTAAATTCCAACAATTAGGCATAAATTAAAGTTCTACTGTATTCCCCAGAACTAAGGTTTTCAAAACATAAAGGGAAGCAATATTACACTAAATACCAATTCTGTCCTCTCTCTTGCAATAATCAGTTTGCCATCATGCCATTCATTCTAATGGCTTTGCATACATTTCGTGTTAGAACTGTCACATAAAAGGCTTACACTGGGAACACAGCAAGTTGGCTATTTCTCTCTAATTTCAGAGGTATTCAGAAACACTGGCATTAACTGAAAAGCATTTTCAAGACTTGATGACACAGTTAATTTCATTGCAGTTGACCAGAGGATGAAGCAGCACACGCATAAATATGACACATGCAGAGCTCACCAGCGAGGTTGGAACATCAAAGCTTAGAAGTTAGGAAGTGCTACCAACACTACCCTGGAACTTGAAAACCTGTCCATTGCATCCATACACATATAAATTATAAAGATATACTTTACAATTGTGCTGCTGCCCATATTTCCCCTGCCCCAGTGCAGCAGACAGTGCTTACTTAATGAACAGCCATTCGATTGTTTTCTCATCCCTGCTCAATGCACAGCCTAAATCTTATTTATTGCTCTCTCTTTAAACCTTGCTCTGTGGACAATTATTCTGGAGCCTTCCACTGTGCCTGTCAGGACAGTATTTAGCATCCACCATGGAAACTTTGAGTCTGTGCTACTAAAATTTCAGAGAAAATCTGAAAGCCACAAACCCCTGTTTTTAGTGGAAAGCATCCCCTGACTTTAACAGCAGCAGTGAACTTCTGAATCCCAAGTTTGCACTTTTCCATACCCAGGGATCTCTATACCTCAAGGAATTATCTACACTTTAAAGACAACCAATTTTTAGTGTAGTTCTGCCCTGATTCAACGCTACACAGATTAGGACACATTAAACACTGATCTCTGCTACAAGAACCCATGACCACCCTTTTAGACTTCCAAGAATCCCAAAAACTGCTCTACAAGTGTCTGTGCACATGGGGGAATGCAAGAGAGCAGAACAAAAGGTGGGAACAGAGGAGGAGGAGGGCAGAGGGGACACAGAGGGTGTGACACACTCCAAACCCCATGGCTCTTCCTGCAGAGCAGCCCTGCGTGCCTGGCTGGGAAGGGCCCAGCACCCCAGCAATGGCCTTTGCATATCCTGATTTTGCAGGCAGACTGCTAAAATATTCTCTGAACAGGGCAGCAGAGGGAAAAGCAGCGCCCAGAGCATTCCCAGAGGGCTCCCAAACACCCCAATAGCAAAGGCAGGCATCCCCATCCCTCCCTCCAGACAAACCCCAGAAGAAACATCCCACAGAATGTCCCAACGCCCAAACTGCAGATGCTCCTGCTGGAACACCTCACACAGGAAATGTTAAAAAAATAGAATAAAACAAAATTGAGAGGTCAAATTCAGCTCACACAAAGGTTCCTTGGCTGGAAAACGGAAATGTTTTTCCTTTTACTGCACAGGTTGAATCACTCCTGCTTTGTCCTAAGTTGCATTCCAGCCTTCCACAGATTCTTTACTCAGTCACAGACTATTTCCAGACTCCTAGAGAGCTTTAGAGTTTGACATGTCAAAACACTCGCTGTGTTTGGGTTTCTAGAGGCTGAGGCTGACCCTAAAACTGAGGCCAGGCACTACAAGATGGCTTTTACAACGACTTTACATTGCACAATCTGCTGCAGGAAACCAAGGATAAATAATGGGATGTCTTTTCCATATGAGCATGTATGTGAGTGAATCCATCTGTTCATCTGCATGGACAAGGTACCCAATAAAACAGAGCTGCTAACCTATCATTATCACAACAGTCAGAGTCTTTAAAGAACAACAGAAAAAGCATTCTAAGAACCCCCTGTTTTAACTGCTCAGACCACCAACAGGAAACTTGCTGAATAGAGGCACACAAAAGAAATGACAATTTTTTGAAGCACAAGAAAGGCTTCTGAAAATACAGATCATTTGTATATGTATCAAACAGAAGAGACTTCTCTATACCTTAGCATAAAATGTTAAAAGCTCTAAAAAAAGTCTGTAAAAAAGCGTTGGAGCCTCCTATGGCTATACATATTCCAATAGGACTAATTCAATCTGCTTTTTGGAAAGGATATTAAGCCATGTTGGGACAAATCTTTGTAGAAGGAGGTGTGGAAATGCATCCAGTCAGCTCCTTCACATGATAGCTGGGAGAGCATACAGAGAGGATGTTTTTGCAATAAATATTGGGAACAGAGAGTTAATTGTTTCCTATGCTGCAAAGTGAGGACCTTAAAACTTAGTTCCATAAGCAGCCAGGATAATGGACAGAAAGGCTGCACTGATTACAGCAGCTCTGGGTCAACCTTGCAAAATTCACAGCTTTCAGAGGGCCAGAAATGGATTTCATCAGACAAACCTAGATTGAGGCATCTCTATTTGGGCAGCCAGAGGCCCAGGGCGGTTTCACCCAGCCCTTTGAAAACACAGAGAGCAGCAGGAGAGAGAGCCCAAGGTGCTGCCCTGCTCTGCAGTTTGTGTCCATGACCTGCTGGGAAGGGGCAAGGCTGTTGTGTTTATTTTTCCTTGCTGTCTGCCTTGGGGCAAAAGGTGACACCATTTGTTTCTGTTTAGGCTCCACATTTATTCTGAGCTTTTGCCTCCCTTCTGATCATTATTCTGGACATGGAGCTGCTGCAGAGAGCCCAGAGGAGGCTCCAGGATGAGCAGAGGATGGAGCAGCTGTGCTGGGAGGAAAGGCTGGCAGAGCTGGCATTGCTCAGCCTGGAGAGGAGAAGCTTTGGGCTGAGCTCAGTGTGGCCTTGCAGGGCCTGAAGGAGCTGCAGGAAAGATGGAGAGAGACAATTGCCAAGGGCTGCAGGGCCAGGAGGCAGGGAATGGCTTGCCAGTGCCAGAGGGCAGGGCTGGATGGGATCTTGGCAATTAGGAATTGTTCCCTGGCAGGGTGGGCAGGCCCTGGCCCAGGGTGCCCAGAGAAGCTGTGGCTGCCCCTGGATCCCTGGCAGTGCCCAAGGCCAGGCTGGACATTGGGGCTTGGAGCAGCCTGGGGCAGTGGCAGCTGTCCCTGCCATGGCAGGGCTGGGATGGGATGCTGTTTAAGGTACCTTCCAGCCCAGGTAATTCTGTGATTCACAGAGCAGCTGTGTGGTACCTTTGCTCTGTTCAGGGATGGACAAGGCCTTGATTTCCCGTTTGATTTCCCAAAAGTCAGACACTGACCACCACTCTGGGCTGACCATTCATAGCACCTTTCATGATATCCTTTACAGTGGTTAAACAGCAGTGAATACAACAGCAGCACATGATGTTGTTTGAAGTATATCCTGTCTTTTGGTTAATGCACACAGTTAATTTAGCATCTGCTCTATAAATATCGCTTCCTCTTTCCACATCTTCCTAACACACACCAATGTTTCCATGTGATGATGAATCCTACTGCAGGCAACGTTGGAAGAAAAGAATTTTCTACACTATAACACAGCATTAAACAAAGGGCATTTCATGCTGCAAAGGCCCAGCTAAAGAACAGACCTTCACATTTGCATTCCCTTCACCAGTGAATTCAAAAGACAGCGTTGCTCAAACTTGGAACCCTTTGTCTTTAGCAAAATTTTGTGACGGATTTTGCTTTTGCGAGGTGTACATGCCTCTGCTCCTCTGAATTCATCTTGCAGTCTGTCTGATGAGGATCACAGACAGCAGTCTCAGATGATGCATCGGTTTGCTCTCAGAGAGATTAAAAGGGCTGCGGAGTGGGGATGTGAGAACAGTGCTTATGGAACAAAGCAGCAAAGAAAGGAAAACACCTCCAGAGTGAAAATTAGAAGAGAAAAGCCATTGGAAGGGACAAATTAGAAATAATTAGGCAGAAAACAAAAGGGCCAAGAAAGCAGAGGTGATGGAGTTGCGATGATGCAAACCAGAGCAAGGGCAGCAGCAGATGGAGCACATCAGGCTCCAGCAGCAGCCAGGAGCAGCCTCCCTTTGCTCGGATCATTTTCCTTGCAAAGCACACTCATTTCATCTGATGGTTTAATTTCTTTTCCTCTTATAGCTGCCTCTTCAAAGGCTCTCAGCATTTCATTTCCATGGCTGTCTGGAGATATTCCATTGTGCTGCAGCAGGGTTCTCTAGGAACCAGCAAGATGTGTGCCTTCCTCTTTTTTCTTCTCTTTTTTTTTCTCCTTTCTGATTGAGGAAGGCCCTGAAGCCATGTTCTCATTAAATCTTTATGGCTTTTTAAAATAAGAAGCTATTGTCCCATATACCTCCTTAATTATGCACCAATCAAAAAGTTTGAAAGAACAGCTATGCTCATGACAACAGGGAGGAAGTGGAAAGGGAAAAAAACCTGACTTAGGAAAGAATGTTTCAGCTGTTTTCCTGTACAACAGGAACCTGTGTAGGCACAAGGATGGCTTAGCACAGGAAAGGGACTAAAGGCTCCCAAGGGAAAATCGTTCTGTCTAAGATTCTGTTTTTGTCAGATTTATATTCTTGTTTCGAGGATATATATGCAACTATTTAGTGCCTCAAGTAGGCTTCATGGTGCTCATAAACCAAAGAGATATTCAAAACAGACATTTGGAAAACTCTTTAACTTCAAGTGTCCACGCTGAGACACCAGGAGCTCAAGCATTAGAAGTGAGTGACTTTAGAAATGGAGCAGCTTATTACTTAAGTACTACCTAGCTAGCCAGGTTCTGACATGGAATATTTAAGGAGCTAAATTATGGCACATGCTACCTATGTGAATTGCTTTGGCCTCAATGACAGCAAGGCCAAAACCAAGAGAACAAACTTATAAAATAATACCAATGGTATGATCTGCAATTTCTGTGTCTAATTCCCAATTATGTTTGTGTTGATTCACACATAAGATTTGGAAGTAACATTACAGCTCCATTCAAATGTTCTTAAAGAAGCTTTTAGACAAATTGTAGGTATCTCTAGAAGAAAAGTTATTTCTACCACAGAAGCAGAAAATGCTATAATGTGGTGATAGTTTTGACATCATGAGTTGACACTCCAGGTTAATGCTCCAAGGCCTGACAAAGATCAGGAAAAAGCCACCTCACTGTTTTCCCTGTGTGGAACTGCTATTGACAGTTTAGGTTTAAGTTTCTTCAGTTTAAGTTTGGGTGAATGTTTGCAATTAGGAAAATTCTCATTTATTCTCCCACAAACTGTGAGGCTGCACCTCAACACCAATGGTCCTGGCTATGTCCAGATCCAAACAGACTCTGAAACCTGATCCAGATCCAAACAGACTCTGAAACCTGATCCACATCCAAGCAGGCTCTGAGACCGGATCCAGATCCATTCAGGCTCTGAGATCTGATCCAGATCCAAGCAGGCTCTGAGATGTGATCCAGATCCAAGCAGGCTCCAAAACCTGATCCAGATCCATTCAGGCTCTCCACAACTCTACGCTGAGCTCTCAGGAAGGCCACTTGTTTTCTTTGCATTCAAATGTTACAAAATTCCACCCTGGGATATGAATCAAAGAGTCTCTGGGGATTAAATGCTTTTCTAAACCTAGATGATATTAGAAATAAATTAACATAATTATTCAAAGCTACTTTTTCATTAAATCACTAGCATTTGCACTGAAATCAATATCACTTTGTGTGCATTTTTACCTGTTTAAACAGCGGCTAGGGGCACTGTGGGAAGGGTTATCACTGAGTGCAGCAGGGCTGAACACAGACACTTGTGATAAATTCTCTCACGAGAAAAAAGGGGTGAAAATGTGCCCAGCAGCCCTGGCTGGGTGATGAGGCCCAGGGAGCAGCAGCAGTGAGCTCTGGCTGAGCTCTAATCCAGGCTCTGTCCATCCCCAGCCCTGCAGCTCCTCCAGCAGTGGCAGTGACAGATGTTTTGCACGGGTAATCCCTCAACCCTCTAATCCCAGCAGAGGGTCAGATTGATGGGCACCGGGCACACAGAAATAAAGAACTTGGAAATGCGTAAGTTGGGGCTGGAATAAACAGTATTGAATAAACATATTAATAACAATACGGGCTTTAGAGTAAGATTAGCTGCTGACACAAATAACATTTATTCACACTACAGGGAGTGATTCCAGAGAAACAGCTTGAAAGTGCACAGACAAGGACTGTTAAATCAAAAAGGCTTTGCATAAAGCAACTAAAAAAAAAAAAAAAGGGGAAAAGATATAACAAGGAAAGTGATGATGTTTCCTCTTTTTTCAAGTGCATAACAAAAATATTAAACAGCTGTAGCAGCTACAGGTGCAAAGGAGAAATTAGGAGGATCAAATCAATGTTTCTTTTTAAATGTTCACAATTCTTCCTTGCATGGGACCTGGACAGAGAAGGGAACTTTTGGGTTGTATGCACTGACATAGCTCAGCACTAAAATCAGGCACCATTTCTTCTCGTGGCACGGAATTGCCTCTGTAGAAATGTCACCCCAGAAACAGAGTCTCTACCTTCTGTTTGCTGCACATGAATCTGTCATGTTTACATCTGAACACTTGCTTAAAATGCTCTGAATTTGGCATCTGATGTTCCACTAAGCATGGCTGATTCAAAGTCAAGGCCTCTGTTACAGCTGGAAGCATCAGGCAGGTCTGATTTTTGCAACTTTGGCCCCTAAAAATTAAACTATCCAAAGGGTCCCAAATCTGCTTCAGTAATTCATACAGGCCAAGTGAAACGTGATTTTATCTGAGGTTTCTGCTCATCGGCTGAGCAGCAAATAAAAGAGTAATTGAAGGGTGGACTGGAACAAAGAGCTGGGCACTGGCTGGTGCAGCAGCAGCGTGACATATGTGAGGGATGCAGAGATGCCAAGGGGGCGGAAGGGCCGGGTGCAGCCATATGGTCCGGGAAGTACTCGGGGCTTCTGCTCGGGATGAAAGGGACAGATGGATTGCTCTGACCACAGGGATTAACCTTTGTGCAGGTGAGTATTCAGAAACATCAGCCCCCAGCGCTGCACCTTCAAATGTAAAATGTGTTTTGTTGTATCAGCGCTGAGGAGAGCAGCAGTTGGACGTGCTCAGCTCGAAAGGCAGGAAGGACAGCAGGGTGACAATGGGAACTAATTATGAAATTCAATTTTTCTTTCACTTTCTGTCCTTAACTTTTCTTTAGCCAGGCATCTGCCATGTAATACAGTCTTCATATGCAACAGATACAGAATTCCACGCACTTGAAAGGACTCGTGTAGGGTTTCAGTGTCAGATCTCTGAGCAAAGCCTTTCACTGTTTTGATCAAGGCCCAGTCTGTGGGTGAAATCTGACCACTGATTCCATCAAAATGACACATAATGTTCTTAATTGCTTTACAATCCTTCAATCTCAACTTTTTTCCTTTGTTTTCCAAGGCAAAAAAATGAGGAGACAGAAAGAACATGGGGTAAAATACCAAGTCCTCTATCCTTGGCACACCTTATGCTCTGACAAGTCAGGAAGATGATTGAAAGCCAGTGAAATTTCCCAGATTTAACTGAATATTTCATGTATTCAGCACAAAGCAAAGACTTTTTATTCTTCAGTGGTCTCACAAGGAATAATGGAAGTGAGCTCTGGTTAATAAAGTATACAGTACAAGCAGAGCTGAGTAAACTTTCTTTCACTGACAAATTTAACCACAAGTCAATTGGAATCTTCTTACATCTCAAGAAATTTGCTCTATTGGCATATTTCAATTTTTCATCACAAAAATGCATTCTCCTGGACATATAGGATGTAAAATCTGAGTTTCCTTGGATAATTACAGTCAACTCAAGGCTGACAACAACTTTCAAGATAAACCTGATGCATTTTTAAGAGGGCCAGGCTCAGTGTCCTGCTGTCAGTCCTAATTGGTGATGTGGTTGCTGTCAGCGAGTCAAGTAAAACCTGGCATTCCAGACCTCCACTTTATCCTTTGTCCACAGGCATCCTCACTGAATTTAACTATGGCATTTCCCACGTCTGCACTGGGCAAATGGGAGTAAAACTCCTTTTCACTCTCTCAGGGGTATCGTAGGGAGGAAACCACACAGAAAATGAACCAGACTCTCAGCTGTCAGGGATGAAGGCTGCACATCTGAGACTCGAAAAGTTCTCCCATTGTCTGCTTTGAGGGCTGGTACATCCCTAAGGACACGGACCTGTGAGGAAAACAGGAGTGTGGAGTTTCCTCGGCTTCTGAGAGCTGAGGGCAACATAATTCTCATCCCCAAACAAAGCCCAGCTTCCCTTTCAGGGGTGGCAGTACCTGCCTTCTGCTGTGACAGTCACAGCCAGGCCCCAGTGTCATCCTTGTTACACACACACAGAGCTTCCCACAGGCTGCCAAAATCTGTCAGAAAGGAAGAAACACCTTAAAGCACCCACCGTGGCTGGGGGAGAGCCAGGAGACTGCTTGCAGAGGGAACAAAGCTGAAATGCAGCAGTACAAGCTCTGCTGAAGCACAGTTAGCAGAGGCATTAGAAGTGGACTCTGCTGCAGGGGGAAGCAGGATCGTGGTGCTTTCCTTGCCAGAAACCACAGCACCAGGAGTGAGGGGCCTCAGCTCAGCTATGGGACAAATCCTGATGCAATTCCAGCCACATCCAGCTCCGTGCGTGCCATGGCTGTGCTCTCCATCTCCGCTGCTCCTCGGCCTCCAGGAGCAGCAGAGACACAGCCAAGGAGCTTCTCACCCCTGGGGCTGGGAGAGAACCCAGGTTTGTTTCTGTCCCACAGTGATCTGCTGCTGGTTGGGATGGAGTTCCAGCCGTCCTGGTGGGACAGAGCAGATCTGGCAGTGCCATGGGGAGGGGGAGCTGCTTCTGCAGAGCTGCACATTTCCCTAAGATTTGCATTCCAAAGAGGCCACACAGCTTCCCACCAAATCACTCTGTGTTCTCCTGACAGAAGCAGTAAAAAAACGTTTAATGAAAGAGGAACTGAGTGCTTTTACAGAGGGAGGTTTCAGAGTTCAGGTCAGGGAATGGCAAAATTCTTTTGGTGTGTGGGATGAACCCTCCCTGTTCTCATCCTCGCTGTTCTCCTGTCTACTGAGCACATGGAGAAAAGCAAATTGTGCTCCCTAAGTGGCTGTGATGGTGTTTTCCTCAAGGTGCTGCCTTTCCGTACAGCTCTTCAGCAGCCCTGAGCAGAGGTTGTGGGCACAGCAGCACAAAACAAGGCTGGAATGCTAGATTAGTTTCCTGAGACCTTTTGAACACAGAGTTGCCATGGTGGTTTTTGATTTTTCCCTCTGCAGTTTTATTACTGACCTTCCTTTATCATCCAACACGTTAAACTTCTAAACTTTAAAACCAAGCAGAAGTACAAAGGCTCGAAATGAGCCCAGAATTTCCCATGGCTACATTGTCAGGCACAATCTTTATGGAAGCACCTAAAAGTAAACCTTATAATCTAATTTTTCCCCCTTATTTGTTAAGCAGCAGTTAACACTAATGATTTGATTGTGAAACACTTATGCATATGAATGAGCTTTTACATAAGGTCTGATTTTAATTAAAAAACAAACCCAACTTTAGAACAAACCCAGCCCAAACCCTATTTCAGAGCCAGAAATAGGGAAAAACCCTGGGGCAAGTGGGGCAGTAACAGAGCAGCTGGTACCAGCTATTAAACAGAGCTGCACTGCCATAATTTTATGAATTCTTTAAGAAACCACGAAGGAATATTCATTACCTGCCAGAGGAAAGATAAACAAGATTGAGGCAAAAGTGGGAGTTCAGAGGTTACTGAGAAAAAGTGTTTCAAAGGAATTGGTTCCAGGGAAAGAAAGGGTTCAGGAGAGAAGGGCAGAGGCAGCCTGGAGCAAGCAGAGGGGGGAAGTCAGGGCTGGAACAACCCAGGCATGGGCAGGCCTTGAAACAGAGCTGGAAAATGTTCTGAAAAAATGTTCAAGAACTACAAGAAGTTCTGCAAATAAAGATCAGTAATGTGGTTTCTCCTCCACTGGAAGAAACCATCAGAAGGACACAAGCTGGATCTTCATCTCATCAACTGACAGTGGCAGTTATTTTAGAGGAAAGAGATAATTCCTGACCCATATTTATATGTTTCAAAAATCAGGTTTCCATTTGTACACAGTTTTGATCCCATAACCTTCATTCTCTTCTAAGGTCTAGCAGAAGCAGTTCATTACTTGGCTTCTGATGAACAAATTCAAACGAATGCCTGAATATTTTTTCACCTTTTCTTTTTTTTAAATTAACAAATCAGAAGTCAAACAACTCTACAATGTTTGAAATTGTAGATCCCAATACTTAATGAGGCCAAATTAATAGCTCACATATCATTTCAAGCATTTAACTTTCTATGTCTTTAGAGAGAGTTGAGTTCTGTTATATTTCAAAGTCATTCCAGCCAGAAGTCAATGGTAGCAAAGCAAAGTGTCTTGGTAAAGAGAAAGACTAAGAATTTTCTACTCTCACCTGTGATTTTAGCCCTCTCTCTGCCCCATGCTGCAGCTGCCAGTTTTCCCATCCTTCCTTCACAAGTGGCCATCAGTGCAAATGTCTGTGAAATCACCTGTTTATCCCATACACTTAACCAGGTACACTTGTGCTACTTCTAAAGATGAAAACACCACACCCACAACTTTTACTTATTGCTCTGTAACCCAACTCCCTGTTTACAAAACCTTTTTTTTTAAATTTCCCCACTGAGCGGGCTTTGGCAATCTCCTTCTCAGCAGCAAAAAAAAAACAAAACAAAAACCAAAACCAAACTTTGGGCTCTAGACTGTTAACTCCTGCTGCATTGCCTTCCAGTTTGTCTCTGTGTATCACCAGAGATGTGACCCTCAGCCAGTCCCAGGGCACTTTTAGACTCTGATTCACAGCCCAAGCCCAGCGAGTTCCTCAAGTGGCTGCCTGGAGCTCAGCACTCTCACTGGAGAGAGAAGCAGCAAAGTATTTCCTTGATTTATTCACATTTTTCTCCAAGTCCATCACAGTGTTGGTCGATCAGCTCTGATCAATGCTGAGGTGTCAGTTTAGATATAAACCCTTTAAAAAGCTGCACTTTGGGGCTTAACAATAATCAGGAGGTCTCCAACCAACATATTTATTGAGCTTGAAAGCATCACCCTCGGACCAAATGTGTTTGACCCCTCATTCACATCACTGCAGCAGAACCTTAAGTAGCATTTTGCACTGGAATACTCCTAAATATCCCAACTCCAGAAGTGAACTCCTCGGTAATTTGATTGCAATCCAGCTTTCAAGGCTTTCCTGCTTCCTTGCATGCTGCTGTGCAAACTACAGGGACTCTAGGGACTGCCCTTCCCCCCAAAAGAAAACCCCAAACCCCAAAATCCCCCAAGCAGTGTTTTTGTACAGCCTCTTCAGGGCATACATGCAAAACCTTATTTCCTTGAATGTTCTCTAGGGACTTTAATTAATGACTTACCAGGTCATGAGCCCAGAGAACATTGCAAAAAGGATTTTCCAGGTGCAGGGTTTTAGCTGCTCTCTGTGCTTTCAGCACGGGACTTTACTGACACCACCTTGCCCCAGGAGAACACACTTGGTTCTGTTTAGGTGAAAATGTCATAAACAGTGTTGTAGCCTTTCTGAATATTGATTTTTGGAAAACAAGTCTCGAAAGCTCACTTTTCTATTTCTTTCAAGGTGAAATCCCAGATATTAAGGGATGCAAAGATGGAGATGTGACTGGAGCATCTCTGGTGAGGAGACACTGAGGGAGATGAGCCTGTTAACCTGGAGGAGGCTGAGAGGGGCCCTTATCAATGCACACAAATATCCTGAGATGATGGGGTCAGACACTCTCAGCAGTGCCCAGCCACAGGATAAGGGGCACAAAGGGAAACACAGCACATTCCATCTGAATAGGAGGAAAAACTTCCCTGTGGGTGACAGAGATTGGAGCAGGAAGTTCAGAGAGGTTGTGGAGCCCAATTCTCCCAAGGCACTCCAAACCCACCTGTGTTACCTGCTCGGGTGACCCTGCCTGGGCAGGGGCTGGCCCAGACCATCTCCACAGGTCCCTTCCAACCCTTGATATTCATACAGTCTCACCAATATGAAAACATCCAAAAAGACGCTGCAGGTGACCCCTGAGCACCTCCGCTGGAATCTCCTTCGCATCACACCGGCACCTGCACTAAAGAGGACTGGGCCACAGAGCAATGCAAAAACTCTGCTCTCAACAAGCCCTAAGTGTAGCCCATCTTGGAGAGCATGCAGAGCAAATTAGTCATCTAAAAGCTCCCATTTGGGCATGGGGAGAGGTAAAATGTTACACTGATTTCCCAAGTGTCTAAAAAGTAGATCAAGTAACACTAAAATGAAATTGTCAAACTGGAAAATGATTTTCACCAAGATAATCTTCATACTTTGGAAATAAATATTGCAGAGGATTTCCAGTGCAGCCCAACTCTGATGTGCAATATCCCTTTATCAACTCTTCCCTGTTGTCACACACTCATTTCTCCCCTTTATCTGAGGACTGTTGCAATCAGCCCCTAACGTGGTATTCATTAGGGTCTGGCGAGGATTGCAGATTACAAGATTTATGGTGAGTGAACCCATCAATAGATACAGAACATTTTGCTTATGACTCTGTCTGAACTTGATTCTTCCCTGTGTACTTAGTCCTAATTAAATAAAATTTTCACTGATATTCATCACAAGTCATAGGAAGAGCCCAGTCCAAAATGGACGTGGCTTCTCTGCTCTCATGTGCTCTGTGTTCATTTGTTCCATGTGGTACAAGAAGTACAAAATCCTAGAGAGTTCTGTAAAACAAACCTGACCACTGGAAACAACACAAGAAGGACATGGAGCTGCTGGAGCAGGTCCAGAGGAGTCCCAGAGCTCTGAGGGACCTGGAGCAGCTCCCTGTGGAGCCAGGCTGGGAGAGCTGGGGCTGCTCAGCCTGGAGAGGAGAAGGTTGTGTGGAGACCTCACAGCTCCTGCCAGGGGCTGCAGGGAACCAGAGAGGGACAATTCCTCAGGAGCTGCAGGGCCAGGAGGCAGGGAATGGCTTGCCAGTGCCAGAGGGCAGGGCTGGATGGGATCTTGGCAATTAGGAATTGTTCCCTGGCAGGGTGGGCAGGCCCTGGCCCAGGGGGCCCAGAGAAGCTGTGGCTGCCCCTGGATCCCTGGCAGTGCCCAAGGCCAGGCTGGACATTGGGGCTTGGAGCAGCCTGGGGCAGTGGCAGCTGTCCCTGCCATGGCAGGGCTGGCACTGGATGATTTTTAGGGTCCTTTCCCAAACCATTCTGTGATACTTAGCTCTATTAGGAAAACCTTCCAGAAGGTTCTCTGCATGAGCAAATGCAGAACTCCAACAATCTGCAGTGCCAAGCAGAGCTCCTCTCCTGCCCACAGCAGGCACCTTGTGCCCCAGGGATACACAGCTGGGCTGAGTGGAAGCTGCTGGACTGCCTGCAGAGCAGCACATGAGCTGCCCTTTGTGCTCTGGGCTTTAATGCTCATCTCAGAGATCCAAGTGTATTCTTCCCTCTGCTGTGCCACTCACAGCACTGGAAATGTGGGAATATCTCTTCACATCTCATCATACAATGGCATAGGATCAATGCAATGTCCTGGAATGTGAGCAGCTGCAAAGATGAATACCCCACTTGTGGATTCACTTCTCCATGGCCTTCCTGGTACCTGCAGTTTGGGAGATGCCTTTGGTCCCCCGAGCAGCACATGAAAATGGCATTGCAATTTCAGAATGATCGACTGTAGCACCATTTCATTAAGAGATGTGGTGGCTGACGTTCCTAAAAATCCAACTTTGGTGCTAAACAGACACCTGGCCTCACACGCTGAAAGCAAACATGACTTGAAAAGCAAAGCAAGCATATACTGGAGTGGAAACTCTCCTCCTTAAACCTCCGATGTTTCTTCACACTCCACTTCTCCTGATACCTCACATGATAATCAGTGATGTTTCAGGTTCCTGGAGCATTGCCTTGTCTCCCAACCTGCCACAAGAGGGAAGGGCAGTCTGAATCACAGAGTTAGAGAGAAGACAGGGAAGAAAAACAACTCTTCATTTCAACCTTCTTCCTTCCACTCCAGAACACATGCACTGCTGATTTAGGGCCTGCACTGCTTTGTTCCATCTAGTTACATGTTATTCCAACAGCAGGAAAAAAAGCAGTATCACAGTCCATCTGCAGGGAAATTTCCAAAGGAGCTGCTCATGGAACAAAGGAATTTCCAGTCAGACCTGTCACTTTTATCCTCCTCGAATTCTTGGCAAGCTACTTAGTAAAAAGGTTTGATTGTTGGGGTTTTTTGTTTGTCTGATATTGCACTGTGTGAAATCCTTTCCAGCCGCTGCAAAGATCACCTCCTGCCAACTGAATGCTACAGAGCACAGTCCTGGTGGCCCAATTCTGAACCAGGTGCCCACTCTGTCAAGGTCAAGCACATCTAGGAGCCTTTTCAACTCTGCTCCTCTTCTCTGCAGGCCAGGCTGTGGTCACATCTCTGCTCCATCTCACTGAACATGGCTTGACCCTGAGGGAAAAATCAGCCTTCAGAGTGGTGAAACCCTGAAACAATCAAGATGGTCACTGCAACACACAGGGAAGAAAGGAGCTGGGGCAGCATCTTCAGTATCAGATTCATATTTTTATACTTTGCCACCATTTCCCACTTGTGGTGCTCTTGAGTCAACACTGAAATAAAAGCTGCAGGGAGCTAAGGACCCTCAGCTCCCAAAAATCAGAAGATGAAAAAAAAATAATCTTCCCTTCTTCGCAGCCCTCCAAGTGCTGTGTCAGAAAAAGCTGACAGGAGAAGCTGAGGAGACAGGATGGGGGTGAAGCTGTAAGAGATGCTGAGAAATCAGAGGGTTTACCATGGAATGTGGTACAGCAGCCAAGCTCCATGGCACTGGTTCAGGAAAGCAATTATAAACATTCTTAACTGCATCCCTCCTCAGGAAATGTCTTAATAAGGTACTTCTCTTTAAAATATATACTGTGTGCTGGGATGTATACTTCCTGAACTGGGAGATAAGATCCACGTGGAAAAATGGGTCTCTCCCAAGGTTTAGAGAACAAAAAGTTCTTTGCAAAGTTAAAAATTAAATAAAATTGGTTAACATTTTTATACTCCTGGCAAAGGAACATTAGAACTGTGATCTATTGAACACCTCCAGGGATGGGACAGCCACAGCTTCTCTGGGCAGCCTGTGCCAGGGCTTGCCCACCCTCCCAGGGAACAATTCCTTCCCAATAGCCTATCTAACCCTGCTCTGTGGTAGTGGGAAGTCCTGTCACTCCAGGCCGCTATAAATACCCTCTCTCCACCCTTCGTTCAGGCACCTTTCCAGGTGCATCCCCTCCACCTGGAACAGACTGCAGGTCCGTCATTCCAGCTGTTACTGTGACCACATCTGGAAAGGACATGCAGGTCCTAGGCATTGGCACAAAATCCCAAAACTTCCAGGAAGTTACAAATTAATCAGTGCAATACCATCTGAAGGCTCACTGTATTTTTACGGGGCACTGGGATTTTTGACTTTCCCTGAGACAGGACCATTATTCCTGCCTGGCCTGGCTATGGCGTAACTCAGCACAGCCTGTCCCACAGACACCAAGCTGAGGAGTAAAGGGGCATTAGAGAAAGGCTCCCTTGCACCAAGAGCTTGAGAGGGATGGTGAGAAAAGCATGGGGAACAAGGAGATGCAGGGCACCCCAAAACAGCAGGGTTTGGGCAGAGGCTGGATAAGATCTGCTGTGCTGCTCAGCTCTCTGGTGACCCTGGCCACCTCTAACGAGGTCCAGGACCAGCAGGCCCACTGAGGTGGCTGTTCTCTCTCTCTGTCTGATTTTATTCCTGCTTTCATACGCACAGTCCTTGTCCTTTACCCAATAAATCTTCTATCACTTCCAGTACAAGCAGGAGCACAGAAAATTCATCATGAGAAATGACATAACAATGCTGAGATGGGTTATCAGCAAACTCCTACTGAAAATAAGGGTGTGAAACAGCAAGGGAAGAAACAGCTCTTTAAGAGGTCTAAGGACCTCTTTCCCCCCAAAAGAAAATGAGAGTAAGGAATCCAGGCTCTTTTGAAAGACCCACAACCATCATCTTCAGCTGCAAAAAGGAAAACATCTCGTCATAATAGCTTATCTACAGCACTGCAGCTAAACCTGTGTCTGAACTGTGCCACAACTCAGTGTCTTTTGATAACTGGAGATTCTGGGAGAAGATGACCCTGCTCCTTCAAACATAAACATTATTCCTCCCTTTAATATAACATGTATAAAAAGCTAGGATCAGGCCTGAATAGGCAGGACACACGTGAAAGCCATTCAAGAATTTGCAGAGACCTCTGCTGTCTGTGTGGGAGGGGTGGGATATTTCAGCCCAAGAGTCTGGTTTGAAATACACCAAAAAA
This sequence comes from Origma solitaria, assembly GCA_013397895.1. Lineage (NCBI taxonomy): Eukaryota > Metazoa > Chordata > Aves > Passeriformes > Acanthizidae > Origma > Origma solitaria. The sequence continues at coordinate 565,980 of VZRL01002080.1, forward strand.
ATCCAAAAACTCTTGAAAAGATCGGAAAAGTTTTGTTTCATCAGACATTTTCAGCATGTTCACAAAATCCAGAGAGTAAAACGAAACAAGCAGGAATCAACATGCAATTTATGGTGGGCTTTTGCTTCTAGCTGTAAAATAGAATTTCCAAGCTGTCTTCTGCTCTGACACATCGTGAAAATGAGCCAACAAAAGGAAGAAAACAAGAGTCAAAATGAGAAAGAAGCTGCCCCCAGCCTGCAGCCTGAGCGCTGCAAGAGACGGATGTGGGGTGGGCATGAAGTCAAACTGCAGTGGAATAATGAGACAGGATTTTAGTCTGGATATAAACACTGAGGAAAGAAGTGGGGCAAAGAAAAGGGGGGGGAAAAAGGGAAAGGATTTAAAAAAAAAAAGGAAGGGAACAGTTAGGCCATGGCTGAACTGAGACATTTCTGTACAAGAAGTGTAAAAGCCCCAGTCACCTTTCATATATTTATAAAGCAGGCATCAGAAAATGCAGCCAGGCCAATCCCAGAGCTGCACAAGGGAATACCCACACGGCTCCTGTTAGCTGTGTGTTTTCTCACATTCTTCAGGGCAATGAACACATTTCCTATTGAGAAAGGCAAAAGCAAGGCAGTCCATTTATCTGAGGGAGTGCACCCATCTTATCACAGTATGTGAGCAGATCAAAGCCCCCACACACTCCAGCACTGCCACCAAAACTGGGGAATGTCTGAAGAAACATTCCCATATGTCAATTAAACAGTCAAAAAAGAGCCAAAGCATCAGTGCCTTTAGCAAAGCTTTGCCGTAGTGCTGACAGTGGCAGTGAATCAGGGGGGTTCTCCTGCCACATGGAGAAAATAATACTCTGTAGAGTCAACTCCGAGTCTGCATCTCCTGCCTAAACCTTTGTGACACATTGTGCCAAAAAATACGTGGTGAGGCTTAAAATACCCAGTCCTGCTTGTCACTGGGCTTTTCAATCTCTTCTAATGGACTGCATCCTGCTTGACAACTTTCAGCTGAAAGGGATTCCACAGCATTTATTTTCCACATACAATTCCTATTTATATATATATAAATGCCTTCAAAATTGTCTGGATTTTCGAGTGGTCCTAGGAGTGTCAAAGTCAATTTTTGGAATGAAATACGGACTTCTCAATCATGGGAGCACTTCCTAAAATGTTACTCTGACTGTAACACTTCCAAAAAAATTATCTAAGTAAACTGCGATTTAAATAAAACCCAGAAATGCCCATAGGCTCACCCCTAGTTTATCCAATTAGCTGCGTGTTTGAGAGATTAAAGCAGTTATCAACATTATAAAATAGTCCTAATGAACAACAAGCTGGGAGGTTTGACTCCATGGGATATGCCTGGATGGTTCTCACTGACTCCTGTATTTAACTTAATAGGAATAGAAATAGTAAATTAACTTCTCCTTCTTTGAAATCTGCAGACCAAGGGATTAAAGCTGCAAAGTCCCAGGCATCTTCTACTCCCAGTGCAGCCAGGACAGAGTCCCAGAGAGCCATTAGGTAAACTTGAAGTAATCTTATATAATTAATGGAAAAATCCTCTAACTTTTGGACAGCAGGTGGGTTTATGAAAAAGATCTCATAACACCACCAGAAGCCAATTGAGAGATTACAAGTGCCATAATCTGCTGTAACATTCCTTCTTTAATTCCTGTGTGCTGAAATTCCAGCCAGGGAATGAGATGGAGGTATGTCTTTATGTCTTTTAAATTGTCATTTGATTAAAAGTCAGCAGCTGCATCATCTGAAAAAATACAGTGCTCATGCTGGGAAGTCACAAATGCAAACTGCACTTTATTAAACCAGTTAGAAGCTGTTAAAATGCAGAAGGCTGCTGGCACACCTTTTAGAGCAGATACTAAAATGTGCATCATGTGGGCACCTTAAATGAGTCACTTTTAAAAAGATTTATTTTTCAATCATTCCATAAACAAGAGTAAATCAAAAACAACTCAGTCTTTCACCCCACTGAGATAAAGTAAATGCAAATGCTGTTTTCAAAGTTAATTGGCTCTGAAACACTTAAGTCCTGGAAAATAATTTTGAATGACAGAACTTTTGCAAAACTTATATATTTTTCCATATCCATCATCTTTCTTAGCATTTGCAGCTCCCGAAGCATAAAAATATTTTAATAAGTTAACACAGCTCCATGCAAATGCTGGAAAATGTATTATCCCTCATGTGAAATCAGGTTAATATTTGTCCTTATTCTAGCACCGAAATAAAAGGCAGAGACAGGAATAAAAGTGAAATGTAAGTGGTATAAATGTGCTGGTGCCACAAATGAAGGCTTTGATCTGCCGCACTCGCGATGGCTTTATCAGGGCTGTTTTGTGCTCGTGCGTCCTGCAGGAGCCGAGCGGCAGAGCCCCGATGGACCTGGCACCTTTGAAGGCAATTTTGTCGCTCTGTTTGCTCTCATCGGCTCAGATTAATGCCGGGCACGATCCCAAAGGTGTGGAAGGTGGGATACCCTGGCAATCCCCGGGCACGGGTGCTGCCAGGGGCAGGGTACAGCTCGGCTTGTCTGGGCACGATCCCCAGGGTGCGGAGTGTGGGATGCCCTGGCAATCCCCGGGCACAGCTGCTGCCAGGGGCAGGGTACAGCTCGGCTCGGCTGTGCACGATCCCAAGGGTGTAGAAGGTGGGATACCCTGGCAATCCCCGGGCACGGGTGCTGCCAGGGGCAGGGTGCAGCTCGGCTGGGCACGATCCCAAGGGTGTAGAAGGTGGGATACCCTGGCCATCCCCGGGCACGGGTGCTGCCAGGGGCAGGGTACAGCTCGGCTGGGCACGATCCCAAGGGTGTAGAAGGTGGGATACCCTGGCAATCCCCGGGCACGGGTGCTGCCAGGGGCAGGGTGCAGCTCGGCTCGCTGTCCCGGGACGAGCCCGTCCATCCCACGGGACGCTCGGGTGCCACCGGGGGCAGGTGACCCCCGGGATGGCCCCGAGGGCACGGAGCCGCCCCGTGCCAGCACCCAGCCCCTGGAATGCCGTGCCCGGGGCTGCAGCTGCTGCGGGCAGCGCTCCGGGAGGCACAGAGCCCTGCGCTCCGCCGCTTCAACCGGAGCAGGCGGCGAGTGGCACAGAAAATCGGGATAACTCCGCTGCTCTGCGTCTGCACCGTGTCCCCTGCATGGCAATGAGCTCGGACAGCCCTGCGTGCTCCTCTCCGGTGGCACCGGCAGCTTCCCTGCCTCCCTCCTTATGCTAATTAAACCTGCACGCTCTGCTGGCCAGACCCCGCTGGAATACAAATCCTGCCTGCATCCCCTCCATCAATCCCGGCACGCTCTCTTTCTCTCCCTTTTTCCTTCCATCCCCAGTCACAAGATGCTCCAGGCGAAAGGCAAGAACATTGTAATAAAATGACATCTCCAAACAGAGAGCCTATTTTTTTTCCCCGAGGCCCCTGGCTATCTCAGTTTCATTACATGTCTCAGGAGGGGGCATCACTCCCTGACAACTAACATCTGGCCCAGGAGACCTCCTAATTTAAAACAACAAACTAATTATTGTCACCTACTTTTTCCTGTAGCTTTTATCTTTATTTATTTTTTTTTCCTGGAAGAAATATGTCAGCATATTTTTCATTTGAACTGCGAATGCTCTGGGGTTTCTCCCCCTTAAGTACTCTTAACTTTCTTCCAAGGAGAGGAAATCCATATTTTATCAATCAGCTTCAATTACCTTCTGTATTTCACTCTGTGGTGTTGAATTATGAGTTGGAAGAATGTCTTGATTAAAGACCTTACAAACATCCAGATATCAGAACCACCAATCTTCCTGCCCACATGACTTGCTGCAAGGAACACTGAGCTGATATTACAGGGGATTTTGTTTATTATGATTCCTTTTTAAAGCTGGCACTCTCGGTCTCTTTGTTGGAATATTGATAGAAGGAATAAGGAGCTAGAGGCATTCATTAAAAAAAAAAAAAAAAAGTGATTTTTTATTCTTACTTTCTTTTCCTCCCAGAGTGCTGTTGGAGATCTAGAGGCCAGGCTGATGGGTTTTTTTGGGGGGCAGGGAAGAGCTACGGGGGCTTTATTCTATGGAACAAACACTACATTCATGGCTCAGACATGAAAAGTTGCCACCAATTTTCCATGCTTCTTTGGCAACTTATTTACCAAAATTTGTTCTTCAATTTTCCTACCTTTAAATTTAGATTCATAGTTCTAAACTTACTTCTTGCAGTGTTCTTCAGTACTCTTAAAGCTGAACACTTTTAGAAAAACTCAGCATTTTTACTTCTGCTAGTGAAAAATTCCACACAATAAACCCACACCAAGATTTACCATAGAGCTATGTCAGAGAAGATGAGGTTTTTTTCAGGTTTGATGTGGAAAAGATCAGTGTAACGAAGATGTAACAGTAGAAAGTGAAATCACGACCCATTTAAAATTAATATAAGTTTTTTAATGCCAGGACTTTATTTTTGACCTAATAAAGAGCTACAATCCCAAGCAAATCTAATTTCTAGAGTGTTGTGGACACAACAGCAGCTTATGCCCTTTAGTTGTTGGGTACATATTGTCTACCAAGAAAATCTCCAAAATAATTTAGCAGCCTGAGAGACTCTTTCATCCATCCAACCCACAAACCATCAGATGGACATAGCTTTGGATCACCCCAAGAAAATGCTTTGACCAAAATGAAAAAATAGTCTCTTTAAAGAAAGGGAAAAAAAACTTTTTCAAAATAAGCAAACAAAAGAAACCCACCCAAAATTGCCTTTTAATATAAGGCTAATCAGCATCAATCATGAACTCTACAAGAAAGAGGAAAAGTTTTTCTCCATTAAAATAAAGCATTGATGTCATCATTGATGACAAAAATGGGCCACTTAGGAAAAGAACAGGGAGAGAAGAAGAATATTAAACATTGGATTTCTAAACTTTGAGGGAAAAGTAAGGCTGCTCCAATCTTTCCTGCCCCTGCCTATTGTCACCTGAGCACCTCCTGACTAACTCCAGGGCCGTGGCTTTGCACAAACCTGCTTGGGGGCAGAGAAGGGGCTGCCAGGCAGCCCCCACTGAGTTTATTAGCACTGATTTATTCATTTATTATCACATTCCAAAGTTCCTGCCCTTTGATGCAGACCAGAGCTGCCTCCATAAGCAAATGCTTGGAGGGAGACAGAAGCAGTAAATAGCCAGCAGAGTGCCCAGGCTCAGGGCAGGCTGATAAAATGTTCCAGGCTTGTCAGGAAGCAGTTGTGTTTTACTACTCACACTAATTCCATAACACAGAGCAGGCTCCTTCCCCTGGATTTTTATAATTGAGAACAAGATGTTTTCAGCAGAAGGAGGTGATGCTTCCAAAGCTACTTTTCATCTGGACGCATTGTTCTAAATAAAAGTAAGTAAATATAAAAAAATCCCTTTTGTTTACCTCCATATTTTCACTGCAGGAAAAATCCATGACTAAACTGTCTTTTTAGAACCCTGGAGTTTATTGAAAGAGCACGAGCTCCTTGATTGTGCTTTGCAGGAGAGCAATAAAGGGCTCATTTAAGTTTAAACTGGCTATAGAAGTCTTTAAAATTATTAATATTATTCTTCTTTATGAAGAACAATTTTATCACCACGTTTTTATCCTGGTATCAGGAGACATTACCGCAGATGATTTTACATTCCTCAATGAGGTTGTTTTCAGTCCCACTTGCTGACAGCAAGGACTGAATTACCCACTGCTGCCTGCCTTTCCCTCACCATTTCTGCATCCCTTCAGGAGAACTGGCTGGGTAAAGAAGCCAGAAATGGGGGGGGAAATTTTGGCAGAACACTCCATCAATCACTGGGGCCAGGCTGAGGGGGTGGGTTACAGCAAAATGAGTTTTGAATATGACGAGGGAGATAAAGAATGTTATTTTAGGCCCAGGAACTTCATCTGGGGGGAATTCAGCAGGAATCAGGGGCTGCCCACATGGAAACCAGATGACAGTAATTCAGCCCAGGCTTTCAGACTCCCTGAGAGTCCCATTTAGTGCCACTGGATGGGATCCTGGCTAATGCCAGATAACACAAGGGACGGCAATGCCTCTGGCTTTCACTATCTCCTCCCCTTTTAGGCTCTTTGTAGAGAGTGGATTTTAGCCTGGGAAGATCAAAGAGTTAATGAGGTCCTTTTGTGATTTGTTGGAAGCTGGGAGTGAGGAACTTCATGGTTCCAAGCACCTGAGGGACCGAGCAAGTCCGAACCCTGAGCTGCAGTTTAAGCATCTTCTTTTTCTGCCACTTAATTACACAGTGACAAGGGCAGAGCAGCCCTTACCATCCTCACAACTTCATGGAGACCTCGGATCCCAGGGAGAGCAGCTCTGTGCTCCCCCAGGGAACAATCCAGCACACATTCAAAATTCCAGCCCTGCTGGGGCTGATTTCTGCACGCCCCGGGGACTGCTTAGGAGCAGGGAGCCACATTTCCCTCATGTGCCATTGAAGCTGAACTGAAAGGCAGAGTGAGAAAAGACATAATGCAGTTGTTTACTTAAAGTGTTTGAGCGCAGGAAGTTACTTTATCACGTCCCAGACGGTGACATTGAATTTCCCTAAGCTCCTAGCACGTGTTTGCATCAGTTTTGGGCTGTGTCATTTGGATAGGAGCTGCTTGTCATTTGTAACACACCCAGTAAACTGGCACACACCAAAATGATCTTGGACATTTGAGGGTTTTTTTTTTGGTCTCCTGGGGTTTGCTTTCGGCTCCTAACAGCACAACCTTGATGCAGATCCAACAAGAAATTTAAAATACTTAATGGCATAAGTTTAAATGGATCATTACTATAATTGTTGCAAGAGTACAAGCATCTACTGCCACTTCTAAAAGGAGAAATTTGACAGGATTGTTTGGAACAGCTCTGAAATACACTGAGATTCAGGTTATTTTATGCATGTAGTTGAAATATAAAAGGACAAACAACAGGAATAATATTTTTAAAAAAATCAGAAAAATCTCTCTAGTCAGAGGATTTGCAATCAAAACTAAGAAACACCACCAAGAAAATTCTACAGGGTCTGAGCTGCAGCTTATCTTCACTTAAAGGGGCAGACACTGGAGTTATGAGAATTTCTGTGGTGCAGAGAGAGAGGCACAAGTAACTGCTCAATATTCAAAGAACCCCATTACCCCTTTTCCGGTCATTTCCTGGGCTCAGGCTCTGCAAGGTGCTTAGCAGGCACTCTTTTGGATGACACGTGCTCCCCATTTTCAAACCTTATTAAATAGCTCTGAAGAGAGAACATAACAGAAGAATTAATTATTCAGTGAACACAGTTATCAGGATATACAGCACAAACCCTTCATTAAGTGGCACCCTGACTTTTGCACATGGTTTAAAAGGAGCTGAGAAACACTGGCGGCATTGAGAGTAATGGTGTTACTTCCAGATTTCTATAGACCAGGCAAGGAAGAGACCAAAGGGAAATGAAAAGAGGAGGTGGCACCAAGAAAGGAGGGATAAAATTCCATAGCCATGCACAGGGTGGGTTTGTTGGGGTGACTGTGCAGGGACAGGAGCTGATGGTCTTTGTAGGTCCCTTCCAGTCCTGGGTATTCTCTGATCCTATGAAATATTTAAAGAGGTCCAGCACAGGACAACATTCACTCAGTGAGGGCTCGAGTGACCCTGCTGCTCTCACCCAGCACAAATCCCCCTCCTCAGTCCCTGCAGGGAACTCTGCCCTTTGGGAGCATCCCCAGCATCCCACAGAGATGAGCAGCCTGCTCTGTGCTCAGCATCCCATGGCATCTTCAAACAATCTCCCCTCATTTTCTAAGAAGTCTCTAAAAAGAGTCTCTTGAGATTGACACATGGGGAAATTATTTTGAACTGTAGCTGATGTGGAAAAATCAGTTTTTGAAATTGTGTCATTCAGGAGATTATGGCTACTTAGGTATTTGTTTATACCAGCATAGAGGTGCCTTAAAGTGAAAGGTGGGGGGATGATTGAAAAATAACTTTGGTCCAATGGATCCAGAACAGCCTGAGAAAGTGGTTTGTTTAAATCTGCCCCTTTTGAAAGTGTCATCTTAAAGAATTTTTCTATTTCTTTGGATTTCTGTTTATAATGGTTGTCACCAGCACAAATGATGATTTCAGGTGGACAGGGGCAGGAGACTGTACATATAATCATCTGAAAAGTCCTTGTAGGGTCCACCTGAACTCCTGTAAGCTGTCCTGATCTGCTGCTTCTTTTCTTTCCTTCTCCCTTCCCAACTTTTTCTCCTTCCTTGAAATTCTGAGGGTTGTAGTCTATTATATTGATTTCAGCTCTGGCTAGGAGTAGTGAGACACCTTTTTTCCTTTGATACAGTCAGAGAATCAGTGGAATTGGGGTTATTTCCCACCCTCTCTTCCCCATATCAAATTACAGCACTAATACTTATCTTTGGACTGGTTATCTGCGTCTTCCACCACAGATCACTCAGCACAACAGATTTCCTAAAAATTCTGTTATTGTCATCTTGTGTCCAGCCCCCTCCCATATTTGCTACATGTCTTCGCAAATTTTGTTTGTTTTATTTTAATCTGCCCTTAATAAATCTAACATTCTCATGCAACTCCCTCCTTTGCAGCTGCCAGTTTTGGAAGGAGAGGATTATCCTGAGACATTCTTTTGTTATTTGGTGTCTCTCCATTTACTGGCGTAAGTCACTTGCCCTTAAATCTCCACCATGTGTGGAAAAATTTGCTTTTCCAAAGCAGCTATGAAGCCTCAAGTGTTGGGACTACCAGGACACTGTACAGCACTTGATGCCATCAAGTCCTGCCCCAAAATCTTAGCCCCATGACTGGCCAAGTTCCAGTTTCAAGGCCATACCTAAATAATTTTTGGATTTTGGAAAGTTGTTGTCTGCATGGGGGTTTCAGGAATGTGTACCTACATTTGTAATAGAACAAAACCCCCAAAAAACCAGGCTGTGCAAAATTCCTCCAATTCCCCACTGATGTAAAATGGTCCAAGAGAAGAAAATAACGACACAGAGATTTTTCAGGTAGCAATGAAACCAACTAAAAAGTAACATGTCAGATGTGCAATTCACCCTCTCTGCTTGAAAATCACTCTCAAAACCACTAAATGGACTTGATGACAGAACCAGGATCATACTTGAATCTACACTTTCTCTGATGAAGAATGAAAAATATAGAAGCAACCAGAAGTTAACATGAAAGCAAGGCTGTGATTACTGTAAATCAACGTGGGCTCACCCCAAGCCCACATGCTTATCCAGTCCCATATGCTTTTGGAGATAAAGTTCCTGCAAAGCACAATACCCACGTTTTTATGGCACTGAGTTATGGCTGCAAATAGGAAGCCAAATGCTCAGTTTCTTCCTTGCTCTTTGCAGCAGCAAATTGCAATTTGCAAAAGGTTTTTCATAACATTTGGTGTTAATTGGACTTAAAAATGTTAATCGCCCAAATCACTGTGATCTTAAAGACACATGTAAATTATCTCAGCATGTAAGGGAGCAAAAGCTCAGATTGCCTTGAACTTCTCAGGATATGGGTTTTCTCAATGTACAGCTAAAAGGTATCAGGGTGATTTACTGTTCTTGATCTTTCTGGTGTGAAAATTAACAAAGCACTCATACATTATATTTAACATACATAGATAACAGTTTTAGATGTTGAAAACATAACATATGTCTTTTCTTGCTAAAAATATAGCAAACTAATTATTACTTTCAACCACAGAGAATGTTCTTTCCTTCACTAACCTACAAAAGTGTGGACACTTCCTGTAATAGAAGCTGCCCTCCTTCATAATATACAACACATAATTCCATACAGAATCACAGAATCATTATGCTGAAAAAGACTTTTTAAACGATCGAGTCCAGCTTGCACCCCAGCCCTGCCAAATCCCACTGCCCCATGTCCCCAGCAGCCACACACATGTCTTAAATCCCTCCAGGGATGGGGACTACCCAGTGCCCTGGGCAGCTGTGCCAGGCTGGACAGCCCTGTCTATGAAGGAATTTTCCCAATACCTCCCCTGGCCCAGCCTGAGGCCGTTCCCTCTCCTCCTGTCGCTGTTCCCTGGAGCACAGCCCGACCCCCCCGGCTGTCCCCTCCTGGCAGGAGCTGTGCAGAGCCACAAGGTTCCCCTGAGCCTCCTTTGCTCCAGGCTGAGCCCTTTCCCAGCTCCCTCAGCCGCTCCTGGGGCTCAGCCCTGCCCAGCTCCGCTCCCTGCCCTCCACACCTCCAGCCCCTCCGTGACCCTCTGGCCATAGGGGCCCAGAAGTGCCCCCAGGATTGGAGGTGAATAAATTAACCACTAATGCACCATAAACATGACATGGGGAAATCATCAGTGTCATAAATATTTTGGATTGACATTCCCAAGAGTAAATGAGAATTCCAGTGTTATCTTACATGGACTCTCCCCCGTGTAGCCACTACCACCCAACTGGCACAATTCCATTGCAGAGCAATAACGTGGCCTTTTTAGCTGTTTGTTCATTATAAGAGTTATGCAAATGAGATCAGAGGTTTTTCTTTTGCTTGAGAGAGCAGCACACTCCCCATTTCTCTGATCTTTGCACAGGTTTCCATTCTAGCAGAACTTTATCAGGTTTACCTATTGCTCTCAGCATGTCCAATTTCATTTCACTAGCCCTTAATCAATTTTCTCATTAAATATATCATATAGTCCATCACCTGGGAGATCCACGTGTATTTTTCCATAGTTTGCTACACTGTTTTTCACTTCCTATTTCACAACTGTGCTCAAAAGCCAACATTTATTTTCCTGTACTCCCCCACAACCCTTCTTACCTTAACTTCTTATTACTGTATCCAAATTCCATGGTCTGGTTTGAAGCCAGCCTCAAAAGGGCACGTGTTTCCAACAGACACAATTGCCTGGCTCTAAAGTTGCAAAAACAAACAAACAAAACCCCCAAACAAACCCAACCACCCCAAAAAAGGATGTATTAAAAGACAGGTTGATTTGGATCAACCCAAGATGAGCCCAAACTGTCTCCTCCTTCATTTATCCATGGAAACTGCTGGGTATTCTCCCCCTCACAGACCTGCCTGAGCACAGAACTTGACTTTTCCATCCTTACTGACACTCAGAAATACTCTCCTTTTTACTAAACCTTATTAAATTTTGGTGTGGCACGACTGAGGTTACAGAACTGGTCCTTCACTTTTAACCTTTGTGTGAGAGTTTTGCCAGATTTGGTCATCTCTAAACTGCTATGCTCACTCCAGGCAGCAGGACAGTAGAAGGCATAAAGACTTTAGGCTTCCAGAGCTAATAAAAAATACATTCAAGTTTCAAAATTACAATCACATAAACTCCAGAAATTTAGAAATAACATATTCAATAACAGTTCATTCCAGCAAGAAATCTTTCTTAAATTTTAGTTTGTGAGAGGAAAATATTGGAAAACATCAATTTTTCTTCAAATTTATTTATGTATGGATGAAAAGCTTAGCAGATGAGCAAGTTTAAAAACCCTTGGAGATTCTGAACATCAGAGCAAGCTACAATTTTTATAATGGAAAAAATTAAATATATATTTTATGTTACAGATATATTTGAGATTCAATACTGTTAACGATATTTTAAAATATTTTAAGTTAAACTCACTGAAAGTCTCAAATTGTGATCTTGAGCTCAAATTCAGGACTTTTGGCACATACCAAGGTGTACTAGACAGTCCAGTCGTCCTTCCCAGTTTGTTTTACCTCAGCATAGCACACAGACAAACTGGAATAAAAGCAAGACCTGTTTATCCAGACTTTCTCATCTTACACCAGCTTATTAAACCAAATTTAGATTAACTAGCAATGTTTTTACTGCAAAGAAGATGATCTCTGTGTCACTTCAGGAATCTGATAAAAATAAGGCCACAGTATCAATTAGATTACTGGGTTCAACACACATTATTAATTTTGACATAATCAGCTACGGTTCACATCTATTGATCCTAGGACACTCCAATCCATATGAAGGCGGTACTATAAAATTATGGAAATCATATGATACCATCTGTAACAGAGGGTGAAGGGAAAAAAAGAGAAAAAAGATGAAAACTTAAATGTGTCGACCAGACTGCATATGGGGCACATGAAAAATGAAGCATATGCTGCACAAGCAGAGATATTTTTGTGACTTTAGCCATTATGAGAAATAGTTTAAGAAAATAAAACTGGTGTTTTTAAGATCTTTGTATCGAAGACAACATGCCCACATGCAGGAAGCAAAGGAACAGGCTGCCTGCTAATAAAAGCTTAAATTTTATCACTGAGCAAAAAGCTCAAGAGCTGTTAAAATGATGCAGTCCTTTGACTATCCCATAGGGCATCCCCAGATTTAATGTGGATGCCTGACCTAATGTACTGTACAGTTATGCCAGGTTTAAATAAAGTTGCTTTCTCTTTTTGTAAGATGCTGTATTGGAAAAGCCAAGTGAAGGAACCTTGCACACAAATCAGGGCTTCTGAGGACACTTGTGAGAGCCAGAAAAGAGCCATTGCTGTGCCACATCCTGAGGAACTCCCTCTGTGTGCTCCCTCATGTCACTATTATCCTGTACCTATTGCCTTCTAATAGGCAAAACACCTGCTAGGAGAATATTAGATTTAATTTGTTAGTGAGAAAGGTTTGGCCTAAAGGATTAATCAACGTTTTCATTTCATACAGTCCCAGGGTGTGTGAGGCTGTGAGCCCCAGGGCTCCTGCGGTGCCACCTCCCTGCTCCAGCAGGGCCAGCCCAGAGCACAGGGCACAGCAGTGTGTCCATGTGGCTCTGCAATGGCCCCAGGGAGGAGACTGCAGAGCCTGTGTGCACAATGTGCTCAGGGCTGGGCACTGCCCAGGGCACAAGTTGTGCCTCCTGTGCAGGGGGAGCTCCCTGGGCTCAGTCGGTGCCGTTCCTGTGTGCCATGGCTGGCCCCGGAGCAGAGCCCGGCCCTGCTCGGAGCCTCCCTGCACACAGCCATGGCCACTAAGGGCTGAGGGCCCCTCTCAGCTGGGGCTCCTCGGGAGCCTGAGCAGCCCCAGCTCCCTCAGCCTGTGCTGGGCCCCATGGCCGTGCTCCAGGCCCTTCCTCAGCTGCGCAGCCTCCGCTGGCCCTGCCCAGGAGCTGCTGTCCCTCTGGGCTGAGCATGCCGAGCTGGCACAGCGCTGCAGAGCTGCTCCGGGGCTGGCACAGGGCACCATCCCTGCCTGCCCTGTGCCCATGGCCTCCCGACGGCCCCGGGGCAGCCTCGGCCTCCTTGGGCCCAGGACACTGTGCTGCTGCCTGGGGACAGCTCGGTGTCCCCAGCACCCCCAGGGACAGCTCGGTGTCCCCAGCACCCCCAGGGACAGCTCGGTGTCCCCAGCACCCCCAGGACACTCTGCTGCTGCCTGGGGACAGCTCGGTGTCCCTGTCCCCGCAGAGCTGCCCCAGCAGGTCCCCCCATCCTGTGCTGGGGCTGTTCCCACCCAGGAGCAGGACCTGCGTTTGCCTTGGTTGAAATTCAGATTTTTTTTCCTGCCCATCTGCCCAAGCTGCTGAGGCCCCTCTGAAGGCTGCACAGCCCTCCAAGGATCAGCCACTCCTCCCAAATTTGTGTCCCTCGCTCCCAGGTCATGCACCATGGAAATATTGAAACAGTCAATCATCCGAGGTATCAAATTCTGAATAAAAAAGCAAAGCTATGAAAACCACTCACAGGCTGCATATTAAGCCCATCCGAAGCACTGCAGCAGTCTTTAAAAAAAGATTTCCATGAGTGTGTTCAACCATTACTTGTATAAACAATTATTTCAGTTGTGTGGCTCCACTTAATGTAAGTGTGCCTGCAAGAAGCCAGCTAAACATGTAATTGGACTTTTGTGCATACAAATTACTGTGATGTGGCCACTGAAGAAGTCTTCCAAAATACAGACAGTTAACAGAAATTATAGGGGCAAATAATGTGCCCCAGGGTTTGAAAATAAGAATCCCATTTTAGAAATCCGAATGCCAAGAGGATGGCTCAGATACAAAGCAGGTTTATAACCAGGATACAAAACTTTAAAAACTGGAACTCATGTACTATTTAAACCAAAGCTGTAAAACAACCTTGTACTCTATCAATATTTCCTGTTTTCATTTGTATTCTGCTCATTTGCACATCCCCATTTCATGGTGCCTTTTTTCCCCATGCATATAGCCATGCTAATATCTTCATAGATTTGTTTATAACAACCTTTAAATCCTTTCCCTGTCATTATGCTGCAGAGCTTTCTGTTGTATATACACTTTTTACTCTGGTTCATTGCCTACACTTCGATTATTTCACATTTGTCTACGTTAAACACTGAACAGTATTTTCCACTTGCTAGTCCAGCCATTTAAAAATACCCAAATCCATTGGAAAAAAACTTGGTTGCTTTCCTCTTAGTTAGTATCTATATATTTAATATTGAGAGTAGTAGCAAAACATCAGAGTTGGTCACAGGGAATAGGGTATTTGTCAAGAGAAGTCATCACAAAACACCTGTTTGGATACTGTAATTATCAGCAGTGATGCTCACACTCAGAATGAAACTGCTGAGGTCTCTATGCCAACTTTAAAGACACTTTGAGTTCTGTAAGAAGGGCTATTAAGAGGTATCAACATGAAGTAACAACACAAGGTTGCAGCTACTCTGCAATACCTCTGTATGCAGCTCTTGTCCTAACACACTTCAAAGCCAACAGCAGCTGCTTCCCATATTTGTTTTTTATAGGGAACTGGATTTTTTCAGTATTTCATACTTTCTGCAATCATCAAAATAGTATTAATCTCATACTTCCAGCAACAGATAAACATAGGCATGGAATGCTTAGGCTTGGAAAAGACCCTAAAGATCACCCACTGCCAGCCCTGCCATGGCAGGGACACCTGCCACTGTGCCAGGCTGCTCCAAGCCCCAATGTCCAGCCTGGCCTTGGGCACTGCCAGGGATCCAGGGGCAGCCACAGCTTCTCTGGGCACCCTGGGCCAGGGCCTGCCCACCCTGCCAGGGAACAATTCCTAATTGCCAAGATCCCATCCAGCCCTGCCCTCTGGCACTGGCAAGCCATTCCCTGCCTCCTGGCCCTGCAGCTCCTGAGGAATTGTCCCTCTCTGGTTCCCTGCAGCCCCTGGCAGGAGCTGTGAGGTCTCCACACAACCTTCTCCTCTCCAGGCTGAGCAGCCCCAGCTCTCCCAGCCTGGCTCCACAGGGAGCTGCTCCAGGCCCCTCAGATCTCCAGGGCTCCTCTGCACCTGCTCCAGCAGCTCCGTGTCCCTCCTGTGCTGAGGCACCAGAACTGTTCCCAGCGTTCAGGTGGGGTCTCAGGGGAGCAGAGCAGAAGGGGAGAATCCCCTCCCTCACCTGCTGTCTTAAACGTATAAAACAAAACTAGAATTTAGAAATAAAATATTTCTTACTTATTACCACTCTGTTCATGAATCAAATAGTACTGAAATATTATATCTGTGATGTCTGAGCATGATACCATAGTCCAAATGCCTTTCAACCTCCCATAGATCTCTTTCACCAGAAAACAGATTTTTGCTAATACTCCTGGGCTTTCCATAATCCTGAAAATGATGTGAATAAAGACAGGCCAGTTCTGGCTGTTGTGTCAAGTAATTGCTGCTGTATTTAAGGTACAACACCTCCTGAAGCAATGAGGCAGATAGGACCTTGTATAAATAACACCGTGACTACAGCTTAAGGACCCATTGCAACATCTTCCATCTGTTTTCTCCCGGCCTTCCACTATCAACTGGTTGAATTTTACCTTTCACTGGTAAAGTCACAGTATTTTTGTTGTCTTTCATCTCTACTCCCACTTTCAGCAGCATTAAAAGCAAAGGGAGGGACTGTGACAAACACAAATTAAAGGGACCGTAAAATGCTCTGAACAATCTGAATTTCTGTGGTGGCCCCAGTTATTTGCAGCAGATACAAAGCAATTTTTAGGAAAGTGTCTTCTTTAAGTGTGTTATCCTCAGGTTTTCTGAACACCAGCTCCCATTTGCAACCTTATTGAGTGAAAACACCCACCTTACAAATGTAACACCTTATCCATAAATATTAGTATCATACCCAAATTCTTTGTGTCCATTCCCAATTAAAATTTTATTAAAGCATCAACCTAAAATTTGCCAAATTTATTTTAGCCCATTCAGTGCTTTTCTTTTTTATTTAACTCCACACCACAAAGCACTGTCACCCACCTCAGCTGAGGAACCAGAACTCAGGCTGTTCACCAAGTGAAAGTTACATCCCATTCTTTACCTGTTTGAAAGGCAAAACCAAAGAAATGCAGCTGTGCTTTTATCCATTCTGACTTTTCTCTTTAATCAAGATAAGAATATGTGCCGAAAAAAAACCCCAAACCTAATTTAAGCAGTACAAAAAAAGTAATTCTAACAGAATAAAACTTTAATTTGTAAATATTGCCTTAGGCTGATTGTTTCCATCGGAGGTGTAACCCAGCACGATTTACAGTGCAGGTTACAAACAAACCTTTGGAAAGTGAGTCAGAACTGCTGCTGGAAGCATCACCATTATGTAGTAGCACTGCTACTACAGGAGTTAATTTTGTTCAGACAATGAAATCCATTTCCAATGCAGACCTGAGTGAACAGATCAAAGCACCTTAAAAAAAACTTAAACAAACCCACAAAACTAACCAAAACAAAACCCACTTCCAAAAAAGAGGCTTAAAAATATTTTTAAAAACCCTTTGAACATATCAGTTCTTTGCCCTCCATAATTATTTCTTATTTTTCTTCTCTTCTCCACCCTTCTTCCTCTATAAATACTCAATTCCAACGCTCACCTTAAAGAACTGTTCTAAGTAATATGAGCCTTACAAAGTAATGCATTTGCCCTGGATGTAGCAATAGCTACAAAAATACAACTTTAGGAACACAATTTAGGAATCACTCATCTTGAAACACTGGCAATCACCATACTGTACCCAGAAGCATCAAGCTATTACAAATTTAGTCACTATGACAGAGATATAGAAAAACACAAAACAGATAAAGTGAGAGAAACAAAGGCAATGAGGCAATGCAGGACGGTCTGGCATTTATCATTTGCATTCTGTTGGGTTTAGTGGGGGGTCTGGCCTGCTATTGCACCGGTTCCCCCATTTATAAAAACAAACCAACATCATTTTATACCATTTCCATTCCTGCTTTATTTTCTGGATGTTCTCCTCTGTGCCTTTAGGTCTCAGGATGCATTCACCAGGGTCCATCCAGCTGTGGCTGCCCCTGGATCCCTGGCAGTGCCCAAGGCCAGGCTGGACATTGGGGCTTGGAGCAGCCTGGCACAGTGGGAGCTGTCCCTGCCGTGGCAGGGGTGGCACTGCATGGGCTTTAAGGATCCAACCCAAACCATCCTGGGGTTCTATGATCTGCCCCATTTAGGTATTTATTCTTTGGGTTGTTGGCTGACCCCTCATTTGGAGCTCCCCCACTCTGTATGTGCTTTGCATGAGCAAAGAGTCCAAAGTCTGACAGCACAAAGGCAAAAGCTGACTGAATTCCCCTCTGCTGGTGTAGAACATCATTGCCAAAGCAAGAATCAGCTGTATTTAATTTATATTGCCAGACAGAATGTTTACTGGGAACAGAGGTAGAAGGAAGGAATATTTTGCCAGTGATACAGGAAAACAGCAATTTCCATTTTTCAGCTAATGAATATTCACCCCAGATGAACAGTTGGATGAGATTTCTTTTAGGGAAAAATCAAACCAAAAGACAATGCTGCAATCATAAATATATTCCCACTGAGAATTGCATTCACCTTGCAATACTCAAGAGAAAGCATCTCGTTTGTTCAATTAATCTGACCTTTATCAAGAGCTTGCACAGAAAAACACTCTGAGGGAATGAAGTACTTGGAGTCAGAGTGAGCAGCACTGGGGACCTGAGCACAAACTGATATTCAAAGCGTGTCACTGCACGCACTGCGGAGCTGCTGCTGATTCACAGGGGGCACACAGCTCTTGGCCAAACTCTTCCCCACAGTCTTCCCAAAAGCAACTGAGATGCCTCCAAGTACCAAGGAGAAGTGCTGAGGAAGCCCTCCCTGGATAAAATTCTCCCCAGAGTAATTTCTCTCTAGGCAGAGCACACTTAAGCCTCAGCACCAGTTTTTAAAATTCCCACTGAATGACCTAAAACTGCCCAAGAGCAAAGCCTGGTGTCACACAGCCCAGCCCTGGCTGGGCAGCCAGGCTCAGAATTGTCCAAAAAAATCACCATGTTCTCTCAAAAACCCTCCCTGCGGCTACAGGGGCTGGAATGTCCATATTGGGGTGGTTTTATTCCCTCCTAATGACAATCAAGAGGGGGAAAGGTGAGGGCTGAGTCTGAAGGCTTTTACAGCAATAGAACTGAAGGGTGCTGGATGAGACGGGTGAAAATGAGAGGAAGTTGGGGAAGGAAGGAAGGAAGGGAGGAAGGAAGGGAGGAAGGAAAGAAGGAAGGAAAGAAGGAAGGAAGGACGGATGGATTGATTACTGGACCATCACAAATTCAGAATTGCCTAAAGCTGAAATACAGCCCAAGGTGTAGTCTGAGAGCACACCAATTGGTCTGAGAATAGAGGGGCCAGTCCTGAGAAAGGGAAAAGGGCTGGATACTGATTTTGCTGTAAATGGCCCAACCTTGTGCTAACTTCAAGCACCAGATTATTTGTTATTCAACTATTTTCAAGCCATTCTTATCTTTCCCCCAGCACCACCACGATGCATTTTGCTCTGGTCTGCTGATGTGCAGCAACACAGACATCCACCTTAGCCACCAAAATATTCCACTTCCATTTAAACACCCTCTTTTAGTCCAAAAATGCCTTGAAGTCCAAAGTGTGACTTTCATATAAACCCACCTGTTCAATGGCAAAGGCAAAAAGGTTGAGTTTAATCAGGCTGGTTTCCATCTGGGCCATTTTCTTAAAAAGAGAATCACTTTCAGTCATTCTTTAATGCTTTAGGAATATCAGTTTTCAGTACAAATGTATTTTGGAGTATTATGAGTACACAAAGTCTGCTCACATCCATTGAGGTGCAGACTCTGAAGTAACAGACCTTCCTTCCACTTCTAGGCTGAAATTATCAGTCTGAAAGGCAATTTTAAAAAATGAAATTGGAAATGAGAAATTCCAGCAGAAATTCAGATCTCCTTTTTTTCTTTTCCCCTCATTAATTCCTGGCTGCAGCCTGTGTAACTGATTGCAAAAAGAGAATGCCTGCTAGAAGAGCAGACATGGATTGGAATCAGGTGCCTGCATCTGGGAGAAAGCTATTAAGCAACAGGTCATGCTGGCTGCTTTTTGTGAGTTTATTGCCTCCCATTCAATCTTACATTAAATTTACTTTACCATAAATTGAGACTACAGGATTCTGCAGGATCAAGCCGTAGCAGCAAATGGATAAAAGCATGTGCAAGTGCTGGCAGTGCCAGAGTTGCCAAGCCTTCTTGGCTAGAGAGCCTAAATTGACTCACAAGTGCTGCTATTCCCAGCCAAAAATAAGTGTGTATTGCTTTACATTTTCCTTTCTCCATTTCTCACAGGCATTTACATTTATATCAACACATAATGGGTAGAGGAAACACAAAGACATTTGAACAGGATCTTCTTTAAGCTTGTCAAAAACGCCTTTTTCTTCCTTTTCCCTCACATTAACATTAATTGGAGCTGGGCAAAACTCCTGGCATTAATAGCAATAAAAGCAGAGCTGGTACATTAGATTTAATTAGCATCTAAACTAAAGCTCCTACACCCCGCCAGCCATTTCCACCCAGGAAACTCTTCCTCTACAACCAGCTGGGATGTGGCACGGGGCAGCTCTTCCACATCAACAGCAATAAATTCCACCAAGAGGGGCAAGGAGCAGGTAAGTAGGTCACCCCCAGCCTAACTAGGACAGAAGGGCAGGCATTGCCCTCCTTGTGAGAGCAGCTTGGCTGTGAAGAAAATCAAAACATTCTTCAGAGATAATTGAAATCATGTTTACTGCATGGGTTCATAAATCTGAGATGTGGAGCTGCACAGGCACCGCTCAATCCCGGCAACATCATAATAAATCAAAAGACCAGCAACTTGAAAGTCCCTTATGCTTTTTAGAATAACCCAAAGACTTATTCACAGCATTTGTTTTTTTCTGTCTCCCTTTATTTTTCTGTCTTGTAGGATGTGTGTTGCCATCTATATTTAACAGCAAATGTAAAAGACAGTCTCGTAGATCACAAAGACTAAAGTTTCTTCCTGTTCTTCTGTTCCCTTCAGCTCAGTCTGGTACCTCCACCCCCTCCCTAGCTCTTGTTTTTCCCATCTCCATGCTGTTTCCTTTATCCTCCCGTCCTCAGTCCCCACAGCTCCCTGTTGTTCCTCTTTCTCCTCTTTCAGTTCCACCTCATCTCATTCCAGCTCTTGTGTTCTGATCTCCTATTTTCAAAAATACCAGACAAGAAGGTATAGAAAAGGGAAAAAAAAAATCAAAAAAAATCAAAAGCTCTTGGCAAAGCTGCTGTTCTGTAAATGACCTAAGTGGACATTGTGCTACTTTTATTTTAAGAATTTTTTAGGACAAATCCAAGCAGCTCTCCTTTTTCTTCTAACGTGAAGATTTTTTTTAATCTAAAAAAAGTCCAAGTTCCAAAGCATTATTAACCTTTTCCAAGTAGTATGGACATTTGTAGCTCTGCTGATGGAAGAAGATTGGTTAATTCAAAATAACACCTTATATCAGTGATTCATAACCTTGCCAGCTGAACTCTGCCCATTAGTCACATCCTTTTTTTTCTATCTGGTGTGGAATTACAGAGCTGATTTTGACTCTGGGCCAAAACCAAGCAGGCTGCTTTTCCCAGGTCACAGGTCAGGACAGGGCAGGGGCAAATAACCTCTTTAAACGTGGTTCTGGTTCCTTATGGGTACCTTGGCTTGTGGGCTCCCTCAGCAGGGAAAGAGAACAGAATATCCCTTCAGGAAGGGTTTCAAAGGGGTGGAGAGCTCATGGGCACTGCCTGCCTGCTAAGGGAATGTCGCCTGCCATTTAAGGGACTTGTCCACTTCCACACCCCAATGCCCAATTTGTGCATGTACTCATGGCAGCTGGAGAGCAAACCTGCCTGGAAAACCTGCTGGAGCTTCTGCTGCACCTCCGAGCACATCTTCTGAAGCCCATGTGAGTACGAAATTTTAAAGATTCTTTTTCAAGGGTGTTTAAAATGTTGGGGTTTTTTTTAATTGTTGTTTCCAGGGATCAAAACATTTTCACTGTCACTGAGTAGCATCACACAAGTATCAGCCTCCACAGCCACACTAAATCCCTGTGATCTAAGAAAAACTGTATTTCCTTTTCATTTTTGAGTGCCCCAAATAATGGTGGACAAGCAGGGCAAGAGGAGAGATGACAGAAGTTGTGCTCTAAAGGAAATCAAAATATCCACAATCCTGGAGAAAAAACCCTCTGTCCCAAGATTTTTAGAGAGTCTGTGCATACCATAATGTGTATGGAATTGGGATTGCTCAGCCTGGAGAGGAGAAGCTTTGGGCTGAGCTCAGGGTGGCCTTGCAGGGCCTGAAGGAGCTGCAGCAAAGATGGAGAGAGACAATAGCCAAGGGCTGCAGGGCCAGGAGGCAGGGAATGGCTTGCCAGTGCCAGAGGGCAGGGCTGGATGGGATCTTGGCAATTAGGAATTGTTCCCTGGCAGGGTGGGCAGGCCCTGGCCCAGGGTGCCCAGAGAAGCTGTGGCTGCCCCTGGATCCCTGGCAGTGCCCAAGGCCAGGCTGGACATTGGGGCTTGGAGCAGCCTGGGGCAGTGGCAGCTGTCCCTGCCATGGCAGGTGGGATGGGACGAGTTTTAAGGTCCCTTCCACCCCAAACCATTCTTGATTTTCTGATATCATACATATACATATAGATAGATAGATATAGATATAGATATAGATATATAAATTATAAAAGGTACTAAAAAGGAATAAACATCAAAATGCATTCAGATTATTTTTAAATGCACATTGAAGGTTTCTTAGGTATATTGAAAAGAGTAAGGTTTTGGGCTGCCTTTTCTTCACCACCCTGAAGCAAAGGCTGCTTTTTCCTGGGAGGGGCTGTGGGGACAAGGTCTGTTGAGGATCATGTCCAGCTGCAGCCCTGGCACTGCTCACTGCAGCTCTGTGTGTCCTGTCAGCTCGCTCTGACAGCTGATGGCTCGGATCAGGATGAGCTGTGACACGGTCACAAAGCAGGGACTGGAGTTTGCACAGACTTTTGCCACTCCTGGAGACTGATAAGATTAAAGCTGTTGTGGCTTTGCTGTGATGGGAGCTGCCGGAGCAGTGCACTGCACTGGCTCCAGGGCAGGGCTGGGTGAGCCTGGGCACGGCAGGGAAAGGGAGGAGGAGGTGGTGAGGGACAGAGACTCTGCTTTTCTAACAGCCCTCAGGAGCACTGGGGACATCGTGCATGCAGGGATTTTAAAGCATGGCAAGAGTGCTGTGCCCTGTCCAGTGACATTTCAGAGTAGGCAGGTGAATGGGATGGCCAGAGAAGGAAAAGTATGAATAATACAAAGCATATGTAAATGAGGGTATATATTATCCTGAGAGAGCACAGCATGAGAACGTCTGAGCACTATACAGAGGAAAGGTCCTGTTGCACGTGCACAGAAATGCTGCAGTCAGTGCCTGCCTCGGGACAGTCAAACACCCATGGAATATGTTTGCCCTGCTCCTGGCCATCCTGCAGGAGCAGCCTTCGCATGGACAGCCCATGAATCCATGCCTGCATTCCCGAGTGCTGACAAAGCAGATCCATCATCCTGGCACATCCCATCACACCACTGCACAGCCAGCAAATGGGGAAAATCAGCGCTGCCTGAGCTCTGCTTCACCTTTCACTGGCAGTTACTCCTGTTTGTCCCCAAGGAATCACATCCAAACCCTTGGGAACTGACTACAAGGACTCCAGAGAAGTCAACGAGGCTTTGAGTCAATTCATGAATAAAGGTACTGCAAAATGTAGGGTCAGGTTCCTGGGCCCAGTAGGACTGGGCTGGTTCCTGTTGTGTAATGTTCCACATTCCTTTAGTTACATGCTATGATCTTTCCCTGACTTATTGTCTTCAAAATGGAAAGAAATACAGGGCTGGAAGGGATTTCCTGAGTAACCAAGTGTAATCTCCTGCCACCCACAGGAACAATAACACAGAAACCTTTTAATTCCCATTTAGTTCCTCAGGGTAAGGACTGGCCCTTCTTCTGAGGAACACTCTGCAACTCAAAAATACACGCAAATGCCAAAAAAGCCAGAGCTGATTAAAAAAATAGGGGGGAGATAAGTAATACAGACAGCCTGGGCTGCCCACTCCAAGCACATCATGACCTCTGCCGCTTGCTTATCTTCAAATCTCTTATCTCTGCCTTTGTGACTAATGACCTGGAATTCAAAATTCTCACGTTCAGCCTCAAAGACAACAAGAAATCCTACAGAGAAAATTAGCAGTCGTGTCCTGTGGAATTGCCCGTGGCAGGGATGGAGGTCTTCTGGGTTTTTCTGTTCCAAGTGACCCCAGGAGCAGCAGCTGTGATCCAGGCGGGAGCAGCTCCCGAGGGAAGGAGGATCAAGGAACCAGTGCTGTAAGGCTGACCTGAGCAAAGCACCGAGTCCAACACCACAAGGGACTGTCTGAAGCTTCCTTGGGTGCTTGGGGAATGATAATTAGCTCAGAAGCTTTACTGCAGACCTAAGCCACCAAAGAAGGGCACTGGTGACAGGCTGGGTAAATGCCACCTCTCTCCAGAAGCTGATGCAAAGAAAGGATAAGAGCTGGCTGCTGTCAGTACTAGAAATGGTGCTGCTGGTTGTAGCTGAGATATATGGGGTTGTTCCTACATGTCTCAGGTTCTCCTCCTCCTGATGATTTGTGGCAGGGGGTTTGTGTTGGCATGAAACTGCTCACTGTGACAGGGGATGTTCTAGATATGACAACCCCTAACTCAGGACCATTCCCGTGTCATTTCTCTGCACAGCTGACAGAAATCTTTCTTCCTGCTTATTTTTTTATTTATCAACTCCCAGTACTATATCAGTGCCCAAGAAAACCAGATCTCCTCTGATTCCATACAGGTACGTTTTTTGCTTGACAAATGGCCTGCAGTTGTTAGAAAAGCATGTGGGTTTTTAAAGAATTGAGAAACGAGCTCTGCCTAAGTGTAGTAAAACACCCAGATTTCTCTGTGTTGATTTTTCCCTCTTTAGTGTCTATTCAGAGAACATCCTCACCGCCATGCCACGCTCTGCAGATGTGATATATGATTACACAGCTGTAACTAAGAAATGATGTATGAAATAAAAATCCCTCAGCAGTGCAGGGTTGGGAATACAGAGGCTGCAAGCGCCAGGAGCTGCTGCTGTGGCACTTGGAAATGAGGCAGGAGCCAGGGCACTGCAGGAAGGATCCAAACACCGACTTTCAGGATGTACAAATGCCCTCTTTATTGTGCATTATGCATTGTGAGATAAAGCTACACCAGCCAATCCTTTGGGATCTGTGTCCAGCCTGGGAAAGTGAGATGCTCAGTGTCTGCTTCAAGCCCCATCAAGGCCCCAGAGCTGGAGGCTCTGCCAGCAGAGCCCCCAGGACAAGCCCAGCCCCTCTGGATTGTACTGGCATTTTTGCCCCTCTGGATTGTATTGGTATTTTTGCCCCTCTGGTGTTTTTGCCCCTCTGGATTGTTCTGACATTTTTGCCCCTCTGGTATTTTTTGCCCCTCCAGATTGTAATGGCATTTTTGCCCATTTGCAGCAGTGATCAAATTGGTGGCGCTGCTTTCCACACCTCTAGAATAGGCCTGAAATATGGTGCAATAAGAAATTAATGTCACTGGGGCTTACACCATCTTTTCCAACTTCAGCTGTCAGAAAATAAAAAGGGGACTAAAAAATCCCAACCCTTTCCAGTCCCCATCTTCCCAAAGACTGAACAAAATCCAGCATAGCAGAGCCTGCTCTTTGGGTAGCAAAATGACAGACTGAACAGCATCCAACTTGTTTCTCCCAACCACAGGAAAGAAAATATTGAGCTTCTAAAATTTTTCATCAGACTTTAGTTGGAGTAATCAGATGAGACATAATTGAAGCTGCCTATGCAGCTTTGGACTTCCTTGACAAGTTCCCTAAAAGTTGCTCTTCTGAGACTTCTCCTGCACGGTCAGCAAAACACTGCCCAGCCCTTGTGACAATGCTGGTAAAATTTACCTGCCTTTGCATCAATCCTGTGGTTCTTTTAACAAATGCAGGAGCAATTTCTGCCTTCAGCTGCAGTTTATACATTTCTTTCTACAGAGGAAACTTCTCGCTTAGGTACATATATAACACCTGTGGATGCAGTGGAATACTTTCATTTCTGGGAAACAAGCTGATCTCCCTGCCTCTGCCCTCCCACAGACCCCAAATGTGAAAGCCTTGCCCCTCTACCTCCCTCTGGGCACCCAGCAGCTCCTGGATGTGTCCCAGCAGCCCTGTGAGGTGGCACATGCTGGAGCAAGGTGGGACAGGAAGCTCCAGGTGAGGAGCAGGGTCAGGGATGCCCCAGGCCAGGGAAGGACTGGCAGTGCCCCAACAGCTACAGTGGGGAATGTTCTCCATGTCAGCAAAGGACAAAAATGCTAAAAATAAGCATTTCCTAATGAGAACAGACTTTAATTTTGATTTTCATTTTCTATCAGCATTTTTTAATGGATGCAATTCTAAAGTATAAACAAACATAATAATTATTAGGAATGCTTGCTGTACAGACAAGAAATTCCTTTTGCCTAAGTGGGGCTGGAAGGGGATAAACAAATCCACAGTGCTGCTGCACAGTCTCTGTGTGCTGGTGGAAACAGCTGGAAGTTCAGCTGTGATTAAAAATACCAAACTTCATCAACAGCTGCTTTTGTCAGTGAAAAGTGTGTGTGGTTGTTCACCAAAACACTGGCCCCAGCAGGCAGCACTGGAGAGGACCCTGAAAAAAGGTGGAACCAGGGCCCAAATCAGTGGTTTTTAAACTAAATTCTCTAATAATCAGTTGTATACTGAACCCCATGCTAAGCCCTCTGCCATTCCTGCTGGAGGAGCACAGCAGGAGAGGCTGCCCCAGCTCACCCTGGGACTGCCCTGGCAGTATTGCTGTTATCAGCCTTTAGTGGCAGCTCCTCAGGACGCTGTTAATGCCCAAAGGGCTGGCATCACCTCTCCTGGCAGCAGCTCTGGGCTGGCATTGCTGCAGGAGCAGCCCAGCAGTGCATGGAGCAAACTGGGAGTAGCACAGAGCCAGGGAATTCCCAGTGTGAGCCCTGCCATCCTGCCCTGGTGCTTCCCCCAGATCACAGAGGGCAGAAAAACCGACCAGGCACTTCAGCAGGCCACTGCAGATTTGAACATGTGCCAACTTCTTTTGCCTGCAGACTGTCAGGGGGAAAAAAACCCACACGATTGTAGAGCTTTTGTCTTTTGCTAATGGCATTCTCTGAGATCTCATGTAGCAGAGCAAACGGCCCTGATTCTCCCTGCTTTCTTCATAAAAGATCTATTAATTCAAAATCAAAGTAGACAATTCTAATTCTGTGTGTGATATGAAGGGAGTTTGGCTAAACCTTTTCTTTACAGAGAAACCTCTGGTCTCTTTTTATTCTCGTGCCTCAGTAGCTGCAAGTCCTCTTGGCTATTCTCTTTCAGTTGCTGTGAAAGGTTTCTGTCTTTTTCTCTGAACTCTGCCTGAATGCCTCACATCCCCTTCCTCTCTCTGCAAAGCACAGCCCGTGCAGTGGCACCATGTGGAATACATTTCTAATTTTGTCTTCAGATGAATACTGCTAAGCTGATGAGAACTTCTTAGACACCGGCAGCTTCCACTGACGTCAACCGCAATTGCAAGTTTGCAGTCAATTGAGTCCACTGCAACTAAAAGCACCCCTGGGCCACTGATCTCTAATCTTCCTCCTCCCTCACCATCTTCCTTCTGGAATTACACAGAGCACCCTGCTTTTAGGGCACACTGACTCCACGTGTGATGCCACGCACATCCCGCGTGTCCATCGGCCAATTTGGGGATTCAAACCCCTGTCCACTGCAAACGGTGACATTATCATGACAAATTATAAATATTGCTAAACGAGCTGTCAGTATAATATAATTACTTTAATATCAATCAGAATTAGCTTTCTGAATTGGGATGAGTTATGGAATAAAAGCCATTAGTGACTCCTTTAGGAAGCTATTCCCACGTGCTGTTGTCGCATCCCAATTCCCTAGAAGCTCTAATCCAGTGCCTGCACTCGAGCAGATAGGGCCAGGGAATAGGGAGGGCAGCTCAGCAGGCTGAGGGAACACCAAATCACCACTCAGTGATGGGCACCTGTGTTTAGGGACAGCAGCTTGGAGTGTGGAACATCAAAAATCGAAATTCTGCTTTCCTTATTACCAGGATGTGCATGACTGGAAAGTCCCAAATGAAACAGCCCATTAAAATCAAGAGAAAGATCAAGGATTTTGTGCAGAAAATCTGACCTTTTAATTCCCTGAGAAAATTGTGCAATATACAATATATGGGCTGCATAAAGAAGCACAAGGGCATTCACAATCCACAAATTGTACAGCAAATAACGATGCCATCGAGACGAGAAGGAAAATGATAATTCACTAGGAGGTTTCAACAGAAACAGAACAAAATATATTTGTAATGAAACTCCACAAAAACTGCTGGGCATTAAGATCAAAAGCTGCCATTGAGTGGGGTGATAAAGCACCTTAAAACAGAGGACTAATTCCAGCTGTGCATGGGGTCTGGAGCAGGGCTCTGGGAGCACGGATGGGTGTCAGCCTCAGAGAAGAAACACCAAAGGGGTAACGAGAGCTGAGGCTTAAGATTCCTCACTATGTCCATTTCAGCTGGAAAAGGGTTTCATGCTTCATTTCAGTCATTATTTAAACATTGTTATTTCTGCAAACATGCCACACTGAGATAAGGTTTCATGCTGTACCACATCAAAATGCAGATTGGTGCCGAGCGTCGGGAAGAGCCTTTATTGAGGTAACTGTTTATTAAGCCGTGGAGGAACTGAAATTGCAAATTCTTAAAGAAAGAGAGGCAGGGGGAGAGATATGTTACGTTCCCTTTAATCATGGGATTTGCACAACATCAGTACAGTTATAATCTAAATAAAGTTTCTGGAGTCATCAGGATATAATACTGTAGCTGCTTCATTTAATCTAATGGTTTCCATTTAGGTAATTTTCATGCATTTTAATTTATTTAATGATCACCTTCCCTTGACTGATTTACAATCTCTGAAACTATATTGTACTTTATCTGCAAGATTTCGGATTCCAGACAATGATATGCAGAGAAGGACCTAGAAAGTTTAGTGAAGATGCTATTTTGCATTTTAAATTCCCATTAATCATGCTATTTTACTAATGTAGAAGAGCCCGAATATAATTTCAACCTGTAGAAAAACAATACTCGAGAGACTTCTGGGGAATGAACTTGACCTAGATTTTGGATTATTTCACTCTACCAGAAACTGATAACGCTTCAGACACTGACAGCACATGAAAATGAGCAGGAATTCCAATTCTATATTTGATATGTGACAAATCCGACCCCTTGCTTAGGTCCAGCTAAAGAGAAGCCTGTTCTGGGACTGAGCCTTTGGGGTACCTGGAGAAGGAAGCACGTTCTAGGTGTGCCAAGAAGCAGCACATGGATGATCGTGGCACTGCCAGCACAAACAGGTCCCTGCCACACGTGGGAATCCCTCAGGCAGGAGGAAGAGGCTTCCTCAACAGAGAGCCCCTTCTCCTGCTGGGGCCATGTGCTCCTGGCTCCCCCTGGCCTGGCAGGGGATGTCCCCAGCCTCCAGCAGGTGCCAGGGCTGCTCTCCCTCCAGCACGCACCAGCGGTGCCCAAGCGCACCGAGGGAGGCAGCAGCACTGCACCAGGCACTGCAAAACTGATTAAAATGCAGAGCTGCTCCGACTGCATGTGCAAATGAGGTGATTATGGATGCAAACGACTAATTACATTCACCTGCTTGTGCAGTTCCCCACTCGTTGTTGGGCAGTGGGAAGGATTATGTGTGCAAATGAGACACACAGCTGGAGGCTGCCCTTACACGAGGCCTCAGGCACTGAGAGCTGGCTGAGAATTCCAAGGGCTTGGGAGTTATGGCTTTGTTTGGTACATGAAAATACAGCCCTGGCTTTGACTCTGATGGCATTTCCCAGGTATTGGAAAAAGAAGTAGTGCAGTAATCTGAAGGGTGCAAGTAGTGGATACACATTTCATACCTACATTTCAGGAAAGAAAAAAAAATATTAGCTGAAATTATGAATGGGGGAAAGGGAGAAAACAACACCAAATTTTAATGTCTGGATAGATTTAGCTAGTAGCAGATAATGAGATTGTGAAATTCACACTGTAAAATGTGTGATAATTAGAAAACTCAAAATGTCTTGGAGAAGTTTCACAGTCCAAATAACTCCTAGTCTGTAGTTCACTGTGGGACAATAGATCTGAACAACAGAGACCTCAGATCCCAACTGCTCCTGCCCTATGGATCCAGGCTGGGAGAGCTGGCATTGCTCAGCCTGGAGAGGAGAAGGTTGTGTGGAGACCTCACAGCTCCTGCCAGGGGCTGCAGGGAACCAGAGAGGGACAATTCCTCAGGAGCTGCAGGGCCAGGAGGCAGGGAATGGCTTGCCAGTGCCCGAGGGCAGGGCTGGATGGGATCTTGGCAATTAGGAATTGTTCCCTGGCAGGGTGGGCAGGCCCTGGCCCAGGGTGCCCAGAGAAGCTGTGGCTGCCCCTGGATCCCTGGCAGTGCCCAAGGCCAGGCTGGACATTGGGGCTTGGAGCAGCCTGGGGCAGTGGCAGCTGTCCCTGCCATGGCAGGGTGGGATGGGATGAGCTTTAAGGTGACTTCCAACCCTTAACATTTTGTGGTTCCATGATTTAGGGGACCAAGAACATAAGAAAAAAAGTTGTCTGTCATCTGTGTAACAAATATATGGTCAAAGGTTTTCTGGGGTTTTTTTTTGTTTTGGTTTTTTTTTTTTTTAATGCAGGTTCTGCTTTTAGATTTATGAAAAGGACACTGGATTTAGCAGTAATTGAAACCATTTTTAAACTTTGAATTCAAGGAGCAAGTCCTTCTAGACGCTGTCTCCACTACTTCTTCAGACATTGCAGTAATTTCTTCAAATTTCTGTCTTTTTTCTGAACCCTTCAGGATTTATAGTTCCTAAATGAGAAGCTTTGGTTATTTTAAGTCCAGCTAATCATTCAGCATGTGTGTGCCACCAATATTTACAGCACTTTAAGAATAAAAACAAAACAAAGTTCACGGTGAGGTTTTGATTATAACGGGAAATACCCAATCTCGGCTGTTTCTGGACTATCAGTAATAAAATAGCTTCCTTGTTGAAACGACAAAAGTGTTTCTGTTTTCTTCCAGTTCCGGATAACTTCCAGGCTCTGACAGCAACAGTAGCTACAACACATCCATGTTTTGATCTGATTTGATTCAGACAAGGAACTGCAAGGGAATAAAAAGTGGTTTATGTTTTTCCTTAGTCCCAAGCCTAATATCAGGCTGGGCCAGGGGAGGCTCAGGGTGGACAGCAGCAGGAATTTCTCCATGGAAAGGGCGCTCAGGCCTTGGCAGGGCTGCCCAGGGAGGTTTGCAGTGCCAGCCCTGCAGGTGCCCAAGGAAGGCCTGGCCGTGGCACTCAGGGCTCTGCGCTGGGGACAAGGTGGGCATTGGTCAGAGGCTGGACTTGATGATCCTGGAGGGATTTTCCATCCTCAGTGATCCTGGGACTCTGTGCTCAGCACGCAGATGACACCAGAAGTCAGATTTTCCTACTATCACCTCTTGCAACCACCCAACCACGAAAACACAGCACAGGGCACACCTCAGATGTGTAAACTGAGAGAGGGAGAGCAAGAGAGGGCAGAGATCTGCTGGGAGCTGAACACAGCTCTAGAAGAGGCAGCAGCAGTGCCACTGTCTGTCCATCTGTGCCACATCCCCGAGCCACATCCATCTGTGCCACATCGCAGTGACAAGGAGCGAAGTTTGGCAGCCAGCACAAGCAATATTGGTGCTTATCTTAGCAGCTCCTTTAAGATTAGGCTCTGGTTCCCTGATGAGCCTCTACCAACCATAGATATTTTATCTTCCTTGTGATATGACATAACACTGAGAAGATAATGCTGGGTGATGAGTTTTTTGGTAAGCCTAGCTATTGGTAAATTAGTGACAAAATCAGATACAACATCTTGGGTGAAAACAAGTTTAATTCTTCAGTAAATAATTCAACTTGCTATTACTCACAGAATGGGTTAGATTGAAAAATTTGGTTTGTCACCAGAACAGATTTATTCTGAGTTTATGAATTCCTAATAAGGCTGCTTTTCATAATGATGAATGATAATTATCTTTTTGAAGTCTAATCATTTACCTGAGAATTTCCTATCTGTGAGATGCCATGGGTAAGAACACTTCTTGCAGGGCAGGTCTCCTAACTGGCTCTTAACTGGCTGCAGCAGATGTGGCAATTAGTCTTAGGAATACTAAAATAATTCTAAAGCACACTCAGAGGTGTTTAAAAGGATGAACAAGATCCCTTCATAACCTGAATCCTAAGAAATATTAGCATTAGAGGAGGGAGGAGTGGAAGCCACATGAGGAGCTCCGAGCTCTGCTCTGGGACAGGGACAGCACCAGGGAATGGCTGGAGCTGGGCCAGGGCAGGGTCAGGCTGGAGATGAGGGAAAGGTTCTGCTTCCCCCAGAGGGTGCTGGGCACTGCCCAGGCTCCCCAGGGAATGGTGACATTCCCAAATCTGTCACAGCTCCAGGAGCCTTTGTGTGCGCTGGGATTGTTGGGGTGTCTGTGCAGGGACAGGAGCTGCATCCATGAGCCTTCGGGGAACCTTCCAGCTCAGAACATTCTGTGCTTCTCTGACTTTCCAGCAGAAACCCCAGAATGGTTCCCTTTGCACAAGGCTGTAGGAAGATGGAATCCCCAACTTGCCTGCTTAGGAGAGGAATCCCTGAGAGCAGCTCTCCCAAGCATTCCTCTCATTCCTGCTCCTCCTCTGGCAGCCCCAACTAACCTAAGAACTGCAGAAACAGGGGAGAGTCCACACTTAAAAGCTTTCCTTTAGTTCCCACCAAACCCATCACTTCTGCTCACAAATGGTGACAGCAAAGCTGCCCTCAGTCAGGAGCAACAGCAACAAAAAGAAACAATTCAAAATTAATTTATCACTGGTTTAATTCCTTGCATTCAGACATTCATCTCTTCCAGACAGACATGATAATGTGATTAGTACAAATGATACCAGGCTAGTTATAGGGCATTTAGGAATACAGGCAGTATTTATTTCACGCAGTGCAATGTATCTTTCTGCTTTTGTTATCCCCAAGCAGGGCTGGTTTGGTTGCAATGATATCTCAAAAATGTGCTCTACAGCCTTCCCTCCTTTCAAAAGATGAGAATTTTTCTTTTTCTTTCCTTTTCATTTTTTTTTCCTTTTGGCATGTGACAGCTCGTTTTGCTGTAGGAAACAGAGGTACGTTTTAATAGTGAAACAAGAGATGTACTCGCATGGAATAAATCACGGGTTTAGTGGTTTTCTTTGTTCTCAGTCTTTGAAAGACCTGGAGAACTATTTGATCTCTGCATTTCCCCAAGTTTTGCAACAGTTTTTTTTTTCTTTAATTCTTTTTTCAAAAACTGCAGAAGAGCTGGAACTCAGAGATGTCTGATTTAAGGTGAATAATTTTTAAAGGCAGCACTCCTGTACTCACAGTGGGAACTCCCTGAGTGGCTGTTCCAGAATAACAACAGGAATACACACTTGTGCCTTTCCAAGATCAATTCTAAGATTCTTAATCACAGCCAATTCCTTATTTTAACTGTGATGTGCTGAACACAGAGTTCAGTTTTTATCCATCAAACTGCTACTGACACTGCTGAGGGTGGAGCATCAGAATTTACACCCCAGGTGATCTGGTGGGATCAGACTATAAATAGATGTGGTCAAAGGATTCAGATAAAGTATTTATCCAAGCTCTCTGAGAATAAAACTGAATGCTTATGTTTAGGCTATCAAAAATATATAGATATTTAGTAGAGGAATGTTTAAAAAGACCAATTCCTTACAAAGGTGGAAAAAAGAGATTTTCTTAGCAGAAAAAAATACCCTTCCTACCTAAGACTTTAACAGATTAGATGCACTTGGGCATTTTACTTCTTTGAAAACTGGGTTTATCTTCAGAGTAACTTCTTTCTCAATTAAAATAGTCTTTCAGAAGAGCAGAGTTTTAATTTTACTCTTAACTGACTGATGAATGTCAGAGAAGCAAGTCAGAGATGTGTGAGATTGCCTGAACATATTTCAGAGGAAAAAGAAGGAACTGTTGATGGCTTTTGCAGTACCATGTGACTACATCTGTGAGACTTGCAAAATGGATGAGCACTCACACTTTTCACTACCAAACTCAAATGAATCTTGCCTAGTTTAATATCAAATTTAATGTCAAGAACATGGTCAAACGTTGGAGCATAGTCTGAGCTGGATACAAATTAATTTAAGAGACACCAAGACCAGAATATCTCCTTTGGAAACACCTTCAACAAGAAGAACAGAGGGATTCTGTTCTACTCCTTGCACTTAGAAAATGTTAACGGTGGGTTAGATGATTTAACAAATGCTGCTTTAATGAGACATCACTTCAATGCTTGCTGCTGCTAAGGTCATACATGTTCTGTGTGTTACTGCTCACACTTCCAGCCCAACAGGATTCCTCCACTTTAATGAAGTAGTTGCACGAAATTGTCTTTTTTCCCTTTCATAACTGTTCTCAGCCGTGGAAGACCCAGAGTACCTAATGATCTCTACTTAGCATTTTCTGAAGGGAAAAAACCTAACTATAGTATAAACTACATCCTTGTGCTAATGTGAGCCGGGGAGAAAAACAAAACAAAACAAAACAAAACAAAACAAAATAAAGCAAAGCAAAACAAAAACCAAAGCAACCCCTAGGAGAGATTGTGAATTGCATTACCTCAGATAATGTCATAGTGTTGGTCACACTGTCAGCTCTGTGGTCACTGTCAGAAATGTGGTCCCATCATTGAACCTTCACCTCCCTCTGCATCATGGGAATACCAAAATAATGTCAAAAGCAGGAAGAATTCCTTCTGTCTGATTTTCCACCATGGAAGTCTTACCTTTCCCATGTTCAGCAGCTACACAGCAGAGTTTCCACAAATGTGGGTCCTCTACAGCTGAAAGGATGAGCCTGAGGCTCTGGCAAACTCAGACCAAAGATCCACCTGGAAAAAACTCTGTCCTTGACCTCAGAATGGTTTGGATCAGGCCCAGGTAGGCAAAGAAAGGGAGAATGGCAAAGCCAATGGCACAATAAATTCAGCCTGAGTTCCTGCCAGAGGCTGCTCAGTTCTGACTCAAGAAAACAAGAAACTTTGCTGTCTTTCCACTTCTTTAGTATGGAAAAGGCTGAGTACGGCCCTCAGAGGCTCTAAGAAAGTCCTCACTCCTCAGATTTCGCAGTCTGGCAGGCAGGAACATTACAGCAGAAACAGCCTTGCAGTAAGAAGTGCTAACCAGCCAACCATATGCTAGATTTGCTCTTTTATATTTCTCCCTCTCTCAAATATTACTTTTAAAAGATTAAGCATGTAGCACCTTTTAAAGTTCAGTGAGTGCCCAGACAGCCTGTTAAATATCTTTCTCAAAATTGTTCTAGAAATCCCCATCTCACATGGATTCATTTTGAAAAGCACCCTCCCCGTATCCAGAGTAACTGAAAGCATCCCTTCACACCTTGCTTTTTAGAAATAAACACTCCACTCGGTTTCAGCTTTTTACCACATCTTTTCCAGGAACTAAATCTTTATGACAAGCAGGAGTTTCCTTTTATTGAAGATCATTTGTCAGAGCTGAATGATAGTCTGCAAAATAGGTAGTAAAACTGAATAATTAAACCAGAAAAAGATAATCTCTCATCCAAATTTCAGAAGGACAAAAGAAAAAGTAGCACTTTTAGCACTACTAAAATAGTATTTTATTTCAAAGGGTCGAATTCCTTTCCTAGGTGAGACACTGGGTGCCTTCACTCCCCTAACACACTGTGCCCTTAAGATTGCACCAAGGACATACAGACAAAATATGCCTTCAGAGACTCTCAGAAACTGGCAATGGTACAATTCTGCTATTTTATTCAGAATTCACATGGGCTTGGGCCCTCTTGCCCAAAGCCCCTGTGTTGTACAGTGTTATCACACAGAGCTCTGACAGAGCTCTTTAATCTCATTTTCTTGAGAGGCAAAGGCACAGGTTACTGCACTACACTGCTGACCTTTTTTGAAAATCTGGACTGGTTCTGCCCCTGCTTCATCCTATTTCCCTTTAACTTCTCCAAAGCCCTCATTCAGTTCTAAGCTTGCCCTCATTTTATGCTTATTGCCTCATTTCTTCATATTGATCTCCCTTTTCTTCATTGCTCCCTTTTCAGCAGAGAGGAGCACACGGACACCTCTCCTTTTGAGCCTCTGTATAACACACAGAATATTTATAGCTGTGCACAGGGATGCTGTGGAGAGCAGTCTGTCCCCTTAGCCAGCATAACTCAGAGCATTTGGAATAAATAGGATGTGCACCTGAGTGATCTTAGAGCACCGAGGTTAAACAGTTTTTCCCAGGATGAAGCACAGACGCTCAGGACATCTCTGGCTTAAATAATCTTGGAGTGGCTGAGAGGCCCCTCCTGGCAGAGGATGAGTGCAGCTCTGTGGGCAGCACGTGCTGCTGAGGGGCTGGAGTGTTCTCTGTGTTCATGTGAAACTAGCTCATTGACAGCCACAAACACACTGGGAATCATGGAATGGTTTGGGCTGGAAGGGACCTTAAACAGCATCCCATCCCAGCCCTGCCATGGCAGGGACAGCTGCCACTGCCCCAGGCTGCTCCAAGCCCCAATGTCCAGCCTGGCCTTGGGCACTGCCAGGGATCCAGGGGCAGCCACAGCTTCTCTGGGCACCCTGGGCCAGGGCCTGCCCACCCTGCCAGGGAACAATTCCTAATTGCCAAGATCCCATCCAGCCCTGCCCTCGGGCACTGGCAAGCCATTCCCTGCCTCCTGGCCCTGCAGCCCTTGGCTATTGTCTCTCTCCATCTTTGCTGCAGCTCCTTCAGGCCCTGCAAGGCCACACTGAGCTCAGCCCAAAGCTTCTCCTCTCCAGGCTGAGCAATGCCAGCTCTGCCAGCCTTTCCTCCCAGCACAGCTGCTCCATCCTCTGCTCATCCTGGAGCCTCCTCTGGGCTCTCTGCAGCAGCTCCAGCTCCTTCCTGTGCTGTTCCAGGGCTGGGGCAGCTCTGCAGGTGGGCTCTCACCTGAGGGGCAGAGGGGCACAATCCCCCCTGCCCTGCTGCCCACGCTGGGCTCAGATCAGGGCAGGGTTTGGGGTCACAGCTCTCGCCCACAGCTCCCCAGGGCTTCTCCCAGGGCTGCTCTCAGTCTCTTCTCCACTCAGTCTGTAGGTGTGCCCAGGGTTGCCCCAAATTCCTTTTCTACCCAGTTCCTTGCAGTGCTTTGTACTGGAAGCTTACCTTCCTGCACAGGAGCTTTTATGGAAAATTTTCTCTTCTTGTATTAAAGGCCTGTTGTCATTACTGCTTTTCACAATAATCCTTGAGCAAGGGAAGCCCCAAAACAACTGCCCTGTGACTCTGCAGGTTTGAACAGGAGCCCTTCCTTGTAACTTTAACACTGCTGTGTCTGGAAGGTGTGGAAATCCATGGAAATCATTTCTCTAACTGCTGGAGCACCAGTGAGCTTAGGGGTGCACCATTGTGCCCCTCCTTGTTCTGCTCTTCATTAATAAGGAGCCAATTACAAATCAAAGAAATCCTTTCCAGCAATGCCTTAAGCCATCAAAAAGTCTGTTTTGCTTCTGGGTAAATCAAGTTGCAATAGCGAAGGTGGAGACATGTAATGGGCAGGCTCCAGGCTCCTAGACACCAGGATAATTGAAATATCTCACAACTAATTAACAAGTTAAATTACTTTTCTGCAAGGTGACCTAATAATGCAATCTGTCAAGGCAGAAATATGTGCCATCCCAATCTCTGGCCCCAAATGAAAGTTGGGAAGACCACTGCCATGTATCATTGAACATCTTATGTTGGTCACTCTTCTCTTCTTTGTCTAAACTGACACACCAACAGACAGGAAAATTATTTAAACAATGCCAAAGAGCAAAATTCTGGATAACATTTAATTAAAACCACAGTTTATCATAGTGCATCATCAAGGTGCACGGTGCCTTTAAATGCCACAATTACTGTACTGGATGAATTAATATCAGGTTTTAGTGTAAATGTGAGTGTAGAGCAGGCATGACTCAAAGATAAAAGCACTGTACAATCCATACATCATCAGAATGAGAAGAAGGAATACCCCAAGCTCAAAAATCTGCAGCACTGTTCAAAGATGCAGGTTGGAATAATGACAAGGACGGAATGCAAAGAAAGGGAAAAATAATCTGAAATCTGGGCCAGATTTTGGGGTTGCCTTTATCTTCTTGAACACATGATTCCTTTCAAATAGGATCTCTAATTTGCAGCATTGAAAGCTGCCCTCAGAAACTGAGAGGAATAACTGAACAGATTGATGAAGAGCATCAAAAATACTCAAAGCATTCCCAGGAGTCTGCTAGACATCCAATAATTCGTGGTGCTGCTCGAAGCATCCATTAACATAACAAAGTACATGCACACATTGATCCTCTCTAATTTTCAGAGAGCCAACCTCTTTGTATTGCGGTTCAGAACACCTTGAACTCCACATATTCTTTGTAATTTCAGAATATTAACCATGTCTATTTTTAAAATGCATCAATTCAGTTCCTAAATATAAATGAACAGTAGATTCAGCTCTCAGTCTTAATAAAATACTTATCCAAAATGATCACACTGTCAGATCTGCAGAAGCAGCAACAGCATAAATTATTACCCTAATGATATTCCACAGTTTGTTTCCTCTGCTACCACTTAATTTTATTTTCCCTTCTGAAGATACCAGAGTTTTTACCAAAAGGTGCAGCAGATTAATGCCACAGCAGTAATATTCTTGGTATACACCTCCCAAACATATTTTAATTACTTAGTGAATGATAAGAAATATATTGAATTCCCCATAAAAGAGCTCTATTTATGAGTCTGTTTTCAATACAGGGCATAAAGGGATTTGTCAAGAAACAGTTGCAATATCAGTGGTGCAGAAAAACTGCAGTGCTATTTGCTGAGTTCAGGATATAGCTATGATTTTTCCACCACATTGGCGATCACCATCTCAAACCTTCCTTCCCTGCTCCCTCTCCAGCACACAAGTGGGGCTTTTTCCCCCCAGTGCTGCTACTGTTCTAATCTGCAAAAAGTGAGAGCTGGGTACATGAGCTTTGTAACCTATTTAACAAATCTTAAAGCTGCCCTATCAGAACCTAAGTGCTAAAGGGTTTTCTGAAAGTCTCTGTGAAGTATAGAGCCAGATTAGACCATCTGATAGAGATTTAGATCACAGTATACAGCCAGCATCTGTGTTTCAATCTGCACAACACTAATGGGAAAAATTTGACATATTTCATTGTAGAATTCCCTGGACAAACCAGAAGATCCAGCTAAATAAAGATTTAAATCCACTCACAGCATTCTCAGCATACTGATGGCACAGGCATTTGAAAGGGGATAGGCAGAAAAAAAAATATTATGTTGAACTCTTAAAATCTCAGAGACTATTAATTCACATCTGTAATAAATCCAGGCTCCAGTTCACCATCCACATATGTTAACCAATATTTTGAGTCTTACTGACAGGTCTTGAAACAAATCTGCTCCCCACAAACAAGTAAAACTGATTACTGTGGTAGCAGCACAAACAGCACCGCATTCCTTTATTGGCTGAGTGAAGCAATACTCCTTCAGAGCATGTTTGCAATTGTCTGCTGGGGCTGGACCTCCTCCTCTCCATACAAATACAAACCCCAGCAGCACTCCCATCCCCGCTCCGTGCTCAGACTGCCTTTATTCCTCAGCACCAAACATTCCTTGACTCAGAGCACCCCTGCATGATTCCCCAGCTCGGGGCAGGATGGTGTGGGACAAACACGTGTGAGCCACGCTTGGCATTTCCCCCACGAAACATCGGTGCTGCTTTCAATTTGTGCTCATTAATCCAGGGTGGAATTGCTTTGTGTACTAACCTCTCACAGCCAGTCCAGCCTTTTCAAAAGACACAAAATTTGGATCTCATTTAAGAGATGATCATATTGTAGTCTGCAGGAGAGTGGAGAAAAACTTATGGAACTTCTAAAAAGGCTGTTTCAGGTACCGGTAAGGGTCCATCGGAGGTGGGAAGAGTAATCTGATTTCTTTGCAGGGAAGCTGACTGGCTTTCCAAGCTTTAGCCTGAGAACTGTAGGACAAAGCAGACAACAAAAGTAATGAATGAGAAAAACATTCTCATACACTGGGAAAGACTGAAAATTAATTTTTCAGTGTGGACAAGAGAGGAGTCACAGTGCAGAAATACAAAGAGCAACAGCAAAGATTGCAACAGAGACAGGAAAGGAGGTAGCATAATACTGAAGGTAATAACAGATTGTGGAATAAAGACAAATGTCTGGAGGGCTTGAAACAATAAAGTAATTCTTGAAGACATTTTATAATGCTACAAAACTTATCATAAGGAAAAATACAGATGCTATAAAAGCAAGAGAAATTGTAACAGAGCAGATAAAGATGAGACAACATAAAGATCAAAGAACATGATGCTTCAAGCAAGAGACAGCAATGTCAAAGACTTTCCAAGCTCTGAATAAGTAAGAAAAAAAGTTAAAACTTGTCTCTGAACTGACCTGTGCTCCTCTGAACGTTACTATTTTTCTTTGGATGGGTTTATAGCTGTACAAAATTGAATTGAAAGACTAATCCTAGTTTCTTACAGTTTAAGGTATCAGCAGAGGAGGTCAACTCAAAAGCCCCCTGAAAACCATGACTGCAGGAGGATGCAGGAGGCAAAGGATGCTCCTCAAAAGGAGCAGATGTCTCAAACAAATCAATCAGTTGGTTCCAAGTACCCAACTTTGACACACAGACCACTCTGCTTTGTCAGCCAGAGTGTCTCAGGGACAGCTCTCAGCTGTTTCCTCCAAAATCAGATTTCTGGTCTGAACTACAGCACTGCTGTAGGCACACCTTGCTGTGGTTGCATTTACAAGTCCCAAGACCATGGCAGAGGCAAAGAAATCCATTTTATTCAGCTGAGCCATTGCATGTCTTTGCCTCCCTGCACACTCTAATTTGGTACAGCACAAAGGCACCAGAGAATCATGGAATGGTTTGGGTTGGGAGGGACCCTAAATCCCATGCAGTGCCACCCCTGCCATGGCAGGGACAGCTGCCACTGCCCCAGGCTGCTCCAAGCCCCAATGTCCAGCCTGGCCTTGGGCACTGCCAGGGATCCAGGGGCAGCCACAGCTTCTCTGGGAAGCTGTGTGCCCACCCTGCCAGGGAACAATTCCTTTCCCAATATCCTATCTAACCCTTCCCTCCTTCAGCTTAAGGCCATTCCCCCTTGTCTATCACTACAAGCCCTTAGGAAAAGTCCCTCTGCAGCCTCCTTGTAATCTCTTTTTTCGAAAGGGCAACACTGTGGAACAGACAGGACTCAAACAGTGACAGCTGTAAATCCACTCACTCAAATAAACGCTCCCTTACAGATTTTTCTGAGACATCATCTCTCAGAAAAGAGACCTTGTTATCCTTCCTCCAAAAGGTTATCACAATCTTAATTTCATCTTTAGTTTTATACAGGAGAATACCTTCCCACAGATGGAGGAAGGGGCCAGATGAAGTGCCCTGGCATTCAGATAAAAATCAGTTAGCACAATGACTGCCTCAGAGTGTGTTCTTCTGAGAGAATATTTTATTGAGTAGCATCCAGCCTGCTGTACAAACTCCTCCGCCTACCAGAGCTACAAAACAAATGAGGATTTGCCCTGGAGTTGTACAGAGGAAGATGTCTGATTATGCACTTGGGCTAAACTTCTGCAGGCAAACCCCTGGTGTTCATTCCGTGTCTATAGGATGCTGTGCATAAGGAAACAACAAATCCTGTACTGATGTGGTAAATGGCCCAGCTCCCTCACTTGTGGCTCTATCACAGACTAAATGCATATGCATTGCATGGAACAAAGGCATGGCTCCTACTGCATGCAATATATATAGAGATATTTTAGAAAAAAAGGATTTCCGCCAAGATCCTCCTTTTCCAGCATCAAACACAAGCTTTATTTTGAATTTCATATATTTAATGGAAAGAATCACTAAGCAATGCCGAGAACAACACATTTCCTGAAGAATTTCTAGTGAGTGTTCTAAGCAGACCCTCTGGACAGGCCCCTCTGAAGAGCTGGAGCTGTGCAGTGCCTCAGAGCTCCTTTTGTCCTTTCCCACAGCAATCACAGCTCCTTTGCAGACCTGTCCAAGCCCTACACCTCTGCACTGCTGCCAAATGCGTTTGGCAAGCCACAGAGCTACACTGCTGTCCAAAGAAAAGAAAAAAGTGATCCTTTCCTCCCACGCACCGAAAATCAGGAATCTCCTTGTGCCTTTCAGATATGGATCTTTCCAGAATTATTGAGTTGTGCGTTGGACACAGGGAAAGTTTTTGGATCAGCCTCGCAGGTATCAGCTGATGCTTGGCCATGTGGGCTGGGCTGATGATTAATCACGCCTGAGTTAGGCTCAATTTCCCTTAAAAGGCAAGCCAAGGACTTTATCAGTTTTAATAACGTTCCCAGACACTTTGGAGTGGTGTAACAAAGCTGCTGCATCTCTGCTACACCACCTGAATTTGAATGGCTCTCTCTGGAAGAAAGGAACTGAGACCAAGTGCGGGGCTTGTCATAACCAGGGTTTAGAAATATGCAACAATCACTGAAACTCTTGAAACTCAAATTTGTTGGAGATATCTTTGCTTTAATATTGGAGGTCTCACACAGAGGAACACTGCATGCATGTGGTACCCAAACCACATTGTTATTGCGCAGCACTGATTTCAAACTCTGAATTTCAGACTGATACAGGAGGGATTTTTCTTCAGTCATGGGCCAGGAGAACCAACTCCATCCCAAAAAAGTTGGGTTTTTTCTGTGGAGCACCCATTTCCTCCCTAAACCATTACTGCACAACCCTTCTCTCTCCGAGCATCAGTCACAGCAGGGCATTACTGAATATTAGGCAATGAAAAGAACAGTAGATTGAAATATTTTATATCATGTGTCAGCTGTTGTCTTGATAAATCAGTACACTAACATATCCATAAGCAGAACTCTGGATTAACCCTTACACCACCAGTATTTTTCCACTCACTTTACTCTGAGGTTGGGGCATTTTACGCTGGAAATAATTCAAAATCCTCAATTGGACCACAGGAAAGCGACGTGAAGTCCATGCTATTTAGGCAACACTGCATAATTTTGCATGTTAAAATTTGTAGTTATCATTACACTTTGATCTTTAGAAGAATTGTAACTGTTTCATTCTAATTTAATTTTTCCTTGCCTTATCTGCTGAAGATAGAAGAGATAATTAGTTGAGCACACACACAGAAGCATCCATGCAAAACCAGCACAGATAATGTGTGAGTTAAGAGGCAGGAAGAGCTACTGACATGTACTGGGCAGATTTTTTAGTCTGAATTAAAGAAAAAA
The DNA here is from genome assembly GCA_013397895.1 of Origma solitaria. Lineage (NCBI taxonomy): Eukaryota > Metazoa > Chordata > Aves > Passeriformes > Acanthizidae > Origma > Origma solitaria. The sequence continues at coordinate 608,863 of VZRL01002080.1, forward strand.
AAAGAGGACGGGGGATTGGAGGAAGGGAAACCAGTACTGATAGTCAGCCACAAGGCTGAAACTTCATTTTATAGGAAATTACATGGAGGCTCAGCTGATATCCTGCTGGTATCTTGGCAAAGTTTCAGTCCTGTGCTGTACAGAACTCCATTTCTATTCACATAAAATTTGTTTTCATTAATAACATCCAGGACAAAGCAAGCTGGTGTGTTGGTGGGATTGGTGGATTCCCCTTGCAGCTGTGGAGGTCTCAGATTAATCTGAGAGGGTTCCTCTTCTCCTCCAGCACCTCTTCCCAGAGCCTTTCTGCAAACAGCACACTCGGGGCTCTGCCCGAGGCCCCTTTGCTTTGCCCTCCCACCTCCAGGCTATTCAGCCAATGCTCTCAGTTTATAACCCACAGCCTCAGTGCTCTGGAATGTCTTAAAAAGCATGTTAATTAAATTGTACTCAGCTGATACTTTGTTTTCAGCCCATATTTAGAAGTATTTCCTCAAACTACTGTTAGCCAGAACTCTTGAAGGACCCAGGTTTTGACTACAGTTGTTCCCACCTGAGCTTCTTTCTCTCCCACTAAAGGTGACTCCTGGAACTCTTTTTCTTCAAATACACTAAAATCAATACTTTGCTGCAAAAGTTTACAGCGTTTCTCATAAAAGGTCAAACTATTTTTTTTTTAATTATTATCTATGGCTCCTGGTATAAGTACTTGATGGGAAACCGACTTTTTATTAGAAAAAACCCGTTCACCAGATAACACACAATTCAGTGGGAAGAGCTTTATCAGAACCTGGCCTCCTGGAGAAGCTGTTGTGCTCCTGAGCTGATGGAGAGCAATGCCATCGCAGTGGCACTGATTCATTTTAAATGTCACTGCTTTCAAATGCCATCAGCTGGGAGCGCCTCTGGACAGACTCTGTGTAAATCAGCTCAGCTTGGTTGGCTCCAGTGGAACTACAGCGATCTGAACCAATTGAAAATCCACTCCTTTGTGCTGAGCCTTCATTCTCAACAGGAAGGGAAAAAGAAAAAAAGGCAGCACTGCAGAGCCCAGGAAGTTTTGCAGATTCTCACACCAGTTATTATCTGTGAGAGCAGTTCTGCTGCTGCTCCCAACAATCAGAGCCACAGACAGACCAGAGGCAGGCTCCCTGCACCGCTTAAAAACCCTCTCAAAGTGGGGTTGATGACACAGCAGGGATATCCCCCAGCTGGCAGAGGGTTGTTAGTGCTGAGGCATCTCCACTCCTTGCTAATAACAAATAAAACCCTCCTGGAACAGCCAAGGCCAAAATGGGCCTTTAATCAAGCCCCTGTTCCTGGAGGCTCCCCCGGTACCTAGCTCTGTGAGATAACAAAGGATTGTTGATGTGAATGGGCTGCGGAAGGAGAAGTGGCATTAAGGATCCTCCCTTTAAGAGCTGAATCCTCCCAGCATCTCCTTTATTCATCTGACAGCCAAAGTGTTCCACCTGCAGCCCAGAGCACTTTTAACCTGGAGGTGTTTTCAAGGAAATTTGAGTAACCCCGTTGGAAAAACTAAATTCATTGACACCTCAAAACGACATCAACTAATAGGAACCTGCAAACCAAGAGCAACAAAACAAGATTCAGCTTGGCTCAGAAACTGCCAGTCAGGTTTTGCCAGCTGCCCTTCTAGATTTCAAGGTTCAAGACTTTCCTCATCCTATGAAATTCTGTTTTGGGTTTTGTTATCTGTGCACAGAGGAAAGTCAAATGGTCTATGGTATTCCAATCAATTATAGATCATATTGACTTGTTTGTATGAAATCGCTTTTTTCACCTTTCCATAAATAATGGAACAATTAAAAGGCCTTTTTAATGGAAAAGAAAAAGGGATCTACTCCCAGAAAATCCTACCAAATAGTGCTACACTTTTATATACAAAAATGACGAGGGAGTGTCACAACATTTTTCTGCGAAATTCCCCAGTGTTTTCCAGATGATGGTCCTATATTCAGCCATGAACCAGTATGTTGAAAATTATATAGAGCTGGGCATTTAAACCCTTAACCCTGCATTAGTTTCCCTACTGAATGCCATCAGTATTGAACTTCATGATAGACACAGAAATTTAAGTCCCTTTTTACACTCAGTTCACATTATTTTTTGAACACATGGCTCCCACCTTATCCCACTGACAGCAACCACAGCAGTCAGTTTAGCTTTTCTGCCCTCCCATCACCTCTTTCTTCCAAAAGAGAAAGGGGGAATGCCTTTCCAGCCCTCCTCATGTCACCTTTGCTTGCACAGACCCAGCGACATTCCCATCTCCTCTGCTTGCAGGAGCTGCTCCGTGGCCTTTTCCCTACACAAATTACCAGCTGTAACCTACAGTGCACTGAGCTGAAAGCTGCATTTTTAATTCCTTTCCTAATTAACCTATTTGCATGCATTTGGGTAATTCTACAGCTTTGCATAGCTAACAAGGAGTGTCCCACTGGGCCATGCACCACCAGCTGATGAAGCACAGCAACCTGTGACCACCACTGACACTGGAGAGGAGATTTGGGAGGGCATGGCAACTTGGTCATTACCTGGGGCCATTCCACAAGATCTGGGTGAAGGCATCAGGGGAACATTCCTGCTCCTTCCTGGTGGGATCTGCCTTGAATCTTGTCCATGAGTTTGTCTGATCTCCCTCTGAAATGGATGTGTCAATCTCCCTCCTATGGTTTCATCCACAAGTGCCAATCTGTGGCTGTGGGAGCTGCTCTTTACTCACCTCAGCTTCTGCCTGTGTGACTTCCCGAAGTTCAGCCATACTCTCCCCCCCAAGCCTTCTTTCCAAAAAACTGAGAAGTCTCATTTTCTGTAGCATGAGCTTTCCATGCTTTCCCATGTTATTTGCCCTTCTCTGCTCCCTCTCTAACTCACTGATCTCCTTGTTGAGATGTGGAGATCAGAGCTGCACAGACCACCCACAATGGGGGCACACTGAAGTCCTACATGCTGGAAAAATACTGCCCTGTGCCTCTCTCTTACAGCCCTTGCTCAGGCTGCCTGACATCCGTGGAATTGAGGATTTAGGGAAACTGCCAAAGGCTCAAAGATCACTTTCCTGAACTGTAACTCTCAGTTACAAATTCAGCACCACTTTATTCTGGTTTGGCTTATCCTGTCAGGGAGTCTTCACCAAGGTTTCTTTGACGCCTTCTTGGCCTCTGACACTGGTTGTTTTACAAGATCTTCCTGGATCAATCAGCAGAACAGTGAACTGCCTGAAAGAGCTCAATACTTTGTGGGAGAAGATTTCACAGAGATGCTGCACATCACACATCCCCACTCCTAATCAGTGAGGGAAATGCTGTTTAAAATTTGTTTTCAGTACCACATGCTTCAGAACCAATTTTCATTCATTATTTCCCCCAAACTGGCAAGAGTACACAGTTTTTCTTTTACAACTGCATAGAGTTTACTCTTGCCCTAAATCCTCCACCATTGCCTCACACCTCAGAGATGCAAAAAAATTGAACTCTGAAGACATAATCAAAGTATTCAGCCTGGAGAGAAGCTTTGGGCTGAGCTCAGGGTGGCCTTGCAGGGCCTGAAGGAGCTGCAGGAAAGATGGAGAGAGACAATAGCCAAGGGCTGCAGGGCCAGGAGGCAGGGAATGGCTTGCCAGTGCCCGAGGGCAGGGCTGGATGGGATCTTGGCAATTAGGAATTGTTCCCTGGCAGGGTGGGCAGGCCCTGGCCCAGGGTGCCCAGAGAAGCTGTGGCTGCCCCTGGATCCCTGGCAGTGCCCAAGGCCAGGCTGGACATTGGGGCTTGGAGCAGCCTGGGGCAGTGGAGCTGTCCCTGCCATGGCAGGGGGAAAATGGGGTGATCCTAAATCTCCCTTCCAGCCCAAACCATTCCATGATTCTGGGAAGACAATGTGAGTAAGGAAACTCCATCAGGAATTTCCCACCTGGCTTCAGCAGCCTCACTAGTGACACCAAGCCCTTGACTGAGCAAATATGGGATTGTTTGACAGCCAGGAATTCCCTCTGAGAGCCTCAGGAGCTCATCAGAGCACAATATTGCAGTGTCCAAACTGCTTCTAAGGCCTGAGGTGGCTCAGCTACAGCACAGATGAGCGCAGAGCAACCAAGTCCATTCACTTTTATTCTGAAAACACCACAGCCCCTGAGACACCCAACAGGCAATCTCACCTTTTTCTTGACAAATCACGCTTTTCTTTTTTTTTTGAGTGGATCACTCTGCCAAAGCAGCTGCTTCAGGTGCATCCAGCATCACTGCAGAGCAGGGGCATATCCCAAGCACAGGGAAGAAGAACACTGGGAACTCTTTGACAAAATGCCTGTGGTACAGGCAAGGCTTCAGAGGGAGCTTTCCCTCCCTTGAGCCGCAGCATTTCTCAGCAGCTACACGTGAAGTGCCGCAGTCCAAAGGGGCTTCAGCTCCTTTTGCAGAGCCAAAGCCTACAAAAATCTGGGAAAAGAGGGTGGGAGGGGGAAGGAGAGAAGTGCAACAGCAATATTCCGTGCTGGTACAGTTTTGCTGCACTGCAGAGTAACTTCAATGGGAGAAGACTTAAAACAGACTCTTCTCCGACACTCAGCAGGTCAGAGACTAAAAGGCTGAGAGCTGGCAAGATCACACTTTATTCCCAACACTAGCAGTGGAAACCAGACATATTTTGTGATGATTCTGGCATCAAACAAACATTTTGCTGTTAACCATTTTGGCTCTGATGAATTAACTTCTTGTTTGACCCCATTTCTGAAACACTCTGTTTGCTACATTGTGGGGGTTTCTGATCAAAAATGTTAAAAGTGATGACTGAAATGCACAACAGACTGTTTATAGCAGCTACCACTGATTGTTCTGAACCCCTGAAAAGTTCTGATCACTGAAAAGTGATCTTCATGAATGTGCTTTTTGCATGTTTTATTCTTTCCATAACCAATATTAAAAAAAAAGAAAAAGAGGGGTCATAAATGCTTAATCTGCTCTTGATAATCAGAGTGCAAACAGTCCCATCTCTTAATTTGGGACCGAGTTCACATTTCAGTGCACTGAAACCTCAGAAACACTGTGGAGAGGGCTGCAGCGCAGAAGAAACAGGCAGGCAGAATTTTCTTTCATTATTTCTTAAAGTACAAGAGCAATAAAAAGACACCCTGCTAACAAGGTGGTGCTTTGATATGGATATCCTCCCTCCAGTCCATTACTGCATCTCCTTCGCAGCAAGCAAGCTCTGCCTTTCAAGACTTCCAAGGCCAGCCTGCCACTGCCAGTTTTAATTCTGTGGGACAGGGTTATGAATATCCCATTGTGAGTTCCTCTCGGGAGGTTACAGGGCATTGATCCCAGGTCATTCGGGAAAGTGCGACCAAAGGAAGCAGCGTGAAGGCAGCAGCTCCTGCTCACAGCTTATTCCACATCAATCCAGAGGGTGACCCAGGAGCAGGAGACCTCAACCCACAAGGCAGCAACTGGAACAGGATATTCACAACTCCACCATTAGGAATCAAAACACAAAATGGGTGAGCCACAGGAGTGAGTGGCTAAGCCTGAATTAGCTTTTGTAGAATGGACAACAGAAAAGAGCTGAACTCGTTAGAGAATAAAGACAGAACAATTAAATATAAAACTCTTTCAGGTATGACTTATTTCAGATATCCTAATAAAAATACCAGAAAATAACATAGGCAAAATGTTTAATGGGAGTTTTCTTAGTAGATTCAGTGAAGAGAAGGCTCCAGGTTGGCCTTAGCCGTCTTCCAGTACCTAAAGAGGAAATTTGGAAAGAGACTTGTTGCAAGGGTCTGCAGGGACAGGACAAAGGGAATGGCTTCCCAGTGCCAGAGGGTATATTTGGATGAGATATAACAAAGAAACTGTTTTCTCATCCCTGGGGGGGTGGGCAGGCCCTGGCCCAGGGTGCCCAGAGCAGCTGTGGCTGCCCCTGGATCCCTGGCAGTGCCCAAGGCCAGGCTGGACATTGGGGCTTGGAGCAGCCTGGGGCAGTGGCAGCTGTCCCTGCCATGGCAGGGCTGGGATGGGATGGGCTTTAAGGTCCCTCTGAACGCAGACCATTCTGAAATTCTGTGAACACATGCTGTTATTATTCTATATTCTATGCTGTTATTATTCTGTGTTCTATGCTGTTATTATTCTGTGTTCTATGCTGTTATTATTCTGTGTTCTATGCTGTTATTGTTCTATGTTCTATGCTGTTATTGTTCTATGTTCTGTGCTGTTACTATTCTATGTTCTGTGCTGTTATTATTCTATGTTCTGTGCTGTTATTATTCTATGTTCTATGCTGTTATCACAGCAGCTGAACCAGCTCCCCACCTACCAAACCAGCACAGCTTTTGATTAATAATTTTCAAACTTTTGCACATTTATTTTTCAATGCAATACAAATGAAGGGGGTTCCTAAATACTTCAGTTTAAGATGAAGCTGCCTCTGTATTCCTTGCAGCCCTGTCCCCACGGCAGGCACTGAGGTATTAACCTCTTGCACGAATGACCACACAGCTTTTTTACAACAATGCTAACATACAGAGTTTGAGAAATTACAATTTAATTGTGCCTCTCTAAATCCTTATGAACACATTTTGACAGAGAGCAAACTGTGATTTTGAGAAAAGATGATTCTTAACAATCTGTTTGAACATAACAACAGGGCTGGACAAAACTCTCAAAGCCACATTAACATCCTCCAAGTTTCACCAGGCCTAACACATCTTCCCCCAAAAGGCACCAGTAGGAATTAGATATAAATATCAAATGGAAAAGGAGCTTAGGGAGAAGAAATATTTTTATGAGAGTAAAATCGCTGGCAAAAATGTGCAATGATGGGATTGAGGGTGTATTAGCAAACAATCAATGTATCTGGTGGCATATGTCAGTGAGACATCACTGCAAAACAAATGATTATCCTGAGCAGCGCTAAGGCACTCCAGAGCATGGCAAATGGAAAATACTTCTTATCATGTGACATCAAGCATATGGCACATTACTGACTGGTGAATGACAAACTTGAAAGGTTATTATTACCCTAATGAGAAAAACCTGACATAAAAGAATTAATTAGCTTTGCATTTATTTAATATTACCAAATAGCACAGGCTCCAGATGGCAGTACCCAAGGTATGAGAGGGGGAGAGGGGGGAAGTCTATTTTTTCTGTCTCTTGGTACTTCATTCTAGAATGGCAAAACAGAAGTTACACAATTTCTCCAATTCTTATTTGCTATGAGAAAAAAATGCAATGGAACTATTAGATTGAGAATTTAATCCTGATGGGACATTGGAATATTTTTAAGGATGTGTGGCTCATTCAATAAAAATTATGTGTGGCTTTTTTCCATCAGCAGCAGCTCATAAATATTTGCATAAAGCCTTCAGCTGATTTCAGAGAGGCACAAACTCAGTCGCAGCTCCTTGCAAAGGACTCTGTTAAATGATCAAGGAGCTTGGTTGGGTTTTCCTGCTGAAATACACACCAATCCTACACTGGGAAATGGTGTGATTTTTAAAAACTCTGAATCATTTGAGTATAAACAATAATTATAATAATGTATAGACAGGCAGTGTTTTGAGTACATCTTTATACCCAGTGTTTTTCCATAGAGCACAGCCCAGAGCTGACTCTCATGGCATCTCCTGAGTTTAAAACACCTTTCCCAGTGCATCCAGAGACGAGTAGAGGCAGACAGAAGACCATGGATTATGTGGCTGAGCAAACTCCCCAGCAAAGGGTACAGATTAATCCGGCTTTATTAGAGGAGTGTAGCCCTAAAAACCAGAGTACAACTCAGTACAGGCCAACCAGACTGCTTCAGCAGGGAGCAGTGACTGCTCACCCTGCAGAGGGATGGGGACCAAGGGCATCTGAGGACAAATTAAACTATCCAGGGGTGCAAGAGCAGCAAATCAGTATTTTCTGTAGCACTAATTACAAAGATGCACTCATAGAATCACAAAGGAAAAACACTCTTAATTCTTTTCTCTACACAAGTCCACAGCCTCAAAATCAACAATGTTTTTACAGCAAACAGCAAACAAACTTTTGGAATTTTTTTATGTCCTTGAGGGGTTGAAGGTCAGGCACAAGATTTCATAACTTCCTTAGGAACTTCATTTTGCCATCACAAAGAGCTCAGCTTCGCCTTGGTTCCGTTTCTGACTAAAACACCTCATGACAGCTTTATAGTATTAATTTCCTTTTCTACTGCACTCCTTATAAATGTTTGCTTTATGGCATAAATCACATTCCCAGCAGTAGATAAGTGAGGGCTCCCATAGATCACTTTGCTGGGTTTTGTGTCCCAGGTATTCTGTAACAGATCAGGGCTCTCTATTGTCCAGTCCCTGTCACAGCCTCAGTGACCTGAGCCATTCTGATGGCCAGAAAAATGAGAGGGTGAGGAAAAGAAAAGAATTTTAATTTAAATTATATCCTACAACAGCTACTAGTATGGTCACATGGATTTCTAAGGAATATTGCTGGTTTTCAAAAGGAAGTTAATCCTGCTAGTAATATTTGTTTTCTTTGGGCTTTAGCAATGTTCTTCCAGACACACAGATAAGCCTAAGGTCTATTTGTTTTCCAGAATGACTTTATCTCCTGGGCTCTTAAATAAGAGGTACCAGTTTTGTGGATCTGGGAAAGAAAAAAAATAAAAAATTCTTCGGTGTGAAATCAGTCCAGCCTACCTGCAGCTTTTTTAGCCTGTGCTACAACCAAGATTGTTGATTCAAGAACCCTGAAACAAAACAGCTCCATCACTCAGCCTTGTCATCAGCACCAGCGCTCACACGTCAATAAATCCAGGCTCGGCAGGATCCTGGGCGGCCAGGCAGAGCCAGGAATGCCAGCCAGCCCCAGGACACAGCACCCAGCAGGGGAGGGACACCACGGACCCAGGTTGGGAGTCGGGGCCGGAATTCCAAACATCCAACAGGACCAGCAGAAGGCTATTCCCAGGGCACCCTGCCTGGAGCTGCTCAGTGCCTCCCTGCTGGCTCTGCTGGCTCTCCACATCCCGAGACCCCGAGAGCCACACACCCACTGCAAAGCACTTCTTCAGCCAAAAGGGTTCGATTTGGAATGCTTCCTACTCAGGTAAGGGCAGGGGAATTTTGGGATGAAAACCAAGCAGAACTTGGTAATGAGATGCAGGTAAGCCAAGCCTGGGGCTGTACCAATAAGGGAGGTTTATTGCTCTCCCAGAAGGCAGAGCCAGTCCCCTCTCGCTGACCTTGGTGCACCCCTTGGAGCCAGCCAGGAAATCACAACTGGGTGGAAAAAATTTGTATAGCCTGTCCTTTCAACTCCCTGGAACAGTGGAGGAAGAGACAATGCTCTGTAAGACACAGCATCGAGTGCTTCCTCTGCAAATTATTGTTGTTCTTTCTCCTTTATATTTTTTTAATTTGTTCCTTTTTTAATTTTTTTTTTTCCTTTTTTTTGTCTCCTATTCCTTCTCCTTTGTTCTTTGCAGACTCTAAGGGGTTTGTGAGCCAGGGCCCCGAGACTCCAGCGGTGACCCCTCAAAGAGCTGTCAGCAGCTCCCAGCAGAGCAGGGTTTGGCTGTGTCCGTGTTCCCCTGCCAGCAAACAGCTCTGCCGCTCTTTGAACAGCTTATTAGCAATTCCATGACCCATGAGCCAACATACATGATCTCCACGACCTTTATTCTTTCTCCTCAGACAGAAATCGTCAAGCTTGAGTCTTCGTCTAGGACTGAGTTTCCCATGTGGCTCAGCAAGCTCCATTTATTCCGACTTTTAGAGGAGAAAGCAGGCGTATCAGCCTCGGGCTAGGAAATGAAAGGAGCATTACAAAAATATGAAAATAAAGTGTTCCATTAAAAAAATAATTCCATTACAACTCAAACCTATTCCCTGTTTCAAATTGGGCCTAAGATGATAATGTTTGCTTTGCATGCTGCTCTGCTGAACTGAAAACTTTTATTAATGATGTGCTGCTGTTTCTTAAAATTATCTTAACAGATGGATTTATAAATCGTAAGTAGTAACGAAATTCTAATAATGAAGCCATTTAATGTATACCTCAGCTCCTGACAACTTAATACTTGCTCTGAAAACAGCAGTCCCTGAGCTAATCTGTTCATAGCCCAACACAGGTACGTGGATGTGCTCCCTCCCTGCTGCTCACCCCTTGTCCCAACAGTTCAAACCATCCATGGCTGTGTTCTTTACTCCATTTTGCAAATGAGTGCTTCATTTACGAAGGAAATTAATGATCATCAAGATTTTAAATATTCTGATCCTCTGAAAAAAATATGGCGTTCATGAAATGCAAGTCTACATTTACATATAAATGGAAATATGCACACACACATCTCCATGCGTACACACACGGGATTGTTATAAACTATCCCAAATTTATCCTTCATCAGATTGAACCTTAAGAAATTAAATGAACTTTTAAATAACTCTTTGTTCTAACTGGACAGCCTCAAATTATTCATAGGTTGTTCTGTCCCAAACGAGTTTTTACTCATGGATTTGCCAAAGACAGCATCACCACCACCAAGATTCCGGAAACGGCAAGGGCGTGGAGTACACAGCAGTTCAGACCAGATTAGCTTTCCCAACATATTTTTCACCATGGAAATACAAAACAACCATTAAATGAAACTGTTAACAGCTCGGAGCAGAGAGAAAGGACTGAAATCTGCTTTCTGCCTCAAACCTACAATTCTCCGTTATTTCAGGGCCTGCAGAGCTGTGCCAAGCCTCGCTGTGAGCCCAACAGAGAATAAATCAGGAGAGAAAACAAACCCATTCTGGACATGTTCATCTCCTTCAAAGGGTCCCTCCCCTGAGCTGCCTCCTAGCTCCCTGAGCTATGTGGTCTCCCCCAGGGACAGAAGCAGAGCATTCCTTTTGGGACACAGCACTGGGGAAAATTAGGGTGAAATTCAGAATTCAGCTGAATGGAGAACAGCTAAAGAGGTTAGGGCTGATTTCCTGGATGCAATCTGGTGGCTTTAGGTGCTGTTTAGGATTCTCTTGTGAAGCAGATCCTCAACTGAGCATCACGAGCTTTAGGAAACAAGGGCTGTGAAGGCAATTTCTTTTCTATCCCAACTTAAAAACAGGAAAAAAAACCAGGAAAACCCAAAAGACAACCAAGCCAGACTTGTCTTGAGTATTCAAGCCCGCCCAGTCTCTTCTCCTGGGCTGTGCTTTGCCTATTGTGAACATTTTCTTTGCCAAGGTCTGAAGATCAGCAGCACCCACTGTCACAAAGATTGGGACAATCTGTCAGTCTCAAAATTGCCCAACACCAGCATCCATTTCAGGTGACTTTTGCATTAATTCACCTGAATTACTGATGTAAGTCCATTTTCCTTTGGAGCTGAGGGTATCAGAACAAAGAGTTACATCCCCCAAACCTTCACATGACACAGAGATCAAGGCATCACTTCCAAAAAAAATCCCAAAGAAAACCTGAAGTGTGTGATTTCTACCAATTAACTTGCCAAATTTGCAGCCACTTTATGAGCTCAAAAGCAATTGCACCCAGAATTCAATGCTGGCACACAAGAGACAGTGAAATAAAAATATTTTAAAGCAATTATAAAAAAATATTTTAAAACTGGTCCACCATGATTACTTTCATTTCACTTTGTGTTTCTGCTCTCACTTTTATGAATAGTTTTATTTCCATTTAAAAATCCTTATAAATGTGCGAAATTAAAAAGACATGTGGGTGTGCTGCTTACATACTTACAGCTACATATTTAACAATCAGCACCAAAGTCTGATATCATAATTAGCTTTGTAAGTCTCAGCACACATTTGCAGAACTAAACTTTTGCTCCTTTCCTGTGCCAGAAAAACCTTGGCTCTTGAACGTGGAGCACCATGGCAGGGGTGCAGTTAGAAGTGGAGACAGGCACAAATAAAAGTGCTCAGAAATGTAAAAGTGGAAGCCTCGATCTTCCCCCTCTCAATTCCCGTGTTACAAAGCAATTCCACTCCTCTGGAAGCCTGGATGGACAGGCCAATAGCGGAGGGCAACATCTCTCTACCAGCCAGCCATGGTTTCATTCCAAATATTTCATTTATTTTCGGTTTAATGAAATGGCTTTCAGGCTGTCTTTAGCTGTGTTCTGTCCGTGGGTACTGCCATGAGTGCCCACAGAGCTCTCCCATTCCCCAGGGAACATGGGAACTTCCAAAGCTGGACCCGTACTCAGGTTTTAGCTACATTTCAATCTGCTTCAACAGAGGTTTTACTGTGCTGCAAGGCCAGCAGCAGCTCCCAGTGTTGTCATATCAGAAAATAAAGATAACAGATTTCATAAAGAGTAATTTGACTGATACACATTTTCACTCACAAATATATATAGAAACACAAACAACACTCACAGAAACCATGCAAGAGTAGTCCAATGAATTCAGGGTTTCTATTCACAGGAATATTGAGATATTAATTGATAACTGGGCTCTATGGTCTCACAGTAATTATCTTTGCTTTTAAAAATCCCAAACCAAATAATTCCCTAAAAGACTCATTTCCTGGTATCCTCCTTTAATATATTCCTCCAGTTTCATGATTACCCACCAAGACACAGCGCTATTGATCCCATCTGCTTGGATGAGTTGTAGATTATGATGTACTGAAGAAAAATTCTGCTTCAGAGACATTTTGCTTTATCCTGGAAAACATTTCACAAGCCAAACATATTGATTCAACATTGTAATAAATGAGAAATTGGGACTTCTCTCTTTTTTGTGTTCTTGTTTCAAGAGTCGATATCCCAGTTTCTTGGAGTCTAAAATCACATGGGTCAGGTAAAAAATAACTTACTTAAAGACTTCAGACCTTCCATATCCATTTTTAATACTCCTAAACTATAATAATAAAGAAATAGAAGCAGGGATTAATATTCACTTCAAGAAAAAAAGTAGAAATCACTCCCAAAGAACAGCAAAGCCCACACATTTACTTCCATATTTTCTTCATAACATTCCACAGGAATTCTTTGGGTTTGAAAATTCATTTTCCCAGAAGTCATTACATTCCTTGAAACATGAGGTCTCACCTGATCACTATTATGGGCAACATCTTTTTCACTGGTAAATGACCCATTTCGTCCTATGTTCAGATTTCAAAACTTCTCCTCTTATTTTAATATCTTACAAGATGAGAAACCCCAGACATTCCATTTACTCTTCTCAAGAACGAGTTGAAATACACCAAAATTTGCATTTCATTTCAGATTCGTTATTTCCTGGCTAAGACATTCCTAAACATCAGGATATATATTTATGTATAAAACGGACGAAGTAACTTGATTCTAGCTCCTGAAGCATTCAGTCATAAAAAAACCCCATCACTTTCATAATCCATCCTAAAGCTCAGTGATGAGGAGATAATTAGGAGTGTATGCAAATGATGACAAGTTTGGTACACTTGCTTAGCCTGGGTGTCGCTGAGGGGCTGATTCCTCTGATGTGCTGAGCAAACCTCTCTTCCTCTCGAGAGGAAGATCAGGTTATGGATATTGCTGAATGAAGCAAGAGATTGCACAGTGAACCCAGCAAACCTCAAATCAGAGTCTGAAATCAGCTGCTGAGAGCAGCCTGAAGTGTCAATCAGCAGGGCTCTTATGACAGATCAGTGATGAATACGGATTAAATGTTCTCCTTATCTGCACTTACCTCAGGGCTGGGCATCTAAACCCAAATAAACCCCCGTCCCCTAAAACCTCTAATCTGCTTTTTGCAAGTGTGTTTTGTCTCCGTTTTAATAATTCAGCTCCGTGCTAATATAATAGAAAATAACCTTTTAAAACAGATTTGAGCTTTAAGCATTTAATGCATTATGGTTACAGGCATAACCAAAGGATCTGTTCTCTTTCTGACAATTTCCAGTAGGAAATATTTGTAATATAATAATATTTAATTCCCCAATATATGCTCCTCAGTGTCCTAGACTACTTGTCTTTAACTTCTGTGATGTTTTCATTGGGCTCCCAAACCTCACAACAAAATCACTCTGCTTTTAGCCCCTCATTTTAACCTTCTGGCCTGTAATTGGTGCTCTGTTCCTGTCTCATCTTTTCCTGTAAATTGAATAAGAGCCTTACATTGCAGCTTTCACTTTCTGACTATGAAAATGGAGATTCTGCTCTTGGAAAAGCCTCTGGCAAAACTCAGGAGACGTTCAAGCTGTGCTCGGAGGAGAAGTATCATGAACGAAGCTGTGCTATAGAAGGAAGAGGTAGTTACACAAATTCCTTTCATCTATTAATTAGGAAAACCACAGCTGATGGCTGAGAGCAGTTGTACAGCCACCAGCATGAGCTGACACCCAGCAGGGACCAACAGCACCACTGCACTCAGGGCAGGGATTCACCTCAAACTTCTGCACCCTTCACAATTTCGAAGCCAACCAGACCTGCTTGTCGAAAATCTGAGGGAATTCAGGTGCCAAGATCTGCAGTTCCCAACAGGGCACTGAGGGAGGAAGAGCGTGCTGAGTGAGGCAGGGCTGCTCTGAGTGCCCAGCAGGGCATTTAGGGGCTCCTCCTGTGTGCCCCAGCTGAGCCAGGGCTGCAGCAGCAATCTATTGTGCATAAATATATCTATAGAGAGAGATCCTTGGGACATCACCCACCAGGGATGAGCAGGCGCTGTGCACAGCCAGGATCCCATGGAGTGCTCACCTCCTCCATGACTTCTTTGCTGTCTTCACACACAGAGGTGAAGATCAGCCCTAATGAGAACTTCCCACACAGATAAAGTAGCAGAAATTATTGAGGGATGTTTCTCCTGCAAAATTAGCTCTCGCGTAATGTTATTTTATGATCTTACATTTTGCATAGTAAAGAAAAATGGGTTTCAGGGTAGGTTTAAGTACCCCTGAAAGGTGAAGAAAATGCGTTTTCTTACAGGTGATAACAAATCTCAAGGTGATTCTGTGCATTACTGCTTCAGCTTCCTGTCTTTGAAACCACTTCTCTGAGCTCCATATGCCCTTCTCAGCATTTGTCAGAAAATAAGAGTACACATTTCACATCCACATATTCAAATACAGTCGCAGAAAACTTATTTCTGCATGTTTAAAAGCACATGCTGATTAATGCCAATAAGTCTCAGTCTGAACAAACTCAAAATCTCTTTGCACTTGGTATGTCAGACTTGTTACTGCGCCAATCCCTTTCCATTTTGCCAGAAGCGTGCAGTTGTTCTGCAAAGAAACATTTCCCAAAATGTTCTCCCTTTATTTCCAAAATGAAAAGCTCCTTTCAGGAACAGAAGCTCGGAATATATTAAAAATGTCACATTGAATCCCAGAGCAGGAGATGCAGCTCTGAGCAGTGTGATGCACACAGGATGTTCCTGAGGATGTCTGGAGCGCTTGGAGGACATTGGGGCAGCGATCTCCAAGTGGGGCTGTGTCAGGGAGGCTGGAGGGTTAATCCACACGAAATGCCAGGTGATGATAACCCTCCAGTTCAGTCAGCATATGGAACCTGATTTCCTCCGATTGCAGTGTTTCCCAAGCACTTAAAACGCAGCTGGAATGATGGCAATTTTGTAATTTCCCTAAATTTGGGGACAGCTGCTCTCAGCCCTGTTAGGGAGCTTACAGCTCATGGCGTGGAGCCCTTTGATTTTACCATCTTTCATAATCTTTATTAACTTTTTTCTGCATGTATTTTGATTCAGCCCCTTTCATGGCACTGTCTAATAAAGTCTCGCCAGAGCTGAGTTTTGCAATATTTCCTTCTCATCCCATTCCATTACCAGCAGTCAAACCACATGAACTGACACCAATTTAACCAAATTGTTCACTGACAGTGCCATTGCTCCAGCCAAACAAATGAAAATGCTTAGGACAGCGCAGGAGTGGCTCTTTTCCTTGTGCAGGGATATTTTGGACTGGCTCTTTTCCTTGGGCAGGGATGTTTTGGAGTGGCTCTTTTCCATGGGCAGGGATGTTTTGGAGGCAGGAAAAGCCTGTTGGCACCGTGGTTAAGCCCTGGGCATCTGAGCTGCTCCGTTTGTTCGGCGCAGCTGCAGGGCAAGGGGCACGTGGACAGTGTGAGCCCTTGGCACCCAAAATGCTCCTGTTGCAGCTGCAGCAGCAGGTTCCTGGCCCCAGCAGTTCCGAGGCCATGGAAAGTGCAAATGGATGGATCACTGAACGGAAAAGTGCAGAAACACACATTGGACACTTAAAATTTTAGGAACTGTCACATCTGCTTCTCTACGTGCTCTTGCTAGAGGGAAAGAAAATTAGTGATAGGGGTATTTGGATACAGGAATAATTGAATGCATTCCCTAATAGGCAGAGGCTGATTTTCCCTCTCCAGTGTTTAAGAACTGATTGTTCAATGCCATCAATTTGTTCTGTTCCACCAACTGCACTGTGAGAAGGAAACCCCTCTGGGAATTTTACACGTCGGGATAACGATGACATGAGTCGCGCACATAAAAACCCAACAAACTTCACAGGATTTGAGAGGAAAGGCTACCAAAACTACAAATCACTGTCAGCCAGAGCAGCCTTCAAGAACAGCTCTGGATACAGCAGATAAACTTCTTTTAATGATACCTGCAGCTTGTCACCACTGTGTGTGTTCTGTGTCCCAGATCAATGCTGCTGGCAGAGCACATAAAGAGCTGCATCCTCAGAGAGACCAGCCCAGCTCTGAACACTGCATCCCCCAATCCTTCAGGGAATCCTCCAGGGGATCCTGCAGGGGATCCACAGCTCCTGGCACGGCCAGGCTGCTGCACGAGCAATGGGAGACAGGTGTCCAAAAATGAGAGCTACACCTCATCGTGTCCCTGCAGACACAGTAAATACAGCAGGAAGGAATCTTAGGGAAATAAATGCATCCTAAATTCTGCTCTCTAGTGACTGCAAGGCTATTTCTGGGATTTTTTTTTTTTTTTTTAGGTACTGAAGGCACTACACAGGAAGGGAGAAAAATCTCTCCTCGCCACCTTCTGTGGGACCAAGCCAGCAAGCAGAATCTGAGCAAGTTTTCCAGACCACATAATCAAGAGGATGCTCATTTTGTGGCTCTGAATGGGACTTGTGTCTCACTCTGTCAACACTTGGGAAGTGCTGGGTAGGAACAGCAGCAAAGCTTTTACACCTAGACAACATTCTTGGCAAAAATCACAGGCTCCTCCAGGAAGCAACCGAAAGGAGACACAAGGGAAAGAGCTGCTCAGGATTTGTGATTTGGCCTCGGAAACCTGAAAGAGAAACTGCTGCACAAGCGAGAATACTGCAAAAAACCCTGAGCAAATTAAACTCAGCTTATCTCCACGCCAGGTGAGCTAGACTGGGACCAATGTCCAAGTTGGCCAACTTCAAGCTGACACAGAAATCTTTGTTCTGCTGTGAATGCTTTGTAAACAGCCCCCAAAGGCCCCTTGTTTTCTGTCTCAAACATGGAACACACAAGCAATAAAATTTCTAGGTATATAAGGAGGAATAGTACAGCTAAATCCTCTTTTTCACACTTAGAATTTAAATTCTGCCTTTCAAGTTGGTCCTTTAAATCATCCATAGACCTTCCAAAACAGTTATGTTGAATTTGAGCAGTGTAAGCAAGACTTTGAGGATCCATTGTTTAGGCCGTATCAGCAGTTGTGTTTAGAAACAACAAGGAATACTAAATTATTGATCCTGCATTAATTTAACTCAAGGAATAAGTGATATTTAGCTAGATTTTTCTTTTAAATTTAATTTCAAAATGGGCTTAAATACAGACTGAGACACAAAGGTGGAGAAAACAATTCATTTATGTGCTTATTTACAAAACAAAAATGGACAGACCAGCACATTAGAAAGCAGTTTTCACTATAATTTTGACTGGAGGAGTTACCATGTTTTCAGAATAGGCTGTTTTCAGAAGCCAAGGAAATCTGAAACTTTTCAAACCCTTGGCCTAAACGTGACAAGTATTGCAACATTTCTTGCTCCTTGTTAAAGGAAATCTCCCTGGAAAATAAACAGCCGAGCAGATAAGCTATTTAAGCTGGGCCCCTGACACTGCTGGCTCTTTCATCAGGTCTTATATCTGTTAACCTTTCATAAATGTCAGCCCGAAAAGAAGCTTCAACTACATCCCAGTGCCAAAAAATCCCCTGCTCATTCTGCTCCACCACAGGCTGCAAAGGCAGCTGCATTGCTCCTGCAAAGGATGGGGATCTGCAGCAAGAACGAACTCTGCTCTGCCAGGGCTTCCCTTCCCACAATCAAATTTCGGTTGTATGTTGCAGTGTATTATCGTAGTTACTGAATTTGCATGAGGAGCAGAGTTTTCACTCAATGGCAGAAGGGAAAAGTGTCTCTATGACTTACAAATCAAGGGAAATATTCTATTAAAATCACTGTCATCATCTACTGTCTCCCAAAACTTCCTTAGCAGCTTTCATATAACTTAATGCAACTGCAATAAAACCAAAAAACTGCACCTGCATTATGATGGCCATACTACAGTTACTGGTTTATTGTTGGTCTGATTTATAAGTTAAGTTGAAATGCAGAGCGTGTGAACATTTTCAGTATTTGCTACACCATAAAGATGGTTTTAATGGACTGTTAGTTCCCCACA
The DNA here is from genome assembly GCA_013397895.1 of Origma solitaria. Taxonomy (NCBI): domain Eukaryota; kingdom Metazoa; phylum Chordata; class Aves; order Passeriformes; family Acanthizidae; genus Origma; species Origma solitaria. The sequence goes on from VZRL01002080.1 coordinate 627,469, forward strand.
GTTGTTACTAATTACCTGCTCTCAGAAACACTCTTACTCATCACTAAGATTTTTTTTAGTGCGTATAGACAGCAGTAAAACAACTATCGTTATCACATATCAATTAAGTTTCCATCTTTTCCATCCCTTTGGCAATAAAGATAATTTTCTCCTCCCAGCACTCTCAGGCACAGAGTGGGGCTCTTGGAGCTGTCCTGTGCAGGGTCAGGAGTTGGACTCTGTGATCTTTATGTGTCACTGCCAACTCAGGGGATTCTGTGATTATTCTTTCAGGAACAGCAGAAACTCCTCATGCTGAAGGTCTCTCTGAACTATCACTTCCAGAGGAGCAAAACCAGAGAGGTAACAACCAAACCACAGTCTGCACTTAAAAGGGTCCCCACCCCCAGTTTGTGACTTCAGAGAGAACATCAGATAAAAACATGGTTGTTTTCCTAAAGCTGTGTCAGAAATTGGATATTCCTTCTCCTTATCATTGAATAATCAAGTATCACACATCTAAAGCCCCTCTTTTAACTGACAAGTGAAAAACAAAGCAAACGTTTCAGACCTGCAGCGATGTCCCTTCCACAAGAGCTTTCCCTGAGTTCTTTTATCTGTAGGATACCTCTCAGAGCCCTAATGGCAGAGTCCATTCTGGGCTGAACTACAACAAACGAAACATTATTCAGGAAGCTGAAATTATTTGAGGAGATTGCATGACCCTGCATGCCTAAGGGTCAGCAAGAATTTTTCTCTCTGCATCCCCCTTCCCTCCCTTATATGTCTATTAAAGAATCAATATATTGAAAAAGGTCATTTGATTACAGAGAGGGTGTATTCGTATAGTTAAATGCAACTCCTTGAGGAGATGGTCAATACCAAAGTAACACAGTTCTTAGTTAAAAAAAAAAAAGGAAAAAGGATGAAGTGCATTTACATGTCACCCTGAATTTCTAACACTGCATTACCTCCTCCCCCAAACCACTAAAGGAGTCAGGAAGACAATGCAGGGAATTGCTCTGATTTGCAATGGAGATTTGATAACTGACTGTTACCCTGGCCTACTATAGAGTTAATAGCAGGTGTAAACCACTGTGCCACTCGATTGCTAGAGCTGAAACAAAGAAGTCCTGAAATTTCCCGAGCTCCAGCTCCTTGGAACCTTAGAGCTTTCATCATCGCAGTTTGAGGATTTTGTTTATTTTCTGCGGCTATCACGTGGGCTAAGTTCTCCAAAGATAATATCCACCAGGAAATCGTTCCTTGGGCAGCTGCAATTTGCCCTAATCACAGCTCTACTTTGCACATTCTTTTTGCTGATCAGGATTTGCTGTGGTGCTCGAGCACTAGTGCACCAAGGCAGCAGAGCTCACCTTGAGAAGGGGCTGGCATTGATTTTGTTGGTTATTACACTGTGGCAGGAGCTGACCTCACGTCCAGCTCTGTGCACAGTGTCCTCTCTGCACAGTGCTGAATTTGTCCTTGTTTTGGGATTGCACTGCTCGGTAGGAATCGGTGACATTTGGGAATGACACTTCTGTGTTCCCACAAAAGCAAAACAGTTTGGGTTTGTAGCATGGATGGTGACAGAGGATTATTGCAGCTTTCGACCACATCGTGTCCTTCAGCATTCCTGACTCCCCTGAATTATCTGTAGTTTCACACGGAAGTTACTCTGTGCATGTAATTTCTGGCAGCACATTATGAGAAGCACCAGAGAAGTGACTCCAGCAGCTCATGAAACTTTAGGAACAGCACACGTGAGAAAGTGAGGTTTGATCAGAGACAGTGCCATTATCAGCCTTTCTTCATGTAGAAAAGGCAATGAAGAGGGGTCAGCTGCTCCAGCAAAATGGAGCAGCAACAAAAGAAAAAAATTAAAATAATCAAACATAAATTATACTGTAACTGTACCTGTTGGGAATGCATGTCTTTAATTTTAATCTCCATCTCACCAAAATCTTTTCCCTCTGCTTAACTTCGTAGGGAAAACTCACTTGAAAACCAAAAACAATTGTTTGACTGAAACACAGATTTTCAGTAGCTTCTGACTGTACTTCAAATATTTACAGCACTAAATAGCTCAGAACTCAGTTACAAGAATGGAGCAAACCAGGGCTCCTTCCTTAAGCAAAATGTCTAAATGAACACTGTGGTTCAAAATGCCGTAATGCTCTGCTTTATCCCAAGAATAGAAATTATTAATGAAAAAGATGTTAAAATTATTTCTAGCTGCTAAGTATAACTATAGCACTAATAATGAGCTCAGTTGAATGTGAGCAACAATCTAACATGGTGCTACTTAATGAAACCAAGAGTTTTAATACATTTTTTTGTTTAAATACTTGACATTGTTATTTCTTACTGAGGAAAAATACAGTCACTATTGCAACATTCTAAGCTCCTATTCTTGGTATGATTTTAGACAGAACAAAAAGTGATTTAGGCACATAGAACTGGCCACCAGCAGGCTTGAAAAACACAACCAAGTATTTTCCCCTGCCCCGAGCCCTCGGTGCTGAGCTGTTTCATCCTTCTGGCTGTGTACTCATATTTGATGAAGTGAAGAGCTCTGTGCTGCTCCCACACACAGGCAACAAAACAAAGGCACGGATTAAACACAGAAGCCTCAGCTTTATTTTGGTTAACTGGAATCTGACAGGCTGCCAGCTACACCCACCTATTCCCAGCCCGTTCCCGCTCGGGACCTCCCAGCCTGGAGCTCAAATTGCTCCCAAGGCCCCAAGCACAGCAGTAATTCCCTCAGCATCGTGTGCTGGGATAGCAAAAAGTTATTATCTCCTTATCACTCCTGAAATCACCATTTACTGGACACAAAGTCATACCCTAACAAATGATATCGCTCCCTAAAAAGTTTCCCCCCGAAAAGTAATTTTCCTAAAAGAAGATGAAGCACGTTCTGACAAGCAGGCAAATCAGGAGGGAGAAGATAAGATTCAACTGGATAAGAACAGGTTATGATAAAAGTGAACATAGTGCTTAACTTAGCAATTCTGAGATGCTGCAGATAGGGACACAGCAGCAGGCTGAGGCCAAGAGCCTTTTTTCATCCAGGCAGATAAATATCCACATGTTTGCTCAATATCCCAAACAAATGCAAATATCGGTAAATGGAGATAATTCTCCATCTCCTCAGCAATAGCAGCAGCTTGCTTCCTGTATCCCACATGCTGGTGGCTCCTGAGGGATAACAAAGGCAAAAGAGGATGGAATGGCTGCTCAGCTCCTCTGGGAGCTCACAGAGGGAAGGCACGGGGGTGTTCATTGTGTCCAAATATTCCCGGAAGGTGCGGCAGTGAGATTTTGTAGGTTCTCTCAAAGCCAGAGCGCTATGCTTAGCTGCAGATTTTGCCAGAATTTTGACATGTTTAAAAACCTCCTGGCAGACACAGGCAGAACCAAAAGGAGTTTTTAAAATGCAGCCTCACACTTAAGATCTGATAATGAATACACCCTTTCCATTTAGCATCTCCAAGATTCAAATAATCTACAAACAAATAGTTAAGTAGGGCTCTCACTGGGTTTTTTTAAGTTTCCTTACCTCTCAGTTGGTTCCACAAACACATATGGGATCTTAATTTGTGTCAGAAATTTGAAAAAACGGTTATTAAATTAGCAAGTTGCTCTTCTCTTTGCACATTAGCCACTGAGTAGGTATCAGGCTGAAATACATTTAATCAAATGATTCGTGAAAATGGCCAAGCAGAATGTTTCTGTACAGTTCACTGAGCAGGGAAGTGGAAATGCAGGAGGAAAAAGATTTATTAAGTTGAACTTTATCTACAGAAATAATTACCATAATATGTGCATGCATCCAGCTAAGTGCTGCAGGTCTGGAATTGTCTTCCTGCCCAGTGACCTCCTCCACAGCATCCCCAGCACCCTCCCAGGTCACCCCTGAGCAGTCAGACCAGGGCTGCTCCTTTGGTGCACGGTGAGTTCATGGCACTGGGATTTTACAGCGGCACTGGCAGGTGCCTGAAACTCATAACAACCATCCATTTCTGGGGTTAAAAGTAATTTCTTGAAGAAATTATTCGCCTGAAGGGAAATGCCTTGGGTTGCTGTTGTCCCTGTGCTCCAGTGAGGAGCTGGGAGGTGCCCACAGGTCCAGTGCCAGTGCTGTCCATATTCCCTTTTCCTGGTGCTCCAAAGGGTCGTTTCTCCATGCTGGCTCCCCTCTGGAACAACAGAGGAGCCTCTGCACAATTAAATGCCAGCAAAGCCTTGGGAATGGCAGCTCTGTGCCGCAGGAAAGCCTCATCCCTCCTGGAGTGGCATTCCCAGGTCACCTCTCCCCCGAGCTGCTGGAACTGCCTCTGCTTGGCAAGCTCATAAAAGAACTCAAAAATGAAAACGAACTCCTGTCCTCCTCTCCTCCTGTCCAGCCATGGCCATGCCTCCGCACAATTCACCACAAATATGCAGTAATTACAGCGAGTTAACTCCTCACAGGCACAGAGTCCCTGACTTGTGGCTGAAGCCACATCCTGAAACCACCAGGGGTATTAAAAAATACCAGGGATCTAAAGCAGCTCTGAGGAGCTGCCTCCTGCTCCTCAGATGCTCAGCCAACACTCCTTCCCTTTATAAACACAGCCCTGAAGCTTCAGTGCTGGAGGGCCAGGGAAAATTGGAGTACAAGGAAGCTTTTGTTTTTCCACTGCTCACCCAGGCAGGCACTGGAGTCTTTATCTTGTAAAAGTAGCTGCCATTTAGGAAAGGAGGAAAATTAGGGAGTTAGCCTGACCCACACTCGTTAACTCTTGGAATTTATGCCTTGTCCCCCCAAGGACTTTGATTTAAAAAAAAAAAAAATTAAACAGAATCCAAAATTTAAGATTGTTTCTGAGGAGTCTGTCCCAGGATATCCAGGACATGTAAGTCTCTTGGACCCTGAAATATAACTATTCTTTTAAGCAATTCTAGACAGAAAAATGACACCGTAGTAAGGTCAGGATCAGCTGGGAAAAGGAAAATGGGGCTCACAAGCTCAGTCCCTGGGTGGGCAGGAGGAACGGCAGCCAGGATTGCTGTGAGCTCTCCCAGCTGATGGAAATGGCACCCACACCCTGCGCACAGCGCTGGGATCTTCTGCCTGTGCTGCAGCTGACCCACGGACCAAAAGCAGGAGGTCACACAACACAATAGTCCTGAGCCAGCAAGGACCTCTGACAGGACATTTTCCATCTGCAGCAAGCAGCACCTGCCTGCCTTGGGAGGAAACCTCATTATTTGTGTCAGGTGGGAAACAAGCCTTAATTCCTGGCTTCCCCCCCAGCTTTGGAAGGGCTGTTGGGTTTGTTTAGGGTGCTTTAAATATGATCATATTTAAATACACAGGTCATTCCTCCAGTGCTACTGCTTGCATTAAGGTAGGAGACGTGGATGCCACCAGCATGGCCAATTTGTCCCTTCACAGGATGGCTTTTCCAGGGCTCTCACTATAATTCCTGTTTTTCACGCACAATTATTAAATGGAGTCCCTTCTGGGTGCAATAATTGGTCTGTGCAGAGCAGCCTCACTGGTGACACAGCACCACAAGGGATGAAGGAGAACAGTGCTTCTCCTGCCCTGTCTCTGAATATTCGTTTACATGAAGAGCTTTTTGAACTTGGTGTTCCCAAACAATGTATGAGATGTGTATAACTAACGTGATGGTGAGAAGAACACGAAGCTTTGATGGAGAAAACTAAATACCATTTTCATAAACTGTTGTTTTTCACAGCTTGAATGAATAGACTTAGCTCATTGTTTGCCATTTCAAAAGCACAGAACTGGATCTTATTAAACAGCATTATTGACTTCTCTTTTATAAACACTACAGCAAGGAAAAATGAAGACTAAAGAAACAGTTGAAATCATATGGTCAGTAAACACTGACACTTTTTTTGATTAAAAAATGTGCTGTATACATTTTTTAAATCCTTTTCCTGAAACTCAATTTGTTTCCATTTCCCACATTTTATTTTCATATTGATATTTGCAAGAAGACCCAATTTGCCAGCTCAATGAGGATTTCTGAGGAGCACACCTAGGCTACGACAGGCTGCAGGTACTCCTGGGTGCTTCCCCAGGAAGGAAATTCCAGGATTGCAGCAGAATTGCAGATCTGTTTACACTTAGAGCTGATCAGGAGTGGATTGCTGAGCAGGGCCCATCTCTCCTATTACACTTTTTAATTCCTCTATTTCTAAAAGTTTCACCACAGCACTGAGTGTTGGGTTCCTCCCCCTTGCCATAGATTACAGGTTTTTATAACAAACCATAACTTGATGTTCACTGGCGCCAAGATATACACAGCATCAATTTTCTTTCATTTTTGTGTCTCAAACACTCCACACAAAGACAACACTATAAATATGTGACATGACTAAATGATGAAGCAGCAGCTTCCTGCTGAAATTTTAAAGTGAGATAGACATTGTTTTAGCTGAGGAAGCCATTTAGATACCAGCTGTTCCCACTGAAAAGATGTGGCAGCCATCAGCAGAAATAAGAAATGCTCTCTCTGTACATATTGAAATGAGTTTTATCTTCCTCTCCACTCTGCTTTGTGTTCCTCCTGGTGAAAAAGACAAAATTCATTTCACACCCATATTTCCTCGCAAGCACAAACGTTGCAGGAGAGGAATCTCTATCTTTGCGCCCATACGCACACTTAGGTGAGATCACAGCTATGAAGAATATTCTGTCTGCACAGAAATGAGCTGCTGAGGAGTCTTGGAGCTTGTAATTGAAGGTAAAAGGAGAAACTTGTGGGCGCCTCCTTCCTCAAACTAATTTTCCATATTTATTTGTTTCTAGGTGGTATCTGGGGTTTATATGCTAATTAGAAGAAAATAACTTGGTATGTGTCAGATAGCCCTGCATGAAAACCCAGAATCAATATGGATAGTTCAGTGACACCTGAAAATAATCTTTCTTTCACTGGATCTTAGATTTAAGATTAGTACCAATCATTACAGTCACATTTTAGAAAGTAGCATGCAGTAACTCAAGGGTTTTGGCTCAAAAAATACCACAGAATGTGCATATCAAACTTTTCATATGACTATATCTGCTCAAAACACAATCTTCTAATGATTGGGACAAAATACATGACGTGGTTTGCATCCAAAAAGAGGTTAAGAAGTCGACAGAACTAGCATTTCTCCCCAGAGATAGTATAAAAATCATTATATCATATTAAAGATTTTGCTTCTTTTGCCACAGGCAATCAATTCCAAAAATTTGATTAAAAAAAGCCTTGCATTAGTGTGGTATTCTCAAGCTGCTTCTTATTAACATTTGATTGTAGCATAGTCTAACGACAGCCAGTATCAGCTCTCATTATTCTAAATAAAGAGTACAGTCATTTTCTTCTTAATGACTGAAGTGAAATGTGTCCACAGGGACATTTTAGTTTACTCTCTCACACAGTGTAATATTGTCATTATTAATACTTCCTGAAGACAACTTGTAGACCAAAGTTATCTTTGCAGAGTCACCAGATTTTAATTTTTAAATATGCATAGCCTCAGTCACATGCAGATTGATTCCTTCCAACACAAACAACAACAGCCTTGAAGTGCTGCAATGAAACAATTCACATTATGATGCCTGCAACAAAAAAGCAACAACAAAGAAATAGACACAAATTAAATTTCATATCCTTGTGAAGGAGAATTGCCACAAAACTCAGGTAAAAGAGAGATTATAACTCGTCCGTTGCAGCAAGTCAAATATAAAAGGAGGACCATGACAGAAGTTCCTTGGACTACAAACTGCATGAAAACAGGAATTCCCTTTTGGTCAGTGTTGAAGGCAGTGCAATCCTGAAACATCCAGGATGCCTCTGGATATATGGACTTCAATATAAACAAACAGACAAGGAAGTAGATATTTTTCTACACTTTCAAAGAAATGCAAAAAAAAAGAAAAAAGAAAAAAAGAAAAAAAATTTAAAAAAATAAGGGGAAAAAAGAAGTGTTTTCTCGTCAATGTATGAACCAAAGGTCTGGGTTTTTTTGTGTCTCAGTTTCTGGAGTAATCCAACAGACACCAAGGGAACTGCCCCAGTCCCACCAACTGTCCAGACAAAACTCCCACCCTGTGTAGGGATTTTTGTCTCTCTGAATCAGAGAGGCAGAAGAGTGACACCCTGATGGTTTGGGGTTTAAATTAACTGGCTATGTTTATTTTTTCAGAGGCACTTTAGAGCCAAAGGATGCAGACAGATGCTTGGGGCTGCAAGGGAGTGTTTAAAGGAGGCTGGAATTGGGACCCATTGATTTCCAATCCGGACAGGTACCTGCCCAATCCCCCAAACCCAAAATAAATCCTCACCATGCACCTCTTTCCATCTTGGCTATGTGACTAGCACTAGAATTCCCTTCACTATCAATTTTCATGAAATCAATGGTTGCTCAGGACTTTGGTACACACCAGTTAGAGGAACCATCATTCAGAAACTTTAACAGATCCTTGGGAGTCTGGTTCCTTTTGGTGGTAATTCTTTCCCTTTGTTCTGAGCCAGAGCAGGAGTTGGCTCTTCTCATGCCAGGCCTGGTGCTGCCTCTCACAAGGCTTTGACAAACAGGGGGAACAACCAAACAACTCAGCACCCAAATAATTCAGCACCCACATTCAGCACCCAAATAATTCAGCACACAAATTCAGCACCCACATTGAGCACCCAATTAATTCAGCACCCACATTCAGCACCTAAATTCAGCACCCACATTTCAGCACCCAAATAATTCAGCACCCAAATTCAGCACCCACATTTCTACAGCCCCATTTCAGCACCCAAGTTCAGCACCTAAATAATTCAGCATCCAAATAATTCAGCACCCCTATTTCAGCAGCCAAATTCAGCACCCAAATAATTCAGCACCCAAATTCAGCACCCCCATTTCAGCACCCAAATAATTCAGTGCCCACATTCAGCACCCAGATTCAGCACCCACTTTTCTGCAGCCCCTGCTCAGCCGCTGCCTGTCCCTGCCGAGTGTCCTCTGACACGTCAGGGCTAGGTCAGACCCCGTGGGCCACGCAAAGCCACCAAAGGCAGCTGGGACGGTGGCTTTAGGAACCCCCAGCTTCCTTCCCCCTTCTCCCTTTGCAGCTGTGCTCCTGTTAATCCTGACTGGCTCATGGAAAGGTTCCATCCTCTCCACAGACTGCACATGGGCTTTTGCCACCACCTCCTAGAGAAAATGTCCTTGCTTAAATCCACACTTGTTTTGTATCAATTCCTGGATTTTTAGGGGTTATGGCTCCTTCTGTCAGTATCTGAATTAAACAAAACTTTTTTATTCCCTGAGCAAACATGTAAGTTTTGTGGGAAAGATGAGGAAGCCGTGGTGTGAATGCTATGGAAAGACACTGCCTTGCTTCATGTTATCCCACGGTCTCCAGGAGACATCCAAATGTGATAATCATCACTTGATTTGCAGGGTTAGTTTACATTTGTGAGGCTTCTTTGAGGGGTTATCACTGTGCTGCTACTACAAGTCTGCTTAAACCCAGTACACAGCTTTAGAAAACTCAGCAACCAATGAAGCACATCTAACACTGAAGAGGAAATAGAATAAAAAAGGTCGAGATGGAAAGCAGAATTAAAAAATATAAAAACTGCATGATAAACAAAGAGGGTCATAAATTGCTAAAGGATGCCATAGGAAACAGTGTATTATATTTTCTGATACCAGATTAAATGTATTTTATTATCAAATATTAGAGCTTTTAAGTATCTAAACCCTAACTAATCTGGGAATCACTAGCTGAAAGAAAGCTTCTTTAAAGCCCTGAGCCTACAAGATTAATTTTGACTGCAGTTGAGTAAACAAGTGGATACTCTCATCAGCCACCATACTGCACCACCACACACCACAAAAATCCCCTTTGGGACCAGAGAAATGTCCACAATTACAGGGCAGAGAGCTGTGGCGATTAATGGACCTATAAAACTTGACACCAAAGGATCCCAGACCCAGACCTTCTCCGGGGCACACAAACCAAAGAAACTTGGACAAATTTCCATGGAAGCAGGATCAGACATTGAACATTTTGAAGAGCAGAGGTCTAAGTTGCTTTATGTCTTTCAGGTTTATTTTTATTTTAACCATGGCCACACCTGAGCAGCTGGACCTGTGGAAAGCAGCAGGTGTGGCAGAAATCAGAGCTGAGTTCTGAGATTTTGAACTGCTTTTACTGTGTCGGGAGTGAGGCTCTGATTTGGTTTTAATAAAAAGTAATTGAAAGTAATTTAATACCGATTGATTGTTAAGGGGATACATTTTGCAGTTTATCAAGTCTATAGAAATGCAGTATAATTAACTCCAAACTGCATAGGCAATAATGTAATTATAATCTCAACAACTTTAAATTTCCGAGCATTGTTTAAACAGTTAATTAAAATTTTAAAAGATAGTGCTGTGTTACATGTCTATAATGTTAATTGCTAAAAAATGCTAATCGATATTTGTTAAGTAATCCAATTAATTGAGTAATCCAATTTCTAGCCTCTCTGAAGCTAAATAAATAGAGCCTCATGTCTCTGACTTACAAGCTATATAAATGGCCAGATATTGATTAATAATCAATTACATATTAAATGATTGCAAGTTATTTATTAGTTATAGACACAGGGCCAAGCTGGAGGCAAGCAGATGAAGGTTTCAGTTTTATCATTTTCAGCAAGCTGCACTAATCCAGAGCTCAGCTCATTGCTCTGACATTCTCCCTCTGAATGTGTCGGGTGAAGTGTTGTTTGCTACCTCGGCTGAGTATCTTTATGTCACCTTTTACAACAGGTTAACCCAGCTGAGGCACAGAACTGATATTCCTTAAAATGAGCAGGCACAGGGGCCTCATGTCCAGGGCTGCTGCTCCCAGGGGAGCTCCTGGTGCTCTGCATTTTCACAGGATTCCATTTGCACAGGATTCCAGTTTTCCAGCCCTCTCCTGGTTCCTCCTCAGCACAGAGAGCTCCTTGTCACACAGGAGCTTTCCCAGCTCAGAAAAAGCTGCTTTCAAAGTTCCTCTCTGCTCATCTACCCAGTGCTGTTAAATCTGTACCATGGAAGAAAAAACATCCCTTTGTCATCTCTTTGCTTGCTGTTGAGATCCACCCTGAGACAGCAATTTAGAGCTGAAAAAAGCTTTATCCTGAGTGAGATATCAGCTTGTGTTTACTGGTGACCACTGGTGGCTGTTACTAACTGCTAATTTAACATACTTCCGATAAACCGTGATTAAATTATTGACCTTTTCTCATCTCATCACTGAATTCTGTGTTTAGAACACACTGAACACATCTAAAATAACCTCAGCGACCCTAATTAGGTACTTGCTCATTAAACCTACGTCAGCTCTGGCTGGAGGGCTCACCAGGGCAGAGCCCACCTCATCAGCTGTGTTTGCAGTTCTCAGCACAATGCCAATATTTCCCCCAAACCGTGGGTTTGTAATAGCATCACAAACCTCAGTTTGAGTGGATTTGACAAAACAGTGCATCAGCACGAGGAGGAGTCAGGAGATATTTTGCTAGATCAGTTCTTAAACAAATGTGTTGTGCAGGTGAAAGCAGGGGCCGCATGGATAAAGACAGCAGCTCACCAAGAGGTGGCATTTCATTTCTGGAGTTCAATGTTACACTCAAGCCACGTTCACTGTTTACACACTTCCCCTGAGGTTCAGTACTCAGGGAAGAAATTTGTGTCACCAGAGCCTCTTCACGTAAACGAGATGGAGAAAATTGCAGGGTCAAAGTGCACATGGTGACAAGCTTGACAAAGGTGCCCCAAAGTTTTCACACTTCAATTTTATTTCAAAGGAAAATAAATAAAAATAAAATCTTTCTAACCCTTTGGCTTTTTCCAGAGGCAAGACAGTAAATAGATCACTGTAACATGCGGGCTTACTGATTCCTTTTTTCTTATTCATTTTTGAATTGCCTTCTAATGGCCAAGGGGTTAAAATAAATCATCAGGGAGAGGGGAAATGGAAAGTAAAAGTGCACCAGGGTGCAGCACTGAACACTGTCCACAGCACAAAGCGTTTAGAGTCTGTGCTGTCCACACTGTACCAGAGCTGTGGCTCCTTCTCTGACAGACTTCTCTAAAAACACTGACAGTTTTCACTGTAAGCAACACTGAAGGACAAGAACTTGATTCCATCATTTCATGGCTGTCAGCCCCACAGACAGGAAGGTATATTTTAGGACAACACACTTCTCAGCAGCTGCTTGCATGAATAAGAACACACTTCCATCATTAGTCATTTAGCCCATATAATGTGACAACAACATTTATTACAGAGGCTCAGAGATTCATGACAGTAGCAAGAATCCAGCATTGTTCTTTCTATAATTTGCATGTGTTGAGTGCTTCAAGGAGACGATATATTTGAACATCAACAACATTTGTCTTCCTGCTACCTTAATTCTCTGGGTAGGGCTGGGAGAGGATTGACTTCCAAGGCCTCAGAACCTTGGGAGAAGCCACTTTTGGGCCCACAGCCCCCTGTGATGGTTTGGGCTGGCCCCAGGAACTCATGGGACTCATCTTCTTTAGAAAGTGGGACCAAAAAGGGCCCTGATTTTAGCAAACACCTGAAAAATAATAACCACTGATCAGAAAGATTAAACTACTTTTATCTAGATGCGGGAAAAGTTCTGACAATAGGATTCTCTCCCATTCCACCCTGGCCAAGCCCTCTCTGCACAGCTCCCAGCCTTCCCCAGGTGCCTCCCAGCCAGCTCACACACGGAGCCCTGCCTCCTCCTAGGATTTCTCTCCCCCTGCACATCTGCACGGAAAGGGAATGACTCAATCTCAGCGCACACTGCAATACAATTGCTTTGCTGAAGCCTCCATTCCGTGCCATCAAACACGTGAATATGATATTTGGGTTGGCCCTGCAGTACTTGAACGGCACAGCTGAAGGAAGCTTTGATGAGCAAACCCTTGAGTGAGAGCTGACTGGTGCAGCACTAAGGGAGCAATTAAAGTGCATGGATTGGTGTGGATTTACCTTGCAGCTTTTCACCAGGAGCCCCTGACAGCCTGGGAAATACAGCCCAGGCTCTGACAGGCAAAGAAGGGAAGAGTGGAAGCCAAATGTTACCCACTTGGATTGCTGGAGCATTCCAGATTACAAACCAAGGAAATGGAGGAGATGGCTCAGCACTGCACAAACTGTGCTGGGTCTGAGACAGCCTCTCCTTTTGGCACCCACAGCTCCTCTGCACTTCAGCCAGCACACAGAAAATCTAATTGATATCCCCAGATTGGACAGGGAACCAGCTCACTGAAAAACCCACCCCAAACCCCGCCGAGATTCCTCTGAACAAGCACAAAAGGCTAAGAAGAGGAAAAATCCCAGAATCCACATCCATATTGTCCAATCCTGACATTGCCTGCTCACACCATTCAATTAAGACAAAACACTTTTAACTGATAATAGAAGTAATGTTTCCTAAATCTCAGTTGCTCAGTGAGCATCAGTCAGTGCCAAAGCCCTGATAAATTTTTGTTGCATCTCATATACAATTCAAAGTATAGTTCTAAGTATGAAAACAAACCACATGGCTTGCCATGCACCACAGGGGTTTGTGTTTGTTTTCCAAACAGTCATGCCAGAGATGCTTCAGGCCTGCTAGAAATTTCTGAACATCTGATGCATAATGAAAATATTTAATGTAGCATAAACACTCCTCTTTTCTTCCCCCACCTCCCCCATTTCTTAAGTGGTAACCAAAGCTCTGTTTTGCTGCACACAGATGAGCAAGGACTAATTCCACTGAATTGCTGTCTGGATGATCCTGAAATCAGGATTAGAGATTTCCTACCTGGAAAGAGAGGGAGCTGGCACAGCCCAGCAGGACCCCAGGCCAGAGCCTTGCAGAAGTGCACACTTCAATCCCTACAACTGTTGGAATCCCAGGATTTCCTCTCCCACTCCCCAAAACCACCTACATTTCCCTTCCAGAGGAAAACCCCTCTGTAAGACCAGGCTGCCTTTCAAAATTCCACATCATATGACGCAAAAAAAAAAAAAAGAGTTTGCTGAGGTTTTTCACGCCTATGACCATCCCATTAAAAAGTAGGTTCAGAAATTCAAGGTTCTAGTGACCTATATACTGTCAGCTTTTAAAAAGGCATAAGGAGAAACATTATGGAAACAGCTATGTAAATATAGTTCATTTAATAAAAATGTAAATAAGATTCACAGAAGAGACTTAGAAAGCTTGAAATATTTATTTTAAATGAAAGGGATTAAGTCTTCAAGGTAAGAGTCGTTTCTAAACTTGTAACTCCAGTATTCTAGGGCTGTTGTGCTTTACTTTATTTATTAAAGGGACAGTTCTTATAAAATAAATACTTTAAGCTACTCTAGCATAATGCTGCTACTTTTTATTTCCTTTCAAGGACTTTTGATTGTTGCCACCCTGGTCTGGATGCATCACATTAGAGGAGAAATGTTCAATATCTCATTACTGGTGTTTTCCAGCCTTAATCATTTCCGCAAATACATTTGCCCTTTTGCATTCATACCTGGTTTGGCTTGATAGCATCTGACACAGAAAACCTGACTGAAGATGAAACAAAGAAACAAAAAAAAAGATCTAAGTAACCATCATACAGAATTTATTTACAGGAAAACAAAGGAAGGAAATGGAAGGGTTATTTGGAACTTCTCTACCCACAAAACAGGAAAAAATACTGATGATCTGAGCCCCTGATTTACTGACAACACAACACCATCAGCACTTAAATAGCATCTTACTTGTACTTTCAGTGATGGACCAGCTGTGAAATTGTAGTTGTAATCTTCCAGGAGAAGAAGCTGGTGTTTTTAGGAAATATTTATATTGAGAATGTGAGGTTGCTTTTCTGAATTTATTCTTACTAACACCTTCTGGCGTGGAAGTCACCTGTGCTTCCTGCTAAAGCGTTATCCAAAAGAGAGATTGATATCTGCCTCCTAATGTCAAAGTTTGTTTGAAGATCTGGGAAAAAAATAAAGGATTGACAGGAGAATTCTAAGAAATGGATGAGGTAGATTCTACATGACACAAAAAAATATACCTTGTGAAGATTTTTCAACTATAGCAAAACTTTACTGCTTTTTGTCCCTCAAAATATTCCGTGGAGAGATAAAAGAAGTGAAATGTAGAATCACAGAATAATTGGGCTGGAAAATCCCTGCCAGCCCACGGAGCCCAAGCTGTGCCAGTGCCCACCTTGTCCCCAGCGCAGAGCCCTGAGTGCCACGGCCAGGCCTTCCTTGGGCACCTGCAGGGCTGGCACTGCAAACCTCCCTGGGCAGCCCTGCCAAGGCCTGAGCGCCCTTTCCATGGAGAAATTCCTGCTGCTGTCCACCCTGAGCCTCCCCTGGCCCAGCCTGAGGCCGTTCCCTCTCCTCCTGTCCCTGTTCCCTGGAGCACAGCCCGACCCCCCCGGCTGTCCCCTCCTGGCAGGAGCTGTGCAGAGCCACAAGGTTCCCCTGAGCCTCCTTTGCTCCAGGCTGAGCCCTTTCCCAGCTCCCTCAGCCGCTCCTGGGGCTCAGCCCTGCCCAGCTCCGCTCCCTGCCCTCCACACCTCCAGCCCCTCCGTGACCCTCTGGCCAAGGGACACAGGACACACAATTATGAGCTGTGCTATGAACAAACGTGCCCAATCTGTCACACCAGGTAATTAATGACAAAGGGGTGCACATTCATTAGGATAAACCAATCGCTATGACCTTCAGTGCCTAACTGTTCCCAGCCTGTTCAGATATGCAAGAAATTAGATATTCAGATAGGATCAATATTCAGATAAGATCAATGAAGCATTTAGCTCAAAGCTACAGTGCTGATGAACTCAAGTTTGGGAATCACTTTTGTAGGATCTCTCCACACCAGCTTGAGTCTGTTTCTAACAGAATTGGGTAAGCAAGGAAACAGAGAATTGCAGTCATCAGTCCCAGAAGAGAAAAGGACTTGGCTCAGAACTTCAGGATCAGCAGGAGACAGAACTGGTGCTCAAACAGAGGAGATGTTTCTCAAATGGTAACGAGGGACCTCAGAGACTTCAGGTACTTGAAGTTTGAAGGCTGAGGCAAAAATAACCTGAAACTTGCTATAATCTGCATTGTCATAAAGTGCTGGTCATCAGAGCGAGGCTTTGTGGGGTGGGTTTAAAAAATGTGTTGTGTTAAGACCAAATTATCCTGAACATTGTTTTCCCAGAACTGCACTGCAGGTAATTACATTCTTTATTCTAGATGCAATGCAAGCACAAAGCCTGGAGAAGAAAATGCACAGAAGCTTTAAAATATTTACAACAGCAGCACCATTTATATAGAGCCTGATCGTCGAGTTAATGCTGGATTTTTAATTAGAAATGGTGTTTTCTGGAGAAGCATTTATTAGCTGCAGGAAATTAAAAGTAATTATGAGCAGGTAAAGAAAAATTAAATAGAACATTGAAACCCACAAATTAGAGAAGTCCCAAGCTCCTCTGTGTAAAAGCAGAAATTCAGTGGGAATCAGGAGACAACTGCCTCTGATAAATTTTTCTCACACTCTTCCTTTGTAATAAAAGGCCACCTCGACTCCAAATACGCATTTGTTTCTTAGCTTCCTTGCTCAGCGACAAGGTTGTCAATTTATACAATTTTTAGAAGAAGTTTGTATTGTGGTAAATAAAAAAACTACCCAGTTCAATTGCAGCATTTCGTGGCACAAGGAATTCAACCTGACTCAATTCATCCCAGCAAACACCACACAGCACAGAAGGAACCAACACCAAAAATATTTCGTATATTAACTCAAATTTCCATGCCAGTATTGGATCGAAGCTTCTTTCCAGACAACATTGAGCTAAATAGTGAAAGTGTCAGTGAGTAAAGCTGTGAGTGCCCACAGGTGACCTGGGGTGGCTCCGCAGCCACAGGCTGTGCCTCCTCTGCTGCCCTGTCCCTGTCCTCCAGCACCAGAACTGGGAATATCACAGAGCTTCCAGGAGATCCCCAGCCTGGATCCCTCCCGAGCCTGTGCTGGGGTGCAACTGCACAGCCCCAGCAGCTCAGGCTGCCCTGGCACAGCTCATTGTCACCTGGTGTCACCTGGCCCGGCACAGAGGGACAAAGCTCCCGTCCCATCTGCCAGCTCTGCCCAGCCCTGACAGTCTGCACCAGCCCCAGCACCGCAGCGGGCTCCAAGGAAAGGGTAATTCAGATTTATGAGAGGACATTTCACATCCAATATAATTGATTACCCACTGTAATGTGAACAGAACCTAATTTGTACTAATGAACCTGCGCATGAGACAGCAAAGCATTTAATAACACAGAGACCACAAAATGCCAAGGCAGATGTCATTGATGGGGAGGATAATTTTCCCAGATGGATACGTTTCCTCTCCATTCTGCTGCCTTCAGGTTGGAGAAGATGGCACTTTACTCAGGAGATGGCTCTGATCTTCCACATGCATTAGTTTTGTGCCATCGCAGCCTGTGTCCTACACCAAGACATTTCCCTGTCCCAGCGAGAGCGTGGAAATGCTTGTCTGCCCTGGCAAATTTTGATAAATGTAACATCAGATTAAAAATCATGCAATGGCACATGGACAGTGTGAGCAAGACTGAAGCTAACATGTCTCTTTGGGTCTGTTACAGAAGAAAAACAAGATTAGAACTCTTGAAATTTTAAAACATTCAGTGGTGGATTTGGTGTGGAAGTGAAACAACACACGTACATTATACCAATAAAAATGTGCCTTGGTGGGAAAAAAGCAAATTGTGTAGTGTTAAAATTATTCCATTTGTTTGCCTGAGTTTTAAATTTTTTTACACATGAGGACTCATTATGAAGTTGACAAATTGTAGGTTCTTCCATGGAAAACAATAATCAGCATGAGGGACAGCCATGGACTGCATCCATTTGTAACAGGAATACTCTTTATCCCATGTGCTAAAACTACAAAGCCTTTTCCTTAAGTGTCAGGGTGTGCTGTAAAAAGACACAGAACTGCTCGAACAATAAAATTAAAAGCTGAAACTCAGCTTTATATGCCAGAATGCAAACTCAGATTCAAAGCAGTCACAGCCTATAGCACAGACCAGCATGGTTATTTTGGTGGCTTCATTACCAAACACATTGAACTCTCTAAATCAATTATTTTTACAGAAGACACCCTGCACACATTCTTTCTTCCATATGCAATCAATCCTAGTGAAAATTATCCAAAGTAGGTTGTAAATAGATCCCCTGATTTTGCAGGCTTCACCAAATTATACTACTAAAATATAAAAGGAGAACAGTAGGTCTGGGTAGCAGACGAGGCGTTGCAGTTAATGAAGAAAAGGCAAGTATTTAAATTGAGAAGGCATCTTGATGCCTTCTATGCAAGCTGAATAGCAGAACATAATAGGAAAATAAACCAGCTATCAGCCAAGATAAATAGGAATACATCAACAGGGACTGTACGGAATTAGAATGGCTCTGCAAGAGAAGCAAAGACTTCAGAAGAATATACTAAAATTTTTACTTTGCATTATAATGACATCTTAGAAGCAGATGGCAAAATGCCACTAGAACAGGAAGATGTCAAGAAATAATAGTGTCAGCAGCTATATAAAGAGCTAAAAGATGCTTCAGACTACCTTGTGTTTGTAAGGCTGTGCTCTACAAAGTCTTAAAATAATTTCATCCATGCAAGCAAAATCAGCAAAGACACTGCAAACTCTTGCCTAGCCCACTAGTCACTTTTAAAAACAGAATCTGGGATCAGGATCAACCCAGATTCGGCAAAAAAAGAGAACATATTTCAACATATTATAAATAAGTATTATTGTCATAGCTCATTACAAACTATACATGGTTCAGTATGTTCTTAGGGTTGTTTATTAAATTTCTCATGATTAATTAGGAATTAATAGGAAGAGTTAGTTAAGAGTGATTTAGGACAACATGCTTTAAATGTGAAGGGCAACATCAATGTTATTGATAAATCCTTTGTGATCTCTAATGGATTGAAAACAAACTAAAATATGGGTCTAGGAGCACATAAGGATCCAGAATAATTTATAAAAGACAATTTGTGGAACATCATAAGTCTTCCAACTTGTCTTCCTTTCATTCCCAGCTAAGCCCTGGATGTTTGTTTTGCAAGGAATAGCTCCTAGTGCCACACATAGTATAATTCACACCCAATGGGCAAAGGAAGGGACAAGATATGACAAAGAAGGGAAAATGCAGCATTAACAGCAATACGTGCTCAGGGAGTTCTGGTTATTCTGCTACAGTTGGGGGGGGATGGATTTTGAGGCACAAAAGAGAGAAAAGATGGAGAAGAGATGGAGGGAGAGCTCCCACAGCCACCCTGCCCGGCCTGTCCAGCCACAGGCCAGCTGAATTCTGGAGGGCCTTGGGAATAAAGATGAACAATTTCTCAATTCTGCAGACAGGGTGTGACTCCAAGAAATCCCACACAGCACCAGGACTTGTCAGACAGACCCTCAGTACACACATTTTTGGCTTTCTGCTTATTCTGTGTAAATTTCTCAAGTCAAGAACTTACTCCAGACTTTCTGAGAAATAGTCATTTAAAATTAACTAAGAACAGTTAATTTTAAAGACAGGCTTGAGCTGTCTTTAAAGCAAAAGTAAGCAAACCCAACATTATATGTTAAGCTGCACATCCAACAAGTCCCTCAGTTCTCAAGCTTCAATTATTTTATATAAATTGGAGCACGTCTTTGACTGACAGAGCACCAAAAATCACATTATGGGCTCAGTGCAGGCTGGGGACACCGAGCAAAGAACAAACCAGAGCCGCAGCCCCAGCTCCCCCAAA
The DNA here is from genome assembly GCA_013397895.1 of Origma solitaria. Taxonomy (NCBI): domain Eukaryota; kingdom Metazoa; phylum Chordata; class Aves; order Passeriformes; family Acanthizidae; genus Origma; species Origma solitaria. The sequence goes on from VZRL01002080.1 coordinate 647,305, forward strand.
CCTGCCTGCAGGAAAACAAACCAGCTGCGGTACAAAAAAACGAAAACCAAAGAACATCAGTCCAAAAATAGAGCATTCATTGTAGTTATGAATATTTTACATTTGTGTTTTTTCATGCACCTATTGGCGCATTTGTATTTAAACCAGCTAGGAGCAAGTCCTTAATTCCCAGTAGTTTTGAGAGGGCTGGATGGCTGCAGCTGCAGGGGAATCTGCCAAAACCAAGGTAGAAGTATTTTGCTGACTTCATCAAACATACTTGAACTCTCTGATTTAACCATTTTCCATTTATAACACGGGGGCTGTTAGATCATTTGGATAATAAAACACAGATTGTTGACTGGATCAGTTATTTTAGGGATATATCACATGGAGAACATATATTTCAATTTATTCCCCCAAAGGCTGTAAAAGCAGCCATAAAGCAATCAGAAAGCAGGTAAAGAATGACTTTGATGGCAGGCTAAATGAATGATAATTAGGCAACAAAACAGGAGGCAGAAGTTGATGGAAATCTTTGTTTCCTGTTGCATCAGGGCTTCGGGCTTGGAGATCCTGCTGCCAGTCCTGGAGGGCTTTGGTGAGTGGCTCTGAGCAGGGACACTTTGCCAAAGCCGCTGTGCTGGGTTTGGCAATTTAAACCATCATTACAGCAGTAATGGCTCCACAAGGCAATAAATGCAAGGGAAGTTCCATCTCCCAACATAATGCCCACATTTGAAAGGAAAATCCACATTGTGTTTGAATACACAAAGCTGAAGGCACAAAGGTATTGAAACCCTCGAGTAGAAGCTCAGCCCATTCCCCCCCATGACTCTCAGATTTGTATCTTGAAAAAGCAAATACAGATTTTTAACCCCTTTAAAGCAAAGTTTCACAGCAGGTCAAAAATAAGAACACATGACTTCTTTAGGTATTAATATACTTTTTATGTTATTTTCTTTTCTTCAAGATTTGTTCTAAATTAGTGCAAAGTCAGACTGGTGGCTTTGGGTCACAGGTCTGAATTCGATGCTGCACACACACGTTGTGGTTATGTTCTACAACACTCAACCTGAGAGCGGCAAACCTCTGCCTCAGCTCTTTTGGAAGGATTCTGTCACTCAGCAGATAATTCCACTTCTAGAGTTTCACTGCTACCTTACATAATTTTACCACAACTAATAGCCTGGGAGCCTAAAGATTTTTTTATTTGCAAAATAAAAATAAATGCATTGCAGCATCCTTCCTTATTAACTCTTTTTTTAGAAAGAGAGGTAAAAAAAATTTAAGGTAATTTCTAACAGTCAAGGCCACAAAAGTGAAAGACTCAGAGACCTTTCCTCCTGTAATTCAGCCAAAACGTGGTGCAATATATATAAGGTGTTGTATCTGGACATAGAAGGCATTCAAGGGAACAACAGCTTTTGAAAAAGTAATTTGCACCGTATTTCACAATATAATGAAGACACTTATTTGTGTTGATGTTTTCAACACCACAGGACAGGCCTTGCTCATAATTGCATCCAACTCCTCCTCACCTGTTTTGTAATAATGGGCAATAATTTCTCCTGGACTCTTTGTATGGGTTTATTCTGCCCCTGAAATCTGTGAATCTGTATCAAACAAACCAAATTAGAAATCCTTGCTTTGTTCCCATCGAGGCACTGGGTAAACCAACTTTAAAGGCTGTTTTACTCCAGATTGGATTGACCTCTCCCCACTCTGCCACACTTCAGAGGCTGAAGTCAGCACAGCTGAGGGACTGAGAATGGGAGTTTATTTACAAAACAAAAAGAACATTCTGGCAGGACTGCCATGGGTGCGTGACAGGCGCTGTCTCACTGTGCAACACCAACCCCAAAATCACAAATCTGGCAAATCGTGGCTGGAAATTGTTTCCTATTGGCCTCTCTGGAGGGCTGCAAGACAGCGGTGTTGTACCATTCCTTGTGCGGCTTCTGTGCCCCAGGTGGAAAAACAAAACAAAAAAAATTCTGTTGTCTTCTGCCAGAGACAACTCATGTCAGCATGTTTAACTCTCCTAAGGTTTCTTAATGCCACACAATTATCTCAGCTGAATTATGAGTTCCCCTCAGAGCTCTGCTCATATACCCTTAAAAAAGGGCTCCCCTAAAAGTCACTCTACCTTCCAACCTGGAGAGGTTGCTCTGTACAGACCCCACTGACTTTTCCTGAATGTTCATGAGAGCAAGAGTGACAACATTTCTCTAACTGTGCCCCTAATTTTGTGCAATCACCTCATTTCTGAGAATTGCCACAGAAAAGGAGGAGTGAAAAGTGAATGAGTGAGCTTTTATTTTGCTAGAGGCAAACAGGCTTTTTCAGGGCGCCTGGTGGCACAAGGACTGGAGCCTGAGCAGAGCAAGCAAGTCCTCAAAAGTAGCTAATGACAAAGGTTTAAAAAGAGTTTGTAATCTAGGAAAGTGTTAGGTAAATCAAGGGAGGTTTTTAGGGCAAGGGACAGCCAAAAAACTCCACTCGGTCTTGCTAAATCCATTTGACACCAAGGATGGGAATTCTGAATTACAGAGAGCTTCTGAGTAAACAATGATCAGAGCAGCAACACTTGAAATGAGGGAGGCAAAGCAGAGAAGATACTGTCACATTAATATCCAATTATTAACCTACACACTACAGAATGGGATCAAGAAATCTGGGAGAAAAGTCCTAATCAGTAGAGTAGCATTGGGAAAGCATGAAAGAAGGACCTATGTGAGGAAATCAGAGAGGAAGGACACAATAAACTGGCATAGGAGCACAGAAGTCACCACATGAGAGAGGGGATGATGTAAATACAGTGATCCTTAGCAGGAGGAGCAGTGGAAAGTGCAGGCTAGAATAGCTGCATAATTATCAATATCAGCATGGCAATTCCAGCTCAGCTTCCCTGGCCGTTTACTTTCTCAAGAAACCTATTTTTCACGAAAGCACAAAAACATGGAGTGTAGGAAGGCTGTGCCCGGCATATGGTATTTAATCATCCTATCTTCTGACACTGCAAACTTCATTACAGCCCCCTGTAATCTTGTCTGGTGTCATTGTGCATTACAGCTTCTGTTCTCAATAAATGGATTGTTTAAGCTAACACTGCATGGATGATCTCCATGAATTTATGCTGACTAGCCCAAAATTAGCTCCAAGTGCCCCTTGGCTCTCTCTTAATAACCCCTGGTGCTGCAAGAACATATCTCCAGCCTGCTGATGCTTCCACTATTGCCTAGGACCCCACAGAGCCCTCAGGGCACTCTCTTCACACCTTAGGAGGTCTAATCCTCTTAAAATTATACAATTATTTCAATTTCTCAAACTTTACTAATTGAATCTGTTCTATCCCTTCTGTGTAATTTGCCCAGAAAGGTGGGGAGCTCACAAGGGATTTCCCACAGAAATCTGCTTTTGGAAAGACTCAGCTTCACAGATCATCTCTGTCACAAAGAGCATTAGCCAGGAACCACGGTCACCACACTCAGGGGTGCAATGCCCAGCCCTGCAGGTGCCCAAGGAAGGCCTGGCCGTGGCACTCAGGGCTCTGCGCTGGGGACAAGGTGGGCACTGGCACAGCTTGGGCTCCGTGGGCTGGCAGGGATTCTCCAGCCTCAGCTGGGATTCAGCTGGACCTTGGCACCAGGGAAACGTTGCAGAAGATAATATCCAAACCAGAGTCCGAATAAGACAACACATGTTAGAAACAACCAATAAAGGCAGAATTTGGAGATCAGAACAACTGATCCAAACAGTGACTTGCTCCCTTTAGAAATGAAGTTTTATTATCTGTACACCAAGATGTTTTGCACATATATCCATACCCATGACAACCATTTCTATTAAAAAGTCAGATTTAGTTGATTTTCTCTCTACAAAGTCCTGACCCACCCTGGGGCCCAGCTTTGTTCCAATCAGCAGGGTGGCCTAAGACACCATCCCAAAGCAGCTGACACTGACAAGTGTCCTGATGTGCTAAGAAAATACATAAAATTCACTATTTCCACTTCTATTAACAAAACACTGATGATGTAGGTTAATACTACCTTAATAATGCCAGTGTTTAAAAGACCTCACGGCCTACTCAATCACAGCTGAATACTGAAAATTAAACAACAAAGTCAGTAAGTCTATTTTCACCATTATAACGCTGAGAAAGGGCCTTCTAAGTTCCTTAATTGCAACACAAGGTTATTTACCAAATTGGAGGTTAGGGAGGGTTTTTTAGGGTTTTTGGGGGTTTTTTTTGCTTGGTTTTTTTGAGTCAGTTTGGGTTTTTTGTTTTGTTTTACATTACTTAGATTCTACATAACACTAAAGAAACAGGACAGTGCAAACTCTAGCTAAGTTTAATTTACACTGAGTGTTTTCCTGGTGCGATCCTGGATGAATTCCACAGGGAAGCAGAGCAGGAGGGTCCATGTACTCATGCAATAAGGCACAGGCAATTACCTCTGCCCAGCTCCCTGCTACCCAAAATAAAGCCATTCCCAGGCTGGGTTTCTAATCCACTGTCCATCACCCGTGTTCCCGAAGTTTTAACGTGTCATAACAGACAGTGGGAGAGATAATCACTGACCTGGAGCTCGTTCCCTCCCAGCCCTTTATAAATCACAGCTGGTAATAAGGAGTGAAACACATTTGGAAACACACAGATTATGGTATTGATCCTCCCCTCACATTGGATCACGAACATCGCTCTCTTCTACCTGATAATATTTCAATTTAAAATGGGCTTAAATCCACTTTTATGTGTTCCTTTGGTGGCTTCACTGAAAGGCCAGAAAGAGGAAAAAAGCCCTGTTATTTCAATAATACTCAGTAATGATTTTTTTCCCTAAACTTTTGCTTTGAATGCAACTCCTTTAAGCAAAAAAAAAAACACCAAAAACAACAACAACAACAAAAAAACAAAAAACAGTGAACACCAAGCCAAATAAATGCAACAGCAATCCCACTGCTGTGCACCCCTAAAATACCCTAAAATGAGCAACTGCCAATTGTGTCAATTTTTCCCAATCTTTTTTCCAGAGTTCTTCCCACTTCAACAAACCTGTTTGCAGACTGTGATTGGAAAGAAAGACATCGATATTGCTCTGGCAAAGGAAGAGTAAATACAATAAAAATATATATGCATGTATATGCTAGGATAACAGGAAGTGGATAGCACCTGAAGTTAGGCCAGATGAGCAAAAAATATTTTGAAGAAACATTAATTAAGAAACATACTATTAATTTACTACTAGAACAAAAAGAATAATAATTTCAGTCTAGCTAATATTTACCTATGACTTCTAATACAAGACAGTTGAAGTACTGATTAAAATAGGGAAATTTTTTTAGATATCAATAATATATAAAAAAAGGTGTAACACAAACTTAAACAAGACCTTCAAGATCCAAAGGCCAGTAAAATTTCTTTTTACAGACTGTATAAAATAGTCACATGTAGACTACAAACAAACTGAAATCCTTACAAAAAAGATATGCTCAAAAGTGAACACTGCTTTGTAAAGAAAAAAAAAGGAAGATATTAGTGAGATATGAAATAACCTGCACTAGGATATTTGCAGTTCAACATAATCATAAGTGATCAGGAGATGGGTATATAATAATATGAGCGAAAACATATTAAATGTATATTAAATTATTTACATTTTTACATATTAGTTTTTTAAAAAAATATAACTATCACCTCACTGAAGAGCTACAAGAAGAAATATGAAATTACAGTACTATGGCAGGTGAAAATTAAATAAACTCAGTCTGCTCGTATTGTGAGCAAGTTCTTTTTCTGCATAAAAAGCAAAGACCCTCAACACATTTTGGAAAAGAGAATCAGCTTCCCATCTTTGTGGCTGCCAATGTATCCCACATCCATTAGGAATTCAGGAAAGACAGAGCGGAGAGAACACAAAGCATCATTAGGGCTCTGAGCACTGTGTGCCCACGGCTCAAACACCTCCCTCATCACCTCTCCCAAATTCCAGGGACTCGGAGGGCAGAGCACAGAGGATGCAGAACAAAGGATTTGATCAGAGAAATGGAATGGATTTCACAGAAAGCCAACTACATGCAGTAATTTTCCAAAATAAGTGGCTGAGGAGAAATATGATCAAGGTCTATAAAACGAGGAGCAGCACAGAGATAGTGAATAGGCAATGATTTTTCATTATTTGCCATTATTCAAGACATAAGTGGAATAAAATGAAATTATGAACAAGCAGTTCAAAACAACCAAGAAGAAGGACTTTTCCCTCACAACTCATAATTAAATCATACAGCTCATTACCCCAGCATGGTGTTTCTGCCAAGAGTATAAATTTTTTCAAAAGGAATTAGATAAATTCCTGGAGGGAATGTCCACCCTCAAAGCACCAGGAGCAACTGCTCCATGTGAGAGTGGAGCTGCAATGGAGCAGGCCCAATGTGCAGAGCCACCCAGGGAGGTGTCACCTCCTGCCACCACCCTGGGGACAGGACCCTGCTGAGCACATGGACACACTGCTCCTGTTCTCCTCCAGCCATCCCAGCAGCACATGGCAGGCCCTGGAGCCCTTCAGACTCCAAAATGTAGGACAGGGAACTAAATGAGCCTTGAGATGATAGGATTAAAGTCTCTGACTCTCAGATTGTCCTACACACACAGAAAATATGATTTTGGCTCACTTTACCCAAAATGTACGGTAAAAGTAACCTATGTCACTTTACCAAAAAACACAGTGCCACCAACCAGCTGGGATGTAGAAATTTCTTCACCCCATTTAAGATAACTTTAATTTCACAATTTGAGGGGCAACCTAAACATTTAACATTTAAATTAAATGTCTTTGTATTAAACCCCTTAAGTATAATGGGATGTTTATGGCATCCTGAAGGAAACACTTGGTAAAAACTAAAATGGGATTGCAAAGGTCTGAAAAATGCCTTTGTTCTCATTTCATGTCCCTGAACATAAAAGACAACATTTTCACTGACTTCTCAGTTTGTCCGGCAAAACCCAAAACCACTGTCATTTGTAGAAATTCACTACTATTTGATAAAAAATAATAACAAATAATTTGATAATATTTTATAATAAAACTCAAACACGTTGACTATTGAGGTTACTGTGACTCCATCTTCCATCAAGGCAAAATACAGCTGATTGATGACTATTACCACCTTAAGCTTCAAAGGGATAACTCCTCCCAAAAAGATTCTCTGGTCTTGCAGAGGATGGAATTGGTGGATCTATGACCAACAATATTTCACTCAGATTCAGCTCCCGCTGCCCTCCTGCACTGATAATCCCCTCCCAAACCCCAGATATGGGAACATCGTGCATCTCCTTGTGCCCTGGTGGATCCCAAGAGCATCAACCACAAAAAGCTGGCGGGTTGTTCACCTCCAGCCGCTTCAAGGAATAGAAAAGGGAAAAAAACATGGTGAGAAAGTAAAATAAAAACTGTTTGCTTCAACAAGGTCTCTGTAGCCCTCTTCTTCAGAGGTTTTTATTCTGATGACCCATTTATTGATAGCAAATCTTGAGAGCTCAGGAAATGGAGATTAACTCTGGGAATTGTCTGCCACAGATTTCTTGTTCTATTTTCTCTTCCTTTCCCCCACATTTCCAGTCAACCACTTTGGTGTTTCAGTCAATGACAAAAAGATTAAAGTAAACTTGAGTGCCTATTTTCCAAATTTACTTTGATTTGAGAGGAAAGTACTCCCAGAAAGAGAAATCTACCAGATTGCTTAATTAATGTTCTTATTCATTAACTGATTGTTGAAAAAAAATAAAATAAAATTATACTGTAATAACGTGGTAATATCCCCTGCAGTTAGCCTGCTGTTGAAGAAACTCTTCAAGATGAAGAAAATAAGCATTAAATATGGTTAACATCCACCCAAGAATAAGACTAGGATTAATTAAAAACCCAGAAATATCACTATTTCAAATATACTCGAATTCTGTATTATCCAAGAGTCTAAAAACACCCTTCTATTGCTTTGTTAATAATGTTAGCTAAACATCAGCAGTGTATTAAATTCACACATGGTAAATTCAACATGGGGCATTAGGGAAAGTGCACAGAAAGTCTAATTAGGCATTTAAAAAGTTTTAGATGTGTTTTCATGATCAAACAATGCAGTATAAAACAAATATTTAACACTTAAAATACAGCTACTCCGATAAGCATAATTTGGAAACCTTTAATGAATTCACCTCAATTAGCCTTTCATTAAATAGCTCATTAAAAACTGATTTGAGTATTGCTCCAGAAGAAATCCTCGTTCAGCTGTTAGGATCGGATAGGGAGTCAGTGGAGGTGAGGTTAAACACACATTTTGGAACTGTCTGAAAGTCAGATTTGTTCCAGGCAAAAAGCCCTCAACCTCCTGTGACATCAATATGAGATAAACTGAACACGTGGCCCAAACCCTGGAAAACTTAGGGATTGGATAATTTTAATTCTGTTAGAAGGAAAACAGACCAAGTAGTGAACTAAACCATCTTGATTTTGTGCCAGGTTCTTATCACCAACACCATTCTCATCTGCACTTTCAGAAAAACAATGGATTTTTTTAAAAGAAAGTTTAATTTTAACTTGTCTTTTCAGTGGGAACATCACCTTATAAACACTCACACACAAACACAGAGGCAGGGAGACATTTAAAAGAGCAAATACATTCAAGGGTGCTTGAAAAATATGAGTTAACCCTGAATGTATTTATTTACAGAAGTATACGTGAGCAGCCATTGTGGCTCAGGGATATGGCAAAGCGGAATTTAGTGCAGAGCTATACATTTTTTTATATTAAACTAATTGATCAGATGAGTGGAAAAATTCCCCTAATTGCCTCCATACTACTTCAGTTGATCTAACAAAAGATTTTATTCCTCCATGACCTTCACATCAAATACAGCTCAAGGCTTTACACTGTTTCAGGTCAAGTTAACTTGGAAACTTTGGAGAGCTTTAAGTGGAATAAAACCGAGACCCAGAGAGAGGAACACAAAAGAGTAGGGCCAGGCTGGAGGCAGGAAAGACACGAAGTCAAAACATACCTTTGTATGCGACTTTAATAAGTGCACAGCATGGAAGCACTTTTCTTTCTTTTTTCTCCCTTTTGCCTCACTGAGAAGGAAACTAATTCAGGGACAAGATTGTGCCGTGTTGGCTCGGCCCTGCACTCGCAGGGATGTTTTGTTGCATTACCTGGAAGAGGTCACTGAACAGTTGAACTTGAAATTGTCCAAACCTAAGCCACATTCTGTCATTCACATCCGCTGCGCGGTGTGCAGAGCCTACAGAACCCTTCCCCATGGCGGGAAGGGTCGGGAGCAGCTCCTGCCCCCAGCTCGGGCTTTGGAAGGATTCACCTGCGGAAAGGTCAGCGGAGAGCAGCTCCAAAGCAGGGCTGGCAGCAGCCCCAGCTCCTCGGGGGCCCCAGGCAGCATTATTAGCATAGAAATCCAATGCAGCGCCGCAGTAAACACCGATAATAATGTTGCAGGCATTAATAATTTAAATCCAATAGAACAGGCACCTCACGAGCGCATGTGAACGCCTCCAATCCAGGCCGGCCTGGGAGGGCAGCTCTGGATCATTTTGCTTTGTTCCATCAATGATTAATACATATGGATAGACACTTAACAAGGCACTCCCATGGAAATGAGGGCTGATACTGCAGGCCCGGGCAGCGATCGATCGATGGCTTTCAACAATGTGTGCGTTTTGCTCTCTGTGTCTCTGAGCATGGCAGGGCCCTCGGAGGCACCAGGGACTGCAGAAAGAAAGGCACTGGGGGAGATATCAAAGGCTGCTGGGCACCAGAGTGTCACCCCTACCTCGGGAAACCCACGGATCCCAGCAGGCTCCAGTGCATTGCTCTGCCAGCACTCCCTGGGAGTGTCCCCATCCTGCAGACCCTGCTCGGATTCACCCGGGGATGGCTGGGAGCAAAGTGAAAGCTGAGCGTGGTGTTGGAGCAGAGAAACACAAACTCTCGCTCAGAAGAAGCATTATTTCAGAAGGTCAGAGCTGCCTGGCAGGCTGACCCGTCCGTCCCTCTGCAGAGTTCTGCATCCCCAGGGAGCATTCCCAGAGCTCCAGCCCCGTGTGTGAGCAGCACTGTCTTGCTGGGAGCTCTTCCCATCACACACAGCCTCTGCCGCTGCACTCCAGAAACACTGAGGCACAAATCCCTCCAGGAATCTTGGAATCCTTCTCTCCCTGTCAAGGCCAAGATGGCATAAACATATCCCACTGCTTCCAAAATTCCCCTTCCCTGCCCTTTCCTCCTCCCTGTCCACTGCTCTCAGGGAGCATCCGAGAGCACCTCACAGCCACAACCACCTCACATATCTCAGAGTTTTTCCTAAAGAATTCATTGCTTTAAAATATTTCACATGTATTTGAGGTTTTTCTCTTTTGAAAGACCTTCAGGTAGATGTGTCAATAAGTTACACTGGAAATAGGAAAGAAAGTGTCTTGCTAATGTTAGGAAATTACCTGGATAGGCTTGGCAGAATAAGATGTAAAGTTCAGAAGACAATTCCCAGTCCTCACTCATGTGATGGAGCTCAGCCATTCAAACAGAGCCACAAATTCTTTACCTTCTGATCCCTTCACAAACCACCGTAATTTCATCAACAATGAAACCCCTTATGAACAGCAAGGCAAAGCACAGGCCAGCCCAGCTGATTGTAATGACTGCTGCTTTTCCAGGAATAAAAACATCAGATTACAAGGAGCCCTTCTCTGAGTGCCCTTCAGGTAGAGGAGGCAGTTCCACAGCAGAACATCACCACTGTCTGCTGTAAGCATCTTCCAAACAGTGACCATGATTAATAACTCATTTGAATTCATATTTCATCCTCCTGGCAGCTCTGAAGAGCTCAAGTCAGCTGTGCTGATCACAAACTTGTGCTGAGGGGCTTCTTAACACTCAGGCACAAATCCCACCCCTCAAATCCCCTCTCACAACAGTTAAGGGGTAGAAGCAGTGGGGAACAAAATAAAGTAGAAATCTCAGCATAGAAATTACTTAAAGACAAAAGCAGAAGAGCAAAAGGATATTTTTGACTCTTCTATGCCATGGAACAATACACAGAAATGTTATTTTGCAGCCTTAACAGTGAATGAGCAAGATGACAATCAAAATATCTTATAAACCAGAGAGAAGCAGAGATCAATAACCAGACACTACAAGAGAATCTATATTAACCTTAGGAACCGAGACAAAACCTCAATCTACAGCTCTTCAAACACAAATCTGCAGGGAAAAACAGGCAGAAAACAGCAAGTTTCAATACCCTAAAATCTACTATGTCTTTCATTTTCATAGCTCTGTACAATAATTACTCTTTTAAAATATTGCAAATTTTAAATCTGTAAATTAATTTTCTTTTCTTACATCCTCTTTTCACCCAGCCCACTCAATGGACACATCCATGGTCAGTTTTCATGGAGTGACCATTTAATTCCACACCTTCCCTCCCAAATATCTTTTCCTGTATATATATTTTGTCTATTTTGGATGCTTTAGGTATGCACTCAGGTGTTTTAAATCCTGAACAGAAATATTAGCTTTTGCAAGAGAAAATGGTTTGATAACTGCATTTCACTTCAATCTGTTTGGTGAATGAGCAGAAGCTGGTGTAGTATTTTGGGATCTGAGGGATCCTGGAAGTGTTTGGGGACAGGCTGGATGGGGCTTGGAGGAACCTGGTCTTGTGGGAGGTGTCCCTGCCCATGGCAGGGGTGCAATGACCTTTCACGGTTGGTAAAAGCCGGCAGAAAAACGCAGGGAAATGGTTTTCAAAGCAGGGTGGAATTGAGGAGCTGCCACAAGGCACTGCAGGGCACCAACTCTGCCACTCCTACTGCAGTGCCCCCTCTGCTTCGCCATCTTGGGGCTGACACACAGGGAAAACCCCACTGATCCCATTTGTCTCCCGTGGCTGCACTGGTGTGTCTCCGGGCTGGTAAAAAGCCTTTATCCTTTCACCTGGAAGGCTGGAGCATCCCATCCTTGCCAAGAGCTCTGCCTCCCAGGAAAGGCCCCAGGGAGCAGCAGGCACAGCAGCAGGAGCTGTGCCATCGTTGGGTAGGGAATGCTTCAGGAGGAGAGGCAGAACTGGGCTGGGAACTCACCAAAGGCTCCGAGTTCTGCTGCTCCTCCCCATGAAATACCACAGGAACAGCTCCAGAGGGACCTGGCTGACACAAAACGTAATGTGATGGAGAGAGAGGAGCACACCCCACGTGTGCTCCGTGGGTGCAGAAATCCTGAATAATCTGCCCATTATCCCCACTCTTCTCTGGGAGAAGGAGAGCAGCCTCCCATTTATGTCTACACAGGGCAGGATCGAAGAAGTCCAGGCTTCATTATTCCAATGCTACTTTAAAAATGCCTTGAGAAATTTGAAATGTGCTTCTAGGAGAGGGGACTTCCTTTCCAAAAGGCAGATAAAAGTGAGCTGAACTCCTCTGAGCAATGTGAGGGATCAATAACCTCCCTCCTGCAATTTCTGCAGCCATTTCAGAGCTGAATCCAGACTGTGCCTCCACCAGCAGCAGCTCTGAGGTGATGCTGCAGCAGTGTTTAACTTTCCCATGGCCTCCTCATCTTTCATGTTATCATATGTGCGTACACAGAAAATGAGCAGCACTTCATACCTTCGTGACACTGAAAATAAAGAGAATTATTCAAGCATTTTTTCCATTTATTAGTGGAAATGCTGGTCTCCTGATAATGTCTTTATTTTTAAACATGTCACATTGGATTTTTTTAAATTTTGATTTTAATCCTCATGTAATTCAGAACAAAAATGAAGAAGTATCCAATGATTCTGATTCCTGGTGGTAATCCAAGCTAAATAGGCCCCATGCAACCTGAAGTGCCAAGTTCTCTCTCGGTGAGGCATTTCAGTGGCATGAGTGGAGGTTTGTTGCTCATATTTGAGCTCAGAATTTGGTCACCTATTTTTTTCAAAGCAGTGCAACTAAGCCTGATTTTATGAAGCTTCCATACATGAGACAGTTGCCATTTTTTTGAGGCAAAAAAAAAATCAATATGGTATGGAACACAGGAAGACTTGCACATTGTCTTGTTATTGAGGTTTTATACCTCTCCTCTTTTCTACTTCTTTTGAAATTGCTCCCACTTGCATCATAATATTCTTCATGACACACAAAAATTATATTTTCTTTCCCCAAAGTTCTGTTTAGTAGTAAACACCTCCAAGAGTTCCTCAGTTTCGAAGAAAACAGTGTCTCACTGACACATCTTGGTTAAAATATGTCATGATCAAAGATTAAGTCCTCACCATGAAAAAAGCAGTTCTTTGTAAGATGCTTAGGAGGATAAAACTTTTTGTGTGACAGATGTCACAATAAAACAAAGTAAAACTGTAAGATCCAGAAACACATAACAGTATTTTATTCTTCTAGTCGCTGCTGATAAACGGGGGAGGAAAGGGAAATAACTTACACACATTTATCTTGACACATCCATTTTGGTGCATACAACACTTTAAGCACTCAAAATTTAAAAAAATAATCTTATCAGGCCTGTATCAAATGGATTTGTCAATGCTTAGTTGAGTTATATTACAAATTACTGCTCCAGATTAACATGTCCCTTGAGATTTACTTGTGTACCCGCAAGCCTCAAGGAGGGAAATATTTTGCTCTCACCTCATTCAGCTGTGACATAAACAGAGCTAATTCTGCCACTCGTCACTGTCCCCAAACCCTGCTGCCAACGCCACCCCGAGAGCACTTTGATGTCAGCACAGAGGGGCTGCTGAGGCTGAACTGAGGGGAGATGGGGCACTGCCCCCCGAGCACACCCTGGAAGGGTTTCTGTGACCCTTGTCACTGTCCCTGTCCCATTTCTGCCTTTCCCCTGCTCCAGCAGCGCTGTGTGTGCAGAGCATGGAGCCCTGGGCCAGACACCTTCTGCATTTCCAAAGCTGTCTTAAGGACACTGAACTGGGCACGTTTAAAGAGGGAATGCCAGGGTGGGCTCAGCAGGGGGACAGGGTGGCACAAAAGGGCGATCAGGCAAAGCCTGACAGCTCCGCGTGCTCTGCTCCACTGTCTGGACACGCGCGTGACAAACTTCACTCCCAAAGTACAAAATTCTAGTCACACAATTGTTATCCAAGTCCATACAGCTTTTAATACATGTGTGCCAACAGGGAAAAAAATGCAATGTTAATTTCCTAAAGTCTATATTTTGGACCTTCTTTTATGTATCTTCTTTACAGATTAAGGGGGAAAAAATAAAGCAATAAAAAAGCATAAAATTCCAGTGCAATACACTGACAACATCTGTGTCTTCCTTTTTAAAGCCTAACTTCTCATTTGCCTGTCTTTCAGCTTTACAAAATAAATTATTGGAGTAGTCTTATATTCTAATATTCTTAAATTATTATAGTACTCTCACTCCTCAGTTTCTGTGCTGGAACATTGACCTTCCCTGCTTTGCAGAAAAAGCCAAGATGCTCTTTCATCAGAGCAGACACATCCTGAGCTTTCTCCTCTAATGGAAGTGTCCCACGCTAAGAATATTCAATAGCTTTCCTGCCCTGACAACAAAATGTTCTTACTCTGAATACCAAAAAAAAAATAAAATATTAAGGATATTTTACCTTTATAACAACAGTCCACACAGAAATGCCACAGGCAGAAGAAATACATTACTTGGTTTACACACACAAACCACCATGTTCAAGATGGAAGGAAACACCCCACCTAGGCAGCCCTGCCATCCCTCACCCCAATCCTGACCCCTGCCCCAGGCACTGCTGGAGCTAAGCCTTGCATGAAGGCTTTTTGCAAACAGCCACAGCCTCTTTAATGTTTGCCTTGTTAAAATAAAAATAACCTGGCACGGGTCTGCAGAGCTCCTGTGTTGGGCTCCCAGCAAAGCAGACAATGCAGAGCAGCCTCTTTGCCTGGGAAAACCCAAGGAAAAGCCAAATTCCCAAAGAACCACTGCACTTTTCTGCCCTCTCCCTCTGGCACGTGCAGAAACTGCATAACCGAACACCTCTTCACCTAAGGAATTATTCCTTCAGAGACAGGTGAAACACTTAAAGCAATTTCCTGCATGAAGGCACCCAGGACAAAGGACAGTCTGACCCTGACCCTTGAGACCCCGCCCAGGATCGTATGGTTTAACATATTTTCACTATGGAATCAGAGAAATTTCCAGTCATGGCATGTGTGCCATTTTATTTGCACTTTTGTGTTTGTGGTTACGAACACAAGATGGCTTTTCTACTCACTGAGGGTCCCTTCCTTCTCCCTGCTCAGGGTGTGGGCAGGATGGCAGGAGGGTTTCTGAGAGGAGCAGGACAAGGGCAGGGTGTCTGGGCAGAGGAACCTTCCCCAGTGGGGATTGTAGTGTCCCTCTGGGGTTTATCAGTGCCCCTCTGGGGTTTATCAGTGCCCCTCTGGGGTTTATCAGTGTCCCCCTGGGGTTTATCAGTGCCCCTCTGGGGTTTATCAGTGTCCCCCTGGGGTTTATCAGTGCCCCTCTGGGGTTTATCAGTGCCCCTCTGGGGTTTATCAGTGTCCCCCTGGGGTTTATCAGTGCCCCTCTGGGGTTTATCAGTGTCCCTCTGGGGTTTATCAGTGTCCCCCTGGGGTTTATCAGTGCCCGCAGTGCCACACACGTCCCCCAGCAGCACAGGCAGCTCCAGCTGCAGAGCCACAGCACATCCCCAGGACAAGGCTCAGGGCAGGAGGAGACTCTCACTGATTAATGCATTAATTGCTCAGGAATCTCATGGAAAACCATACAGAACCAAGGCTCAGACCTCACCCTATTTGCACATTTTGCAACCATAAAAAACATCCTTCTAGGGACAGTGACACCTTGGATGGGCTTACCTAAAACAGAGGCTGGATAAAGTTAAGAAAATAAAGAAGACTTAAATTTATTGGAGGGCCTTCAGGTGCATTTAGGGCAGACAGAGCCTACTAGAGAGGCTACACCCAAAATGGACACTGGATCACAAGTTTTTCTTACTTTATAAGGTATATCGAGCTTTAATCCTCCAATTACAGCTTCAGGTGATGATGTCAATTACTCCAAGTTTGCTCCCCCCAATTCACTCTTGTTTGCATATCTTGGGGCCTGAGGTAGTGAGGGATCCTTGAGGTTTTGAGCTTAGAAAGAAATTGTTTTGTCTAAAAATGCTGAAACAGGAGCTTAGCACCCTGTATGGAGTCCAGAGTTATACACTAATATTACACATACACAAAAAATATAGAAGCTAAAATCCTAAGGCTCCACCCGAAATTCTAGCATGATAAAATAGGTCTCCAGCAAGGGTTAAAGTCTGGATGTGTGCACTGAAAACACCACCCCTCAAAGCAGGAGAGAGGTGCTGTTCATTTCCAATCCTGTTGGCTGCAGTCTTTTTTTTCCTCTCTCTATGATAAATTGATGTGCTTGTCTCTCGTTCCTAGCCCTGTTCGCATGAACAGTGAACTTGTCAGGAACAGGGAATGCATCATTGAGGAGCTGTTGTTTTCCTGTGAGACACCTAAAATCCTGTCAATCCACAGATGGGCAAACAGAGCCAAGCACTCCTCAGATCTGGGAACAAAAAACGACCATCTATGCTGAGATTCAGAGCATCAATTACAGTATAAGTATTAAAAATACCTCTAAATCATACAAAAAAAATCTCATGATCTTCTACTGGAGCAGTTGAAATACAGCCTGTATTTCTGTACACTTTAGGATAGAAAGCAAGATTTGCCTGTTTACCTGGAGGACAAATCTTTAAGAAGTCAGAATTTAACAAAAAGAACCATTCTGTTTCTGCTGGAATTCTTGAAATCATGAATACACAAGGCTGTCTGCATTTATAAACCCCTCAGAACTCCCCAAACCAAATCCCTTTAGTCTTAGTGCAGAAGTCACCTTTGAACACAAACCAAATGTTTTCCATTTCTCAGCAGCTGAACAGATTTTGTTTCCCCCACCTCTCATCCACACCTTTCCTGTTCTCTGAATGCCTTGAAATGCAACTTTGGTCAACTTCTCCTTTCCAGTGATTTACACACATTTCATTTCCTGATGTGCTTTATTCCTGCTGCTCATCTGAGGCCAGGCAAGGCAGGTACACAATAGCTCCTCTCTTCTCAGGTGTTGCTGGTGATTAACTGAAGGATTAGATTTCTGCTTCTGTAACGATTTCATTTGAAAAATCTATTTGTATGTTCAGAGCCCAAGGCTTGGGGAATGGTTTTGCTTGCTGGGGAGCAGATGTAAGGAGAGCACTGACAGCCCAATTACTTCATTAATATTAACGGGGCTGGTACGGAGTGGCTGCATTCCTCAGGTGCAGCTAAACTGCATTTCTCACTGAGTTCTGCAGATCAGAAAATTGAAAATAAACAGCACAGGGGTCTTTCAGCTCCAGCCAAATGGAGAGCAGCCTCAGAGCCCCCAGCCTTTGCCACGTGGCTGCTCAGTGGATTGTCAGAAGCCTCTCCTGAGTTAGGCTTCTAAATTGGCCCAGGACAGTCTCCAGAATTATTCCAGCCTGGGAATATTTCAGACAGTAAAGCAGAAGCCCCTGGGCCCAGGGCATTTGGGAGTGTGTGGGATGGCTTTCCCCAGCGCCAGCAGCACAGCAGGGACTGTGCCCAGCAGGGCCTCTCTGCAGCAAAACCATCCCATTCCACCAGAGGAAAACTTCCTCAGAAAATTAAATAAAGTCATAAAACACGTATCTAGCATCATGGTTTCCACATCCTACCTTTAACACCCCCAGTGTTCCAATGAGGCCAAAGATTCCTTTCCAGCGGTTCCACCTCCTCCTCTGTGCAGGGAAAAGCACATGTGGAGCTCCTAGAAAATGCCACAGGAAAACACAGCTCAGAGAAATTTCAGTTTCTAACATTGTCTGACATCCCCTGTAAGAAAAAGTAAGAGATTTCCCTCAAATCTGGGACAGCCTTATGTAAATCAGGATGTTTCCCCTGAAATCCAAACTTGTTGAATTTACACTCACAGTCAGGGCCACAATTCTGAGCTGAAAGAGAATTGCCAGCATTCAGAATGGCTTCCCCATTACTCTGAAAGTAACAATTACAAGAGTAATAGTAGAAGTAGTTTATTTGAATATTATTTTCACAATGCAACACAATTAATAAGCTAATTTTTGAAACAGTACACTCTTCCCTCACTGAGGAGACTGCCGTAGTGTCAGAGATAATCCTGTTTGCTCAGCTACTGGAGTTAGATTTAAGTCATATAAAACAACCAATTGACAGAAAACCCCCACACTTTTGTGCATAGAACATATGCCAAATTATTTATGGTATAAATAAAAATCAGAATGTAATCTTGGTGAATTATATATGTTCATAATTTACTCAACATGAAATGAAAAAGATGAATCAACATTTAATTAGCCTTGGATGCCTTTGCACAAAACAGTTGATAAACATTCTCTCCTCCTTCCCTCCCACGAAAGCTCAAAGTGATTAAAACATTTTTGGACACTTGGAGGTTTGATCAAAATCTCCCAAAAGGTTCTCCTCTGTCTCCTTTATTTCCTGTGCTTTACATCCAGAACAACAACAAAAAATAAATTATTACCAGCTGAAAGAACAGAAGTTAACAGCCTTGCTGTGAGTTCTGAGAAAATTTTGCCAACAATTCTTTCCTTAAGCATGTCCTCGACTGTCTTTGGTTTGTCAAGTTTGTCAAAGTATTTATTTTTTCTAATAATAAATAATAGCAATTAGCATAATAGTTAATGGCCAAAATGAGTCACAGAAACTTTTATTTACAGCCATTATATACATCAACCCTTCTCTTCTGCTCCCCCAATCCACAGAACGTTGAATTCTCTCTCTCTCGGACCACTGACCTCTTACATGAAGGGCAGCTCTAAAGTTGTCTTATCCACATGCTGCAAAAATCAAACAAAGCCAAATATAACATCATTTTCCAGGAAAGCATCACAGCCAAATAACCCTCTGAGACAGGAGAAAATGCTCTGTCAGGTAATTGGGGATTTGAAGAGGAGTGTTGACATAATTCTCATGATAGTGTTATCGCCAAGATTTTGAAATAGAACTTGATTGATACAGTAAAAATTTTGTGTTGTGGCAGCAAAAGAGAAGGGCAGCAGATCTCATCACGTACTTCACAGCCCCCAAATATTCCTGTTGCTGGTTCTTTTTCATTTACCAGCTTTAATTGGCCATACAAGAAATAACCTAGAAAAATGTTTCAAAATAAATTTTCTGGCAAGAATGAAAAAATTAAGCCTCCCACCACACTGGGTGGGAAAGGCTGTGTTTTGGAAATCTATTCTGATCTCACATATTCATAAAATCACATTTTGAACTATGACTGGTAGGAGGTCCTACATTAGGGAAAAAACACCTTCTAATTTGGAATGCACTCACTTAGTTGTACTTTAAGATTTGAACCAAACTTTGCTAATGATTTCAATCCTTGAGCACCTTTTAAATATTCTGATTTAGGTGTGAGGTCACAGTCTAGGAATACTTTAAAAAAATAACATCGGATGTGAGATTTAGTCTCACTCAAAGTGAAAAATGGTGTGCAAATACACACCCATCATAGGGGACAAGAAATCCCATGAATGCAAGAAATCTGAAAGGCACAAAGAGTTCTTTCTACTAAAATAACAGAGCCTGCAAAGTTTCAAATAACTTCAACTTGACATTTTTGATAGAAATTATTCGGATTGGAAGCAGCACAAAAAAGTTGCACACAAAATAAGCAGCAAAGAAATGTTCAGAGAGATTAGGGCATGTAAGAGAAAAGATTTGTTAGTTTAAAGTTTTATTAATAAAGTACAAAGAAAAAAAAAGTGTATAACTAAAGGACAGGAGAAAAATGCAACCCAAAGGAAAAACAACAGCTTCTTCTCTCACTTTGACTGCCAAAATTGTCATCTCAGTTTAAGGCAGACAGGTCTCCAACTGCGCCCAAATGGTGCAATACCTTCTAAAAACTGCCAAGTACAGGAAAGTATCTTTCAGACCAAATAAAGTCAGGAACGACAACCACATGAAGCAGAACTTTGCAGAGCAATGCAGGGATTGGATTTGGGAGCTGTGCTCAGCTTCCCAGGTAGCGCTGGTGCCAGACAGTGCTTGGCATCCTTGTGACTCTAGGCCCTGAAATTCCTTCCCTTGGAGAGGATTTTTATCCTCTCTCTACCAATAAGGATTATTCCTTTCGGTTCCGCTCCCCTCCTGGCAGTGGCTGTCCCTGAGGTGACCATGCAGCTGTGCAGTGACATCCTGGCTTTGCAAGAGCTTTAGAGCAGGGAAAATCACACTCATTGTAAAAACAGATTAATTATCTGTCTAACAATGTTTGTTTGCAAGACTTAGGAAAGGACTGGGTTAGAAGGGACCTTAAAGACCACCCAGTGCCACCCCTGCCACGGCAGGGACAGCTCCCACTGTCCCAGGCTGCTCCAAGTCCTGTCCCGCCTGGCCTTGGGCACTGCCAGGGATAATCACACAATTTAACACGCTCTGGGCAAGATGTTTCAAATTATCCTACAAGAAATCATTATTCAGAGATGGCAAACAACCCCCAAGCAACCTGAAGTTCTAAGGTGAAGAGCAAGGAAACCTGACAGGTTTGGGGGGTTTGTTTGCCTTTATTGCCATTTAGCAAAGAAATCCTGCAAAGACATTCCTCCAGGAGTCCTGAAGCAGAGCTCTTCAAATTTCTTTGACTGTTTCTCTATAGTCTATTAATGTGACCCAGAAGTTTCAGCAGGAAATAATTCTTAACAGCCTTTTCCTGATGGGAGTGATAATTGAACAGAACTGGAACTTCCCAGTTTCTGCCATTTCTTCCAAAATTCCTGGCTGCTTATATTGCCAGACACTCTGAGTTGTGTAGAGCGCTTTCAAGGCCATTTGAGACTTAAACACAAAGGGGATCTTTGCTACTATAGGGAAAAAAAGTAAAAAATAAAAGAGAAAGAAACAGTACATCAAAATCAAAATCCACCTTTCAGTCCAGGCATTTTCTGCACACAGAAACCCTGAGAAGCCCTGGAAAGATCACACACATCCCCACACAGAAAAAATGTGACTCTGTGTGTCTTCAAAAGCACATGGTCTTTTTTTTTTTTTTTTTTTTCCGGTAGAAGTTTGTGTTCTTGACCACGACAAAAGTTTTTGAAAGTGACAAATCATATTTAATAAGGTTTCAGATGCTCAGTGAGTGCCACTGCTCAAGCAATAGCAGAAGAAAACATGGTGATCTTAAAAAAGGCACTGGATTAACAAAAGTTGATAAATGTTAGTGTGGAAGATGAAAATACATAAAATGAAATGTATAAATTATTTAGGTAAATGAATAGTTACTAAAAAGACAGAAAGTGTTGATTAGTTCTAAAAATGTTTCTATTCTTTTGGAAATTTCATTTTCAGGCTACAAGATTTCAAAGATTTCAAAGACAAAGACAGTTATTGGCTGCAAACACAAGACTGAGTGAGCAAAAATGGCACAACTACATAAAATACAAATTTTGAATTTGGCAGAGAAAACTTCTCTAATTGTTTTACAGTCCTCACTCTCTAACTTTTGGGGGTTTCCTTCCCCTGTGTGTTGACGTATGAGAGCATATGTGAGCATATATAAACATATATATAAAAATTCATTGACTCAGAGACTAAATTCTTTACAAACTGTACACTCTGGGCACATTCATTGAATAATGTTGACCTAGATCTTCCAAGTCCACCAACACACATCTTCAGTAAAGATGAAACCATTTATGACAAGGCAAAACAGAAAAGCTGTGCGAGTCTGTCTGGTGCCATTATTTTAGGAAGAATGGAGCAAAAATCCTGTTGAGCTGCTGCAGAGAACAGCCCAGCAACTTCAAGTGAGCTCCACTGTGTGTCTCAGGCCCTGCCAAAATTTGCTCTGAGTGCTGTAATCACAATTAAAGGACAGCACAGAGCTTGACAAGGGCTGCTGTAGGAACTGTCCCATCTGATCTATGCTGAGCGTTCACAAATTGGGCAACAGGCTCTTCACTATGAACATGTGCTTGGAAAAACGCCCAACTCATCCAGACCCAGAGTTCTACTGGTGTAGATCTGTGCAACTACAAGGATCTCTGTTTGACACATCACTACAATCCACTCGTGTTTCCCAAGCAATCCAGCCCAAAATGCACAGGTTCCAAAGGGTGTGGAGAGGGAACATCCTGCGTTCCCTGCCTGGGCAAGTGGGTGAGACCCTTCTCCTTGAGAGAGGCTCTTTGTTCTGTGATGATCAAGGGATTAAAGGATACAGAGCTGGGATATGGATCACCAGCAGGGATTTGGGATGTGTTTGCAATCAGTAAGAAAGCTGTTCACACTTTCAGCACCACAGTGTAAATCAGGGCTGGTTTTTAAAGCTCTTTTCTAAGCTAGAGCAGCCCCTGGGACTGGCTGGGTTCCTACAAGCAGCACTGAACAATTTAATCCAGCAGAACCAGGATCGCAGTCTGTGGCAGATTTGCATATTATAGTGTTACAGAAATAACCTGGAGTCTCAGCAGAAATCCTGCGAGTTTCCTTTTACCCTACAGTAATTTCACAAAAAGTGATAAAATTTGTGCAACAAATGGGTGGTACTTTAAATATTAATGTTTCTTTAAAAAGGACTTTGATAATGTACACTGCTAATTAATTACTTCAAGATTCAAATTATTAATCTCTACTTGGACATCACCTGCTAAGTTCTTCTCCTCTGTTTAAAAATGAAGTCCATTTATAATTGTGATGTAGAAATTGCAATGAAGGCAAACACTGGCAATTTTTGGAACAATTGGAACAAAATTTGGAACAATTTTTCAACAAGCTTTTAAATTTTGCTCTAAAAAAATTTAAATCAAAAATTAAAAGATTTTCTGGTGGGGTGAAGAGATACATCCTCAGTCAGACAACATCCCACAAGGCTCTCAGCTGTACAACGCCAGCTTTGACTTTTTGAGTTTTCCAGATTGCTGCTGGAAGGCAGAGCTGTGCAGAGGAGCCATGTGAAGGACAGAGCAGGGCTGGAGGTGTGGGGTGCCTGTGCTCTGCAGCCTCTGGGGAGACAGGGACAGGAATGAATGCTGCTGGTGGAGGACCCAGGCTGGCAGGAGAGCAAGGAAAAGGCAAAGCCCTTGGCTTCCCTCAGCATCCTCCTGCTCCCGAGCCTTGGATGGGAGCAGCAGCGAGTCCAGGGGCACATGGAATGTGTGAGCAGCAGCTCTGGCTCAGCAGCCTGTGCTCTGCTGCAGGACAGCCTGGCTGGCAGCTCCGGAAGGGATTTGCCACAGCTCTGTGTCACCAGCACACAGGGCAGGGCGTGGGGACACTTTTCCTGACCTATGTGGTTCCTGACTGCAAAGCAGTTTCACTTCTGGCAGAGGCAGAAGCATCTCCAGAGCCACAAAGCACCAGGAACTTGTCCCAGGACGGGAGAAGTCACAGAACAATTATCCAGTCTCTGATTACATTAATAACCTGCAAGTTGGCTTTGCTCTGAGGAGCACAACTCTGCCTTATTGCCTGCAGCCTCTGGATGTGCAGAAGGGAGTCCAAAGTGAGACAAGCAGGTTTCTGTCTGGCTCAGCTGTGGAGCAGCTCCTAACCAGACTGCTGGGTTTGAACTCAGTCTGGGTACCTCTCTCCTCACACCCCTGGGCAGCTCTGGGGAGCGCTTTATTCCAGAATTCCCTCGATTAAAGATGCCAAAAGCACTTCTCCTGTAGTACCTCCTCGTGTCCTCCCTCTGAGCTGTGTCTGAGCTCGGAAATACCAAACAAAGGACGAGTCCTGCTGCTGATTAAATATCTGGAATTTAACTAGTAGGAAGTTTGCACATCTGTTTCTTTGTCTCGATTTCTGTTGCTTGTACTGTTGCAGAGATTATGCACTGTGTGAGTCACATTGTAACTTCTAATATTAACAGCCTGATTTCCCACAGTTGCTGGGGTTTTTTCCCTCTAGAAGGGTGAATTACAAAAGATTTCTCCTTCCCCTTCACTTTTGAAAGCAATTAAAAACAAACTATTTAACAAATCTCAAACTGCCAAGAAGTGTTCAAATTAGATCTTTTCATAGCCTCCTTACTTTTGATTTGGAACAGAACCAATTGGCTTTGGGATCTCTCCTCAAAAAGATACTTCTGCTAACACTTCAGTCTACTGAAAACAGCAAAACAAGAAAGCTTTTAATGTTTTGCAGCATGGTTTCAACAAGCTGGAAGAATTCCTGAAGATATACATTTACACCAGGTACTGTTTGGATTTAATCCTAATGTCATGTTCCTAGATTTTAAAAGACAGATGAAGGTTTGCTAATATCATTCTTCCCTCATTATTCAAATAAATGTTGATGCAGAGCAGAGGCAGCAAAGAAAAGAGAATGGAAGGGAAAAAATAATCCCTCACTCACTCCTTGTTTCTTAGTAGTCTGGGTAAGACGGATTTGTATGTTTTGGCTTTCAGTAGCAGAAGTAGAATTGCTGTACAAATGTCAGTTTGGGCAGAAAGATCCAACAACTGGCTCCCCTACCCCCAGCACTTAATTCTGATTATTGCCAGACAGAGCTGGCTCCTCCCAAAGAGCATTTGAGAATGGTGCCATTGTGCAGGGGCAGAGGGGCTCCTGCTCCAGTGGAAACTCTCTTATCTCCCCACAGCTGCTCGCAGTTAAGTGCAGCCCCTCCAAGCCTTTCAAGTCTGCTCCTTGTTTAGTCTTGGATGCTTGGGAACAGCTCTGGGAGATTAACCTGTTGTGGGCTGTGAGGACAGCGCTGGGCCGTGGAATCGAGAGCTGAACAGGCTTCACCTTCACCACTGTGCTCCCAAACCTTGGGAATAAAACTTCTTGTGTTCTCTTTGCCTTACTCAGCACTTGGAGCTGATGAAAGGTTAAAGTTTCCAGAGCTAAGTCAGCAGATGCCTATCCAAAACCATTTAGACAAGCCTTAGAAAAACTCACACATAATGTAGAGATTTTGATACTAAAACATGAGAACTGGAGAAAGAAAAATAAAAAGTCAGTGCTTTTGGGTCATTTTCTTTTCTCCCCTAATAAAGTAAAAGGCTGCCTTGTCAGGTTTTCATCCCTTTTTGAATTTAAGCAATTCCTTGCAGACAAATACTAAGAGTTGCTTAGGATTATTTCAGAAAAACAGAAGATTTTTTGCCAGCAGTCCTTCTTTCCTGTTGATCCTTACAAACCTTAACATGGAATGATATCACTGCTCAAGCTGCCCCCTGCCACTGGGCTGAATTGTGAGAACACTCGGGAGGAGGCAGGAAGGTTTTCTGTAATTAAAACGAGCTGCTGCTGATGGGACACAGCAGAGGGGAGCAGAAAGGAGGGATGCTCACACACACTGCCTCTGCCAGGACGTGGAGCTGAGCTGCCAGGGTGGGCACCAGTGCCACCTCACTGCCACCTACAAATTGTCTTGTTCAGCAGGGCTGGGCACAGCTAAGGCACTGGGGCTCTAATAACCCCAATCCAAGGTCAGAGGACCCTGTACTCCTTCTCTCAGGTAAATGTTGCTCTGTGAACCATTCAGCATTACTGACTGACGTCCCCCAGGAGCACAGGGACACGTTCAGGAGGACAGCGACACTTGGGGACTCTGATTTTCAGCACAACCTCTACAGCTCTGTCCAGACGGGAAGGAACAAGAGGGATTCAATTTTTCCTCTTCCATCTCTTTCCATATTCATAAGTGAAGTTTCTCAAATGGTGTGTTTTTACCAATGAGGCCTCGTGTGGCCCAACAGCCCTAAAAGCTTAGGCACACTCTTGTTACTGTAATAATTTACAAACTATTTTGAGCAAGCAGTTGAAAACAAACAGCTTTGCTTTCAACTACATTTAGTTACATTTGTTAAGTTTGCAGACTCTTCCTGTGACATACAGGGAAAGCTGATTGAGTCTAGCAGGATTTTTTCAATTCTTAAATTGTAGTATTCCATTGATTTTGAATATTCTTCAGAACTTGCTCCCATCCACTTCATTACAGCTGGCAGGCAAAGTGGCAGATTTTTTTATTAGATTTTGACAAGTTATTAGGTGCTGTTCTCTTCTGCTCCACTCTGTAGCAGAGCACTGTAACACAGTCAGCCAGGTTTAAAAGCCAATGCTGCCTTTGGTTTTAGGTTCAAAATGACCTTAAGCTATTTTGCAT
Source organism: Origma solitaria (assembly GCA_013397895.1). Classification (NCBI taxonomy): domain Eukaryota; kingdom Metazoa; phylum Chordata; class Aves; order Passeriformes; family Acanthizidae; genus Origma; species Origma solitaria. Next base: position 673,516 of record VZRL01002080.1, read on the forward strand.
TGCTTCTTCTTCCTGAGAATTATTTAATGGGTCAAGGAATTGCCCTGACCACCCCCAAGTCTCCTCCCCTTATCATTTAGAAGATCTCTTTTGCAGCCTGGGATGAGCCAAGAACGAAATCCTGGGGTGCTGAGATATTTCACAGGGTATGAGCCGTGCTCAGGCTGCACACAGCCATGGCACCGCAGCGCTGAGAACATAGATATTTTGGATTCCCTGCCCCACGGCAGAGCTGCCGTGAGCTGCAGCCCCCCAGCCATCTGCTCAGCAAGGAGCTCACACTGTGCGCTGCCAAAATTGGCCTCAGTGGGATGCACAGGGCTCTGAAAGTCTGACACAAATGTGTGCTGAGCTCTTCTTTCCAGTCCCTTCAGTACTGCCTGAGCACATTTTAAGCTCAACCCCCAAATTTTAAATTCAATTTTTAATTCTTATACAATTAAACAATGGGAATTGTCTAGGGGTAAAAAAAAAAAAAAAAGAAAGAAAAGAAAACAACACAGCACCAACCAACAAGGACATGCATATTTGGGTGCACCTCTAGGCAGAGAGAGAAATCCACATTTCTCCTGGGAGTTAAAGCAATGCCCCAAACCTGGCCTCAGGTGTCCAGCGTGGGTCACCATTACAGCAGAACACTGCATCCTTTAAAGAATTGCCCTCAAATAGAGCAAAATTAAGGAAGTGATGTCTGATCCAAGAATCAACACCAAGCACAACCCAGCTGAGTCTGGGGAGCACCACAAGCCAAGATCACACCAGAAGATGGACTTCCAAGGCTTTGGGTAAAAGATATAACAGATTTAATTAGAGAGAGATGAGCTTTTCCTGAGTGCAATAGGAAAGATTTGAAGAATTGGCCTTCAGGCCAAGGATGACAAAGAGCTGAAATACATCACAAACCCAGAGCACAAGCAAACGAATTGTTCCCAGAAATTTCCTTCCAAAAGCTAATACTAAGGCTGCAGGACAGAGGTTTTCTTTGGTTTTCCTTGGAGCACTTAGACTGATGTCAGGCTGTCCAGATGGCAGCTCAACTACCAATTTATTTTCCACAGGGTTTCATGCCCCAAGAACACATACAATCAATGAATTGAAGGCCTGGATGTCCTGTGAGATCAATGCAAAGGTATCTGCTGACTTCACTGCATTTTACAGCTGGGCCTTCACTTCCTTTGCTGCTCCATAATGAATGCTGTTTACAAGGCAGGACACATTTGGAGTTTATAAACACAACTCTTCTCAATACTACACAATTTTGCAACATTAACACAGGGGAGAAAGCCCAATGCAATACATAAATCATTGCAACATTCCCACAGAAGAACAAGATGGATATCACAACATATTCCCCTTACCTTGATGTTCTAGTAATGAACGTTTCATTTCAAACACAGCCTTTGTTCTTGGGAAACATTTGGCATTGTGGTTAATGAAATTAGGCACTTTTTTCACTGTAAATATACCCAATGAGCGTGGCTTGTTTGATTTCACGAGCACAGATTGGTCCAACCCTGTTTCTCCAGCCTTTGTGAAGGGGATAATCAGAAGAAAGGTGGTGGATTCAGAGGAACCTGGTGACAGAACTGGTGACAGGAAACTCCACAGACAGCACAGGTTACACTCCATCCTCCAGGGACTCCTCACAGGACATTCCTGGCAGCCTTTCCACCACTGTTCTTGCCCTGTGGATGCACCCAAGAGACTCCACATCCTTCCAAAATTGAGGGCCCCGGAGCTGCTCCAGTGCTCGAGGTGACAACAGCAGGGTGATCATGACCTCGTCATGCTTCCAAAATAGAAAGTGTCCTTCAAGTTGCAATTCAATATCATTACAGCAGGTATTTTCATGGTTATTTCCATCACTTCTCTCATTTATCTCATTCTTCCCCCTGTGACAGAACTGCATATTCTATTCCAAACAGTGGGAAAGATCAATAGAGGCTGAAAAATCCTAAAAGCTTCAGTTTGTGTGGGACTTCTGTGTAAGAATTTTAGCTAGATTTATCTGAATCTTAATCTCTGAAAAGACTATTGAACTCTTCAGACTATTCTTGTCCTTGTATAGCTACCTCTACTCATGGATAACCTGAGAAATCTGTTAATTGAAATTTTTCATACTAGTCAGACAAAAATTGTTGCAACCAGGGAAATATTTTGAGTGTTTCCAACACGTGGCTGATCCCAGCTGTGCCCCAGCCCCTGCCTGGGCTCCCTTTCCAATCACTCCCATGAACAAAGAGCATTTTCTGCCCTCGCCCCGACAAACTGCTCACAGAATTCATTTAAATTACTGTGTGAAATGTAATCGGATTGGTAATAGGTTACTTACAGAAATATGATTTCTGCTTGCAGGATCTCTTTCCATTATGCTAATTCCAAACCTAAGGTCCATGACCATTATTAGCCCGCATTTTTTATTGCTGTAATGCTGTGCAGCAGGGCGTTAAAGAGACTGCCAGCTAATGCTGAGAGTGTGGGCAAGTTACAAAACTAAAAAAGCACTTTTAATAATGCTGTAATGATCAAAATTCTGTTCAGGACTGTGGAATATAAGCAGCCACTAGAGCAGCATCAAGTCATTCAGCAAAGCTTTAGTTTTCCTCATCTCTCTGCCCTTGTGTTGGTTTGGGATTTTCATTTTGAGGTTTTTTTAAATTTGTTTTTGTTTTGCTTTGGGGTTTATTTCTGTTTGTTTTAAATGAAACTTTATTTCTAAGAATTGTAAAAAAATCTAAATTTTTTTCTAAGCTTGCATTATTTAAAGAAACTTAGTTATACACTGGACCCTTAAATAAGTCACAGTCAAATTACTAAAAAAAGGCTTTGAGATAACATCCCTACAAAAATAAATTCTCCAGTTTTAAATTCCCTCCAAAAGAAACTTAGTCCACATTTTCTTAAAATAAAGCATTTTCTTAAGCTTGCCTTCTATATCAGGCAGTGACATAAGAGAATTCTGCAAATGTAAGGTTTGTCCCTTATCCAGGGCTTCTTTCAGGATCAGAGGCCTCAATTAGCAGCTACAACATCAGAGTTGCAGTTGCTCAATTCCATTTGTGTGAGAGTTACCAACCTAAAGTGAAAATACACACTGGGGAAGCAGCTCCAATGGAGGAATGTCCATTAATGCTTCCATCTTCGTGGAAGCCTCAAAACCTGGGGCAGGCAGAGGATGCAAGGAAATGTCTCCACACAAAAAGCGTCTGTTTTCCTCCGTAGACACGGATTTGTGTAATCTTGAAAAACGTAGAAATAGCTTAATGAATTGTGGTCTGTTACCCTGGGATTGAAGTATTCAGAAGTGATAAAATATCAATTAACATTTTCAGGGCTGACTGTGTGTGCCGGCCCTTTGTTCCCTCTGCTGGCCTAAGGCAATCCAAAGGAAAGAACAATTTCCCAAGTTAGGAAGAGGGATGGAACACATTAATAATAAGGTCAAGAGTAGAAAGATTGGAATAGAAAGAAAATATTGCTTAGAGAGCTTGCAAAAAAAACCTCAACAAACCAAAACAAAAACCTGCACCAAATACCAAATATTACCATTATCTGCTGAACTCTGTGAAGTTCAGGATGTTGAATTTGGATTTGGGGCATGGGACAGTGAATTAGAAAGGGGTACATTATAGTTTTCTTAAAAGGTATCAAGAGAGGGGATTATTCGGATCAGTCTGTGGCATCTCAAGAATCTATCTTGGATACAGAAGTATGTTAAAATAGAGTGGCACCAGCTGTATCCCGATGCAAGACGAGGTGAGAAATTATAAAAAATGAGGAAAAAAGTCAACTTCACTTCCAGTTTGACTGAAATGTCTCCAAAACCAAATGAACAGAGGAAGGGATGAAGTTCAGATTTCAGAATAAATATCTTTGATGGTTTAGGGAGCTGAATTTTCGGAAGCTGTTGTTCAGGGTACCCCATGACAGCCCACGAGGGCTCATCCTGACCACGAGCAGACAGTACCAGAAGTGCAGGAGAAATCACAGCCCTGGCACCTCATCCTCCTCCAGGCAGAGGGAATCCTGCCTGCCCCTCTCTCTCCAGGCTGAGGAAGCACTAACCAAAAGGGATAAAAAGCCCTAACAAAACATTTGTCAGAAAAGTGATGTAGAGAATGTCCAGGCTCGTCAGCGCTGAGCTGGACTTTGAACCCTGACAAAATCCTAGAACCCAAATTTATGGAAAAGTCTCTGCAGCTGCAGCAAAGGGCCATATCCCCCCATGCACACCACCCATTCCTGATGGAAAGAACATCCCATTGCCATCCCAGGCCCTGGGAGTGGGGTTAAGGAGCATCACAGCCAAATCCACACCTCTCCTGATGCCCATGGCTTGTCTGGCACCTGCCTTCTCCTTGAGACAATTCCACTTCACTCTTCTGGTTTTGACAGAGTAAATGGATACTTCAATCTCTTGAAAAAATTCAAAGCATGTACAAGTCTTGGCCTGGCCTCTGCAGCCTTTCTGGAATATTTTCCAGAGAGAATATTTCTGTAATATTTTCCTGGGCAGAGCAGCACTTACAGGCAGGGCATTAAAACACTCATTTTCCCCTCCTGTAATATCATGATCTCTAATAAGAACTCATCCAGAAATTAATCTGCTAAACTTATAATCAAGGTAAATCTCATGCAAGAAAATCCCAGAGGACACATAAACTATCCAGACTACTGAGAACTGATTTTGCTCGGGCTCCCTTCCTAATTGCTGAGGTGTTCATACAAGAAACCCTTCCTTGCTAATAACACTGAAGACCAATTATGAAGACAGCCACTATAGTTGTTTCTGCCTAACGTTTTACAAGTTTGTGGTTTGGGTGTTTTTACCATCCCACAAATTTACAGTTGTCCTTGTGAAGATAAAAGAACAGAATGAATAGCCAAGATCATTGGTTTTGGTTGAGAAAATAAAACCTAATAAATTCCAAGTACATAATTAAAGAGAGGTGTAGGGAGACAGGAGAGAAGGGGAAGCATTAGGTTGGAAACGCTGATCTGAGATGAAAGAACAGGATTTCCACACAAGTGTGTGACACCTCTCACGGCCCTGCACTTCCTGAGGGACACATGGGGGTTTTACAGGGCTTTAAACATTTACTTCTTTATAATAAATTTACTGTTTGCAGACACAGTCTGACAGGTTTATGACAGCAATCTTTCAGTTTATTTATACAGTCAATAGCAATCTAACTTGCCAATATATATTTTTAATCCTCCCTATCCATTCTTCCAGAAATAACAGTCTGCAGGTTTTGCTTACACTAAGTTTTTCTCCTGAAAACTCTGGAAGCTCTCAACTAATTAGCATTGATGTAAGGCTGTCTTGTTTCTGTAAATGATTTACAAGATGTGCTCTGATTGTTCTTCAGTACCTGATTTATTCCTTTCTACTCAACCACATTTAATGCATTTAAATAAAGACACGGAATTATCTCCCCAGGAATGTGACTCAGCCAGCAATGTCACGCACTGCAACACTGAAATTCCTGCTCCATTCTGCACTGGCTAATTATAAATGTTTTTTTCCTAATGGATGCATTTTTGAGATTAATGAACAGAAGAGATACATTTTTCCTAGAGGGTGACAGCAATCCTGGTTAGGTGTTAAGCTGACATCTATAAAACCATTTTGCAACAATAGGGCTATGAAAACTTTATAGGATATGCTTTTTCAAGTGATTATGAGTTGTAGCTGCCTGTTTAAAAGATTCCCCACTTCAGATATATTCTAGGCAGTCTTTTGAGGACAGACAGTTTTTCTCATTGTCACAAATACACAAATCTGGCACATGACTTCCTGGACAACACATGGAGAAAAAGATGTTTTGGCACATGTGACCCTTTGAAGCAAGGAAGAGCTTGAAAGAAACCATCCTAAAAGCAGATTCTGGTGATGGTGGCCAGATGTAAAACGGCATCCTGACGCTGAAGGACCACTTTTGTCAGGATTAGGCAAAAAAAAAACCAACAAAAACCCCTTTAAAATTAAAAAAAAAAAGAAAAATTATATAGATAAGTGAAAGAGAAAGGAACTTGTGGAGGCAAGCTCTCTTCTACTATCATAAATGAATCGTTCATGGTTTTGGGTACTTGTCCTCAAATGCTGGATCCAGCAGCAATGCTGGGAACCTGTGAACGGAAGCTTCCTGTGGGGAGGATTTGGTTACAAAACCTCGGTTTGGATAATTGCTCTAACCAAGATTGTTGTTAGAGGATCTAAAATCCAGAGGGAAATGAGGAGTAACCAAGACCCTGGACTAAAAGTGGCTGAACAGAATTAAAAAATTTCAGACCAGCAAAATGTATGGTTTTAAACCTCGTTTAACGCATTCTAGAATCATGATTATTAAAGTTACAATTTGGTCCATATTGCCAGGGATAATAGTGCTTTATATCCTATGCCTGTGTTCCCAAAATCCCAAGCTAATCCTCATACCATGCCTTGATCCTGTTTTATCAGCAAGAAGCATGCTTCAGAATTAAATGTATTTGCCAAATCTGAATCTGTCATCACCAGCAGATCATCCGTCTGTCACAAAAAAACCCCATAAATCTTAGAGTGAATATTTCTAGACCATACACTTGACACGAAAATGATTTAATTAAAAAAAAAAAAAAAAAAAAAAAAAAAATTTAAGGGTAAGACATACAATACACGGGCACNTAAAAAAAAAAAAAAAAAAAAAAAAAAAAAAGGATATTTAGGCTGAAGCATCCAGTACTAGGTCAGTACTAGGTCAGTTCCACCTTATATTTGGTAATTGCTGGTTTACAGGTCCAGCTCATAGTGGGGACAAAACCCACGTTTAGTTACTTTCTGAAATGTGTTTTTAACATGTTGCATTGATCAAGGCATGTCCCTTCCTGAAAAGGAGAAGCCTTAGACGATAACAAAAGTACATATTTATATGCTGGTGATGCCCAGGCACTGCACAGAGCAGCAGATAACCAAATCCCCCCAAATCTGCAGGAACCAGAACTGGTGGATTTGATACACAAAGCTCTCAGCAGAAATCAGGTGAACAAGAGAAACCTCAAACAGCGGAGCAGAGCACGGCACGATCCGAAAGCAGTGCATCCAGATCCACACACCACAAAAACTACAAGCTCTTAGCAGGAGGCTGAGCAGAAGCAAATCTTTCTGTTGCTTCTGCATCAAGAACAGCAATAGATCAGCAGCACTGACACCCCCAGGGCCCCAGAACTGTCCCCACTGGGTGTGGCCACAGGAGCCTGGGCACACCCACCAGATCAAATACCGCACACGCGCCTCTCCCCACGCTGCAACTGGAAATAAAGTATGGCAAAGTTATAGCCTCAAATACATACTTATGAGGGAAAGTAAAGAAAATAATACATCATCAGTTTTTCAAGAGGTTTTTTACCAACTCTTTATCACATTAACCTCTGGTAATTTATAACAAGCTGTCATATCATTAACACAATAAGTCAATAATTGCTGTCACTACATTTCCAACCCTGTGCTCACAGTGTTCCCCGACTTCAGCAAGAGATGATTAATGAAGCTTTTGCACAGGCTCTGATACTTATATTTATCTTTCAGCAAATACTAAGTTCAGTGGATCACAGCACATGTTAAATTGACTTTCTTTTGCATCAGTTGCCAAGAGAACCAGGATGGCCATACCTGGAAAGTTATTTCATGTCATAGTAGAAGAGAATAGGAGAATAAGAATCAAATGCTTGCCAAGGTCTTTTTAAACTCACATTTTCTTCATATAACTGTTTTCTGTCAAAACAAACCTTCATTCAAAAATGAAACCAGCTTTCTTCGCTGGAGAAATAACCTTCACTATGCAAATCAATTCACTTTCCCAACCTTGCAAACAAATGCTTCCAGAAACAACAAAAATAGTGAGAATCTTATTAGCAGCTTTCCTGCTCCTTGCACCCAAAGCTCCCAAATGCTGCAACAGAAGCATCAGGAACAGAGCAGAGCTAATGTTGAGCACTTTAGAAAGCCAAAGTGCAATCAGTGTTATAGCTCAAATCATTCAATGCTTTCTTGAATTATCAGAAAAGTCAAGTGAGTCAAAGTTTCTCAAGACCTCAATGTCCCAGCAGAAAGGGAAAATCAGATAATTTGCAAAATAATTAAAAAAAAAAAAAGAAAAAATAAGCTAAACAAATGCTGAGATTTTGTTGCTACAGCCTTTCTTCCTTTCCTTCAAGTGCTGAATTTTTAAGTCAATTGAGAGACAGATCTGTTTTTCATAAAGTTCCCATTACTTTTTGTATTTTGGGGGTATTTTATGTTGATATGAAATTCCCAGCTTCACTGCTCCAGTGGAAAAATGCACTATTCTCAAATTCAAATTCTCATGTTAAAATAGCAGCCCCACCATGGACCAAGTCCTGTCAGTGCTTGAAGCAAAGCAACCCTTCAGAATGAGCACTTCTACATGAGTTTACATGATAGAGAAAATTCAGAATGCTTCATTATGCTTTGCTGCAAAGTGCTCAGATGCAGAATAAAGAGCCAAATCCATCAATGCCATGAACTGTGCTGCCAAGGTGGGGAGCAAAGAAGGCACAAAACACAAGTTTGAGCACTCTCATATTCACTGACAGACCAGGATTTTCTGCAACAGGAAATGTCAGCACAAAAAAACTAGAGTTACAATAATGTCTCATTAGTAGGTTCCTTCTTTACTGGGACATTTAGCATTTTAAAATAATTTGTATAAGCAGCAATCAGATTTAACACTCTGATGTTCGAATACCAACAGGAAACTAATTCAGGTTTACAATCGAAAGATGATTTTTGCTGTGCAGGTGCTGGTTTAAATGCAGATCTTTGAAGGAAAAGAACATCATCTACATGAACATCTTTTCCTCTTTCTTGATTGTTCTCTCTTTGGAGAATTCCTACAAAATTTTTATTCAAACCTGTATAAAACACTAATTTTAATAAAACAAAAACCAAAGCCCCCAAATCACCCCCCTCAGAAACAGTGATTCAAAATTCCTGCCTAGAGCCGAAATTTTGGTTTTTTGTTTCGAGACAACATTCATGTGCACACACATGCATTACAGAAGATCCTTTTCTAAGGCATGAAATAAAGCACCTTAGCTATTTAATGATTTCTTTGACAGATTTTAAAAATACACCACATTTACAATCTATAAATATTACGAGACCTTTCAAAATATCTGACATTTCTGCAGACACACATTAATTAAATACTCCAGAGACTAAAATTCATATCAAATTGGTCCCCTCAAAGACTAAATACAGAACAAACACTGCCTCACATAGAAAAAAAAAAAAAAAGAAAAAAAAAGAAAAAAAGCTTAAGTGGAAAGAATTTTATTCATTTGCTTTCAAACCCATTTTCTAAACATTAGTATTTGTATCAGCAAAGTTTTATAACCCACTGTGAATAAAAGCTGCCTTTATTTTTTATTCAAAGGTAGTTTTCAAACACTTTTGCTCATCCTTGTAAGGCCTCAGGTCAGTGCTACCAGGAGTGTGTCTGAGGGTGCTGAAGATGTGCTGGAAGGATGACAGAGCTTAAATCCAAGCTTTAAATCCAACATTGCCACTTGGCTGAGCCCCTGCACAGCAAACAAAGTGAATTCCCAGGTCAGGAACGCTCCAGCCTTTCTCACCTGCTGAGCATTGCAGCATGTTGGGGAGGATGAAATAGGAAAGGCTTATAAATATTGTTACCTGGCAAAAGATGCTGAGAATATGGAAACTGTAAGCGAGATTGAAATGAAGACAAGCTTTGAGATACCAAACCCCAGGTACTGAACAACTGGAAAACAATGGTGTGGCCACTGAAGGTAATCCCCTTTGGATTAAACAATCCCCTCTGCTTGCAGACAGGTCCACGGGTCAGAGCAGACCCTACCAGCTTGGCAGAGGGTCCAAAAAGCAGTTTTTAGGGTTTAAAATATAACGCCGTATGGTAATGCAATGACTCTCATAGGCTGTATGTAAATGTTGTAGGATTTGTAGCTTGTTCTAGATTGGTTAGTGAAGATTAGAATATTCAGCACAGAAGATGATTTATTGTATTGTAAGGGACAACCACGGGATTCTGTTCTGTACTTCTCTCTCTCCCTTACCTCTCTGCCCTGCTCTGAGCTGTGTCTGGCAGCTCCCAGCAGCTCCCCTACACCCACACCTTTCACAATAAACCTCATGCTCTAAGACCAAACTCCAGAGATGTCTCATCTCCATCCCGACCGTCTGAAACAATCGACCCAAACACCACAGACAGCAATCCTACCGCAGCAAATCCTTCCCTCCCCAGGGATGAGATCCCAGAGCAGAGCAGAAGGGGAAAGGAAACAGAAGCACCAAATGGCCCAGCCCCATCCTGGTGGAGGATCCCAGAGAATTTCCATTTCCAAACAGAACTCAGAGCCCAAGCTGAGGTTTGGGGCTCAGCTGTGGCCAGCAGAGAGCCAGGAGTTATTCTCACCATGCAGAAGGGAGTGAGAGACCGAAACCCAACCCCAGCCCAGAGCCCAGGGCTGGGTGTGCTGTGAGCTCCTGAGAGCTCTGAGAGCCCAAACTCCTTGGGCAGGGCTCGCTCCCTCCTGCCAACAACCAACTCCAGCTGGAATTCCAGCTCCTCCACAAACCTGGATCACAACCCACGAGTGCAGCTGGCTCCTCTGCTGCTCTGAGAAAAGCTCTCCAAGGAGGAACTGCACCCAAAAAAGCCAGGGTCAGTTTTGGTCACATTTTCTGGTCACCTCTGCACAAGGAAGGCTCAATAACGTTGTCCTTGTTGCACAGAAAATCCACTTAATGCACACATCCCTGAGAGGCCTGGCCCCAGCTGGGGAAGAATATTTGTTTTAAAGTGTGATTTAGGATCACTCTTGTGCCTGATGTGTGAACCTTGGGCTGTCAGGGCTCCATCACTTAGGTAAATAAAAGAAAATTTCATGACCTGTCAGGTGTTGAGTGCGAATTTGTCAGAAGAAAATTAGCGTGTTTTCCCCAAACACAAGGAAAATATTTTAAACAAATCATATCTCAATTAGCCAGACAATTCTGACACCCACAGCAGGTCTGACACATGGACAAAAAAGGTCTATTTTCACAGTGGAGAATGAGAACTTCCCCTCACACCACCTGGGCCCTGCAGAACACACTGGCTCTCATTTCCAAGAACATACAAAGAACTTCGAAGCAACTTTCAAAAATAAGACACCAACCATTCATGTTTATTTTTTCATACAAAAATAGCATCTCTAAACATCTTGTCACTGCCTATGAGCAGAACACGTGAAAAAATGCAAAGAATAGGATGAAAAACTGGTATCATGCACGGGATCCTGTACCCCCCATTCTGGCAGTTCAACCAGTCAGTTCCACGAAGTCAGCCTGGAGGGAAAGATCCAGTGGGAAGCTAAATTAATGCCTCTCATGGCATTGGGAGTGGAGAATTTTTTGGTTTAATAAAAGGAGTAACTTAAGTAAGCATGCTTAGATGCCATAAAGTCCAATTTCTCTCTCCTTCGAAGCCTGGGTGTTTTGTGTTCTTTTTAAACACACTGCAACATCTCTGTATTGACAAAGAAAGGGAAAATCCTAGAATTTACTTAATGTACTTATCCTATAAACCAAAGCAATACAAGTATGCTTTTACCTCCTAGAAAATCTGTCAGCCCTCCTCGACCCCTCGCCTTCAGTCCTCTCTTGAGCTCCACAACATAAATGCTCTGCAGCAAACAGAAGTTCCCAAATTCCCGGTATTTCTTTTGGAAGGAGAGCCATTGTTTTCCCTGCTCCAGAGGCTGTCCCAGCGCATTGCTGCCTTCCCTTTCCTGCCTGGGAATGTCACACTCGAGCCACGCTGCCCAGAGTGACCTCGAGCCATGGGGAGAGGCTGGCCAAGTTCTCAGGAGCACAGAATCATTTTTAAAAAGCTCTTTTGCTGAGAATTGTGTGTATTTAGCAACACCTCATGAAGCTCTCCTCCCTCCAGGTTTTGTTCCCATTTTCCATGCCTACTTTTGGGACTGAGGTAATCAAGGGAATGCCTTAATTACCTGCCAGCCCTCAGCCCTGGGATGTGCACCCACGCATTGCACTGTCAGTGCAGTGCCACAAGATTTTGTTTTGCCTTTTTTTAGATTTACAGAGCAGAGCAAGGTTAGTGTTTGTGCCTTGCAAATATCATAACCTGAGGGAGAATATCGCTCTGATGGGAGCTGCCAGTTTTTCTCCCCCAGACATCCACCCCAGCCACACTTCCGAACCATTTCAGAAAGCGCTGTTTGTGTGGATCCTCTGTTCACACAACAACCACAAGAACTGTGTTTGTGCAAAGAGAAGGAATTTGCCAGGTAGAGGTAAAAGATGGCAGGAGTGGGGGACAGAGCAGGGTCTATTTCTGTCTTTCCCCACGAACAAAGCCCACATTTCCTGGGCAGAATGACAGCTTCCTCTAACACAAGCCAGCTCTGGTTTTCAATAGGGAGCTGTAAGAGTTGTTAACATCCAGGTCACCTTCCATACACAGAATCCATAAACTGCCTTCTAAAATAATAAAATTGTGCTTGAACAGGATGTGTACTCAACATATCAATGCTAGGATATAAAATAACTGCTCCTTAAAATAGACTGTTTCACCTCATCATTAATTACTTAATTGCAAATGTTTAGTATTCCACTTTATGGCAGCAAACCCCAAAACCTAAGAGATCATTTGAGAGCAGCATTACCCTTCAGATATTTGGGGGAAAATCTACTTACTGAATGAAAAAGATTTGCTTTTTCTTTTCCTTTTCTGTTTCCCTTTCAGATATCATATGCAGGAAGCTTGCAGGGCACAGTATGTGAATTATCTTGAAAAGAGGCTGTCGTCTTAGGTTTATGGAAATGGAATAAATCTCCAGCTTAAACAGAACTAGAATAATGACTTCCTTTATATTCTTTCAGCATAGCTTTAAGAGCAAACACAAATCATCTGGGTGATATTTCAAAATCAAACTGAAATACAGGGTGTATGTCGCAGTCATCGACTATAGAGAGGCTTGTGATGTTCTCTGAAAATATGATTAGCCAAGTACAACAAGTGAGCAAAAAGCAGTTAAATAAATCGGACTTCCCTGCAAGTTACCCTTGCTCAGCTGGGCTATTTCCACCACGGACAGAATCGCCATTTCCATCCCACAGGATTGGTGTGAGCAGAGCTCAGCAAAGGCACCAGACCTGCAGTTCAGGCACAGCACACAGGGCTCAAGAATTCAGGAGCTGACAGCTCCTAAAACAGACCTCCTGTGGCTGCCAGAATTGTCTGGCTGGGTGAGATAGAGTTGGTTTAAAGTCTCTTCCTTGTATTCGGGACAAGATGCTGATTTTCTGCTGACAAACTCACAGCCAACACCTGACACCACCTCAGGGACTTGGCAGAGCACACCCCACCACCAGAGCAGGATCCCTTTTAGATCCTTTAAGGACTAAGACCTCTGAAATCTTCAAAGGAGGCTGAGTAGCGAGCATGTGGCTGAAGTAAGGATGAGCGTTGTGCTGCTTTTCCAGAAAAAAATACTTTACTGCAGCTTAGTTGCACAAAAACTACAGAACGAACCTTGGATTGCTGCTATTAGGAACACATCTTGATCTTTAGGAAATGAAAAAGCTGTCAGGTGCAAAGACACACAGAATAAGATGGCTGAGAGCCAGGGGTGCCTCCCTGTCCCTCTGTGGTTTCTGGGCAGGCATCCCATCACCAAACCTTGGGGACAACCATGAGACAACACAAATTCCCTCCCCAGGTGTTGACCCTCTTGCTATCACACCAGAAAGGCTTTTGGTCCTTGCAAAGTTGGACTTTTCTCTTCAGAATAAACACAAATAATATACCTGCTGCAAATCTAAATGAGTTGCCAAATAGCTGCTTAATGAACCGCATCCAGTAGTTCATAATTCCCCATTAAGATCTTAATAAAAACCACTTATCTCAAAGTAGTGTTTCACAGCCTGATCTCCTTCTGATAGAGACATAACCAAAAGTCCTCCAGTGAGCTCAAAAGCTCCATCACCCTAAGGTATCCCACAGTAGTGGGACTGTACACACAGCACCAATTCTTAAAAATGCCATTAAAAACATATTTTCAAGAGAACACTTCCTGCCACTTTAAAGATTACACATGGAAGCGTTCTCATTCCCAGTGATTTCCCATGCACTGAGAGAATTTGCATTGCTTGAGGTGATTTCCACTTTGAAGAACTTTTAAATCACTGAGGAGCTGTCCCTGACAAAGATTTTTACATCTTTGGGTAACCACTTTCCCTTTGAGAGTTTTCTTGTTATTGTGTAATTCCCCTTTTGAAGATTTGCATATTGATGAAGGAGCGCCTTTGAAGATTCCCACATTGTTGGGACAGGGAAAAAAGCTTTGAAAAATGCTCCCATCGTGGAAGATCTACCTCCAAAATAATGTGTATCAACAGGGTATTAGCTCCGCAAAAAAAGCCTCATTGCTGTCTTCATTTAGTGAGGCAGAATGTTCTTTCTTCATGCACACAAATCTCTCACTTTGCAAAGCTCCTTGAACACAGATTACAAAAAAATTTAGTTCTTTGTCTCCAGGAGTTCTAACAAGAATTACCTAATAGGAAACAGGGAGCTGAAAAAGGGTTACAATTTTTTTTTTTCCCTGTCAAACAATAACTGTGTCACTCATGCAACAGTGCTGGGGGGGAGAAGAAATGTCCCACATGGGCTGGAACAGCAGCTCTGAGCTGGGACCCTTCAGGGCAGCAGCACTAAAAGCCTCTCACTTGGGCAATTTGCCCTAAAACAACCAAATATGGAGTTTTGGTTATGTTGGGGTTTGGATTTTTAGACCCTTTTTTTTACTTAGTCAAACCAATCCATTGTTAACCACCAGATTTTAGCGTAAATACAACAAAACAATTTGGCAAGCTTGACTTAACAACCAAATTATATCCAAAACCCAATTTGCAAGATGCTTTCCATTTGCAATTAAGCCTGAGCATCCACAAGCACTTCCAAGTGGAAGAACAGCCAGGAAGAAAACTGGTTTTTAGTACTTCATAATGTAGCAAACATTCTGCACACAGCAGTTAAATCTTCTGGTTTGTTTTGCATGCCAACAAATAGAGCAGCTACTCGTGTAAGAAGCTTTTTTAAAATACTCTTGTGGAATTCTGAAGTATTCATTTGAGAAAATGCAGCAGAATTCCCAAGAAATTAGAAAAATATTAATTCAATGTATGTATCAATGCAATGCACCAGCCTCAAGTTAGCAAAGCCTGAAATAAGTCAAAGTTGGCAACAGGAAAATCCTCTGAAGAACCCTCAAGTATCCTGAGGTCAGAAAAAGCACAGTTGATGTCAGAGTCACATTTTCAAACCTAAAAACCCAATCTGGATGTTTTCATTAACAGAAATATCAGGTGTTTGCAGCCATTAGCTCTGTTGGGTAATGAGAACCTACAAGGAGTTTAATCTGTCCCTTCCACACCTCCCAAAATACAAATAAAATTCTGCCACAGTCCTTTTGATTGGAGAAAAAGGACAAAGGCCACGATGCAGAAGTGGAAAGGGAGGCAGTGCTGGAGGAGAAATACCTTCATCAGGAAAAGGAGAGATTGGAAGAGTTTGATCTGTTGATTTAGTAGAAAATGAGGATTATGATCTCAACTGAAGCAAATACCCTGGGCAGGTTTTTTCATAGTGATTTTCAATAAATCACCGCAGTTGTAAGTTAATTGCTATGAAAAATAACATTATTTTCCCCATGCATGGCTATGAGATCACTTTGTTACTGTAAGCATGAGCTTGGCTGTCAGGAATCATTTCCTGAAAGTCTCTGAAGGTTTCCTACTGCAATACAAAAGAAGTCATTCTTATGGAGCAAGGGAGGGCAAGAGAAGGGAGAGAAATGAGCATTAACAACCTCCATTCATTAGCAGGAAGCTGTTAAAGGTTGGCAGTGATTAATCAGATTAAGTAATTATTGACCAGCCACAACTAAAAAATATTTAGTGGCCTGTTCTAGAAGGCTGGAAGGGGATCTGTTCTCATATAAATTAGTTTCCTTTGTTTAATGCAGTGTGTTTGACTTTTAAGCCCAAAATCTGAACTTTTTAGTATTATCTACCCAAATTCATGTCAATTTATTTAAATAGCATTATTTGAAGAGCCCAGCCCATCAGCCCATTGATTTCAAGGCTCTTTGAAGAGAGACACCTATGGGAAGTTTCAGTCTCTTTTTCCGCCAGCATCCTGAACTTTCAGCTTCCGCCATTTCTCATCCAGATATTCCTCATATTCAAACTGAAACACAATATAACATTTGTTTTAAATGGCTGCCCACCAAAGGTAAGATTTCTATGTAATTTTTTGCAAAGAAAAAATAGAGTTTGTGGTAAAACCTCAAGGCGCAAGAAGAAATTCTGGAAATGGCCCACAGAGCTCCAGTTTCTCTTATTTGGATCCCATCAGTCAGTCAGAAGGCAGATTTCTGGTTTCTAATAAAATGCTCCTCTACCATCCAAAAAACCCACCCAAAACCAAAACCAAAATAAAAAAAACAAAACAAAAAGCAAAACAAAAAACCCACAAGCAAGCAAACAAAAAAAACCCACACCAAAAAACCCCCAAAAACCAGAAAAACCCCAAACAAACAAAAAACTAAAAGAAAACAAGAAAACAAACAAAACAAAACAAAAAAAACCCAAGAAAATCCTAACCCCCCCCAAAAAAACCCACCAAAAAACCCTCAACCAAGCAAAAAATCCCCAAAAACCCCACTAAAACCAACAAAAAAATCAAACCAAACAAAAAAACCAAATAAAAGCCCCACAAAAATCACCAAAAAACCCAACACACATGGACACAAAAGCTCCACAAACAAAAAACCCCAGAAAACGAAAACCTTGAAAATACACATTACAGGTAACTTTGTACAGGTAAGAGGCCCTGACAGCCAGTGGAGGTGGCAGAAAGAACACTGCTCTTCTGTTCTGCTTTTATTCAAATTGGAGTTCAGGCACATTTCCCCAGCAAGGGCACAGACCTCTCCGGGGCAATCTGAGGTTCTGCTGCAGCCCTACAGCCCATGGAAAAATCTTCTCAAAAATCAATGGAGCTTCCATCAGCATGTCCTGACAATTCCTGGGCAGAGATTGGGGTAATAAACCCCAAACTAACAGAACACCACCCAACACAAACCCTGAAGTGGTGTCATCCAACCATTTCATACTTGTCCTTTTCAGAGGAAGGAGAAGAGCAGAACTAATGAATCCTAAATATTCTCCTGTCTCCCCAAATCCAAAAATTCTCCTTCATGCAATACCTTACAGAAATCACTGTCACTCACTTCAGACCTAACTCATCCTTCCAGGAACACCTTTCCCTTCCCCAAAATTCCCTGGATCCTGTGTCACACACTGACCTCTGAGGGCAGTGACATCTCCCGAGAGATAAAGCACAAACATTTAGCGGTATTAGAGATTTTAGAGATAAAGCACCACAGCCTTAAAAATGTACCAGTTTATGCTTTAATCATTAGTTCAGTGTCTAAATTGCAACAGCTTCAGAGTGACTGCCCCCTCACAGAGGATCATAATGACATCTTCTGCCTCCTAATTGCTATTAGTCACCTTCAAGGCAGAATGGATCACTCACACGAGTGCCAGAGAGTCTGAAATATGGGAAATTAAGCTTCACTCACTGCACAAAGGTCTGAAAATGGTTTTAGGATTAACCAGTTCTGTGCTTCCAAAACAAACATTGTACTTCTAAAATATAGGTTCTAGTTTAAAGCACCCAGTGCTGAGGCTGCTCTGAAATGTTTCCAGACTGTATTCCTTCATTCAGAATAGCTGGATTTATTTATCTGCATCAAGGATCAGCAATGCAAAAGCCTTTCTCACTTGTTCAGATCCCACCAGGTCATGGATCACATCAATCTCTTTAAGGTACAGCTTTGGGATGCCCCTGACACTTTCCACCATCTTTGTATGACATCTGTGTGACAGGACATGTTTTGGATGCATCCGTTCTGGGGTTTGGATTAAGGATTGTCATAGAGAACGTTTCAGGTTATGAAACCTGCAAACAGCTTTACAATTTCTTCTCCTACACACATCTGGAAATTTTGTGCCAACTTGCCTAACTTTCCTCCAATATTCAGCATTGTTTTGACAGAACCACAATTTCATGTGGATTTTCTTAGTTTTGAGTGCAGGTCCCAGGAAAGTTTCTTGGGGTCACAGTGGAGCTTACACAGGGATCAGTGACAAAATCACTATCAGCAAAGTGCTCCCCTGTGGGGAACAAGAAACTCCTCAGGTTTTCATCTGTTCTGGAAAAAACAACTGAGCTGTGAACATGCGACATCCTATATTATAAATGGAGATATTTGGCTACAAAACATGGACAAGTTTGTAGGTACGGTTGATGCAAGCACATTTTTAATGAAATTGAGACATTGAATTGAAATAGAATTGGTTCTTCTATTTCACTGAAGAAACCCAAACAAACTGCACAAAAGGTTTCAGCTCCAGCAAATATTCCAGCCAGCAACTGAAACGAAAATTTTGCAAGATCCACCTCTTAGTCCATGTTTAAAAAAAATTGTTTGGTATAAATATAGATTTAATTGTTTTCCTTGTTCCCTTTAGACAATAGAAGGCAACGCAAGTAATTATTCACACACAAATCTCTCCACACAATTACAGAATAATAGAGAATTCCAGGTTTATTCACACATTTGCCTTTTTCAGAGCTTACAGACCAGTAAGGAATGAAAATATTTGAAGTGAAATTAGTTTTGTGCTGACATCTCATAAATTATGGGACTTCAATTTGAGTTTGGGTGACAGAGAACAGCACCTAACCTTTCAGCCCTCCTATTCCAAAACAGAATCATCCTGAAAATAAAGCCAGAGCAGTGAATTGCCTCTTCCACTGAAAATCAGGTGACTTACATTGCTTGGGACTGAGGCACAGCTCAAACTATTACAGAAGGGTATCTTTGATTTTAAATTAAATGTCAAGCACAGTTACACTGGTGCTGGAGTACCCAGGGCTGTCTGGCAAAAGTGCAACATATTGCATGCAAAGCGTAAGGAGATAAGATAGAGACACCTGGGCAAGCAGCAAAGCTGAGCTGCAGGAGGATGATCCCAGAGCAGACACAGACAAGCCCTGCTGCTCCAATTCCCTTCAACATTTGTCACTCAGCCCCTCCGAGAACAGAGAGCAAAGCTGGCCCAGGATGGAGAGAGGGGACGAGCTCAGAGGGGTTTGCATGACAAAGAGAAAGGTTCATAGACAGAGGGAAGAACCTTCACATTTGTGTTACTGAGTCATTAAGAAAAAATACAGAAAAATTAATTTGCATACAACTTAGCATATTTTCCCAATCTGTTCCGACACCCAAAAATGTTTGTAGGATATAAGGTGCCTTTAGCATAAGGCAAGGAAAGTCACAAGGGCCCTTGTCCACGGTATGAACACCACCCTCAGAAGCCCCAAAATCCATTATTCTGCTTTATGGCCACTGGCAGGCCATGGGGAGCTCAACTCTGAACCCCCACATTCCCCCAGACCATGCTGGGTCTCTGCTCCAAGTGTTCCCTGGGGGTCTGCAGGGACCTCGGGGAGCAGGGACGGGGCTGTCCCGGGTTAGACACTGCCAGTGCCACCACAGCCCCAGCACAGGGCAGGGACACAGCCCAGCAGTGAGGAAAAACCACAAACAACCCTGGAAACACCAAATCGGGGATGATCCATCTGACAGAAAACACTTCCTACAATCACAGAATGGTTTGGCTTGGAAGAGACCTTAAAAATCACCTCATCCCAGCCCTGCCATGGCAGGGACAGCTCCCACTGTGCCAGGCTGCTCCAAGCCCCAATGTCCAGCCTGGCCTTGGGCACTGCCAGGGATCCAGGGGCAGCCACAGCTTCTCTGGGCACCCTGGGCCAGGGCCTGCCCACCCTGCCAGGGAACAATTCCTAATTGCCAAGATCCCATCCAGCCCTGCCCTCTGGCACTGGCAAGCCATTCCCTGCCTCCTGGCCCTGCAGCCCTTGGCTATTGTCTCTCTCCATCTTTCCTGCAGCTCCTTCAGGTCCTGCAAGGCCACACTGAGCTCAGCCCAAAGCTTCTCCTCTCCAGGCTGAGCAATGCCAGCTCTGCCAGCCTTTCAGGCTGCAGGAGAGCCAGATTATCCCTTGGATAGAAACCAAATTTTATACAACAGACTACAAACTGGACAAAGCTGGACTCCAGGGAGTGACAATGCTCCACCACCTTCTCAATGTCCCTGTGCCTTGTCCCCAGTCACCACCAAAACTGTGTCCTTTGTGTCACCACTGAAAGCTCCACCTCAGATACCACCAGGGCACAGTAGGAACAGCTGTATTTGTGCTGCTTTATGGCATTTAGATTCTCCAGCCTTTGTTAAATCTCGTTGCACATATGCACCAATAAGTGATTGGGAGCTTCAAATAACAATCAATATTCCATCCTCCCCATGGTCTGGCTCTGCCATTTGTGCCAGCTGAAGTTGTCACATGAAACGTTTTATGCAAAGAGAAGTTTAACAGAGAGTGATACTGAAAGAAAGTTAAAAACCTGGTGTCATTCTCCAGGCTTGTGTCAGTGGGTGCAATGGGGGATTTAATCAGCCCACCAAATAAAAATCAAAGTTTCATGTGGTCGTGACTGATCCACACAGATTTCACTCTCGAGAGGCAACAGAGTAGCTTAAAATTTTGAAGCATATGGCTTTTATAGCTACAGTTAATTTGGGACTTTTTACTATGAAAACATTTTAAACACCTGTCATTTTTAACTTATGAAGTTATTATCAGGCTCAGCTAACAACAGAACACTGCATATTACTGCAGTAATTAGTAACCCATTTTCTCAAAAGGCTGAATTTTTTAAGAGCATGACAATAAGCCCTTTCATCTTCATAAACCTTCAGGATCCAATATCGACAATTTTGTTCCCAACAGTCACAGGTGACAACCTGCTGCCACCTCCCCTTTGCCTGACACGGAATTGCCAGTGCCATGAGGATGCTCAGCCAGGGGCAGAGGGATTGCTTGTTCAGCCACTGCAGCTTCTAACTGGAGTCAGTAACTATGAAATTTTCATTCTCAAGCCTGAGTTAATTTCCCATGTTTTGAAGAAAAGCAGATAAAGAACTCTTAGAACTCTCATTCCACTGAGCAGCAAACTGAGAAACACTTTGCACTGCCAACCATTCCTTCACTGGGTGGAGCTTCCTGTCCACATCCTATGATGACTTTGTTTTAATCCCTCCTGATCTCGTCCCCTTCAGTAAAACCCAATTTGGCTGTGCTAGAGATATTTGAGCAGCACATTTGGGCATCCTGGCTTGTATTTTTCCATAAACTACACCCTACATAAATTACTGTGTAACACATCACTGTTGTTTAATTGTATTAACCTGTGTAAATTAGATTTATAAACTCTATTTCTGGCCACTATAAAATAGTTTAGAGCTATTATCATAACAGTCCTGATTTTTCAGAAACTGCTCAAACCCAGAAACTTTTTCTACAAACCTAAACTGAAATTGCCAAAAAAAAAAGGAACGGCATTGACCTTCAGTGAGGGCTGGATGCATCATGGAGTAGCCACCTGTAAATCATGGAGAAAGCCCAGGTAATCTCTGGGGACATGCACAGAATTAATCTGATATTCACTGTAAATAAAGGAAGGAAGCTGTTTACCCCAGACTGAAAAGAGAGCTGAAGTCAACAGCAGGTTGACTTCCTACTCACCAGAAGTTCCCTCTTCCCACTGCACACCAAGCAGAACAAGCCTTGGAAGAGATCCTGAGCACTTTCTGAGAAACATTTAACTGAATAACTACTTCTGACACAAGGGGATCATGTACTTGACAATTCAGAGATAGGAATGAGACTAAGAATTGATATTTGTTCCTGCTGTCTGTACCCAAAAGCATTCCTTTAAAACTGTGGTACCAGTATTAAAATCAAGCAAATGCATAAGAAAGTCAAGCCATCTAAATTCTGAAATGCTTTGAGATAACTTCTGAGGATCTTCTGAAACACACCGTATTCTTCCCCTTGCCAAGAGGGGATCATGCTCGTGGGAAAACTTTTGTGCTTCAGGGAACACCAGGCGGTCCACTGTGGAGGGAACATGAGGCACTGTACAAATATTTCAGGATCAATGCACTTTCAAATCATTTTTTGAAGTGATTAGGATACATTTAATGAAAAAAAAATCCTTCAGTAGAGAAGGAAATAATCAATTGTAAGAGAATATTAAATCACTGCTCCCCTGCTAAAGAGGGGAGCCCACGGCAGGGACAACTCCCACTGCCCCAGGCTGCTCCAAGCCCCAATGTCCAGCCTGGCCTTGGGCACTGCCAGGGATCCAGGGGCAGCCACAGCTTCTCTGGGCACCCTGGGCCAGGGCCTGCCCACCCTGCCAGGGAACAATTCCCTCCCAATATCCAATTTAATTCTCTTCCCTCTGGCACTGGGAAGACATTCCCTGCCTCCTGTCCCCTCCAGGCCCTTGTAAAAAGTTCCTCTCCCTCCTTCCTGCAGCTCCTTCAGGCTCTGGAATCAAGTCCAGGATAGGTTATCACACACTGGCTCATTTCACTTCCCTTGTTCAGCTCTTCCTGGGTTTTTAATTCTCCTTAAATTCTCCTTAATTCTGAGCAGCTCCTGAACACATCGAGAGGCTGAAGAAAGTATCTGCATCTGCTTATTCTCACCCCAAAAAAGGGGTGAAAAATTTAACATATTGCTCTGAGAAACTGAAATTCTGAGAAAGACAGCTACATAAATCCAAATTTTCTATCTACTCTCTTTCCACCCCCCCAAAAAGTCAATAAAATGATTTTCCTTGAAGCAAACAGAGCCCAGCCAGTTAGGGGATAAAGACTTTACCCTTTTTAAGTTAACACCATTCAGCTACTATCTCCCTAATAACTCCTGGCTATGGCAGTGACTCCCAGATATATACACTTAATCCCACTTTATCCAGCAGCCTTGGCATCATTTTGCAGGGAAATGCAGGCCTCTCCTTAAAGACACACTGTGGTAAACAAGATCAATAACTTCTCATTTCTTACAGGAGCCAGTGACAGGGCACACCAAAGTCAGACTTTATTTACATGTGAAGCACTGACTGAAACCATGAGGACTCTGGATGTGCTAATTATCCTGCCAGGGCTGCACAGCCCCAGTAGAGCCTAAACACACGTCCTGTTAGCCCAGCATCTGATTATTGGATCTGCCCAGAATAAAACAAGTATTAGAGAGACTTGAAAATGAGAAATTTCACAAAATAGCAAGAGGCAGCTGTTGTTCAAGTCTAAAAACATAGCCTAAGTGTATAGTAAATTCATTATTTTTTCCTATAAATCTAGAGTTAAAGCTTTTAGTAAAGCTTTTCTGCACTCGGAAGATTAAATTTTACATTTACAACTTTATTACACAACAGTGTATTTGAGGTCGCAGTGCACAGGTTGGTCTAAGGGCACAAGAAAGTTGTTTCCCTGTAGGAAGAGGTTCACAAGGCTTCCCCCCACACGTTAATTGCAAAATCACTTCCCACACATCAACAAAGAGATCCACAATCTCCATCCTGCCCCAAGGATGCCTTTTGCAGGCAGATGAAGGAGAAATCCTCGTGAATCAGGAGTGGGAGAGGTTTGAAGCACACACCCAATTTTTGTTAATGACACAGCTAAGTGACACAACACAAGGGACACCACAGAGGTTCCTAGAAAAAGGAAGGATTCCACAGTAAAATTCAGCAAGGATGGAACTATTCCAGTATCTTCGGTTTGATGTACTTCAAGATTAAGCCCATAGTGGGAAGAAACTGCTGTTTAAAACCCTTTTTTCCTAAAGAAAATCCCTTATAGGAACATGAGAACAGCTCAAAACTGTGCTGACAGTTTTTAGAAGCTGGATTGATTACATTCAGGGATTTCAAACATCCAGAAGCTGCTACCACTGATGAAGTAGATTTTTAAATTATTTTATTATTGACTCATTGGTCAATTAAAACATCTTTGCTCTGCATTTTCTGCCTGAAAACAAAAGCCACTGGGGAGCCACAGCATGTTTGGAAGCTAACAATTAGCAACAACAAACTTTTCAAGTGTCTATAACCAAGCCTTGTTTTCAATTAAGAAATCCTTAATGAGGCAGGTTCAGGGGTTTTTTTTTTGTTTTGTTTAGTTGGTTTGTTTGTTGTTTTAGTTTGATTATAAGGACACTGCTCCTCCCACCACTGCTGTCCTGCTCACCACCAGAACATTAGGCTGGACCACATTTCTGCAGAGAAAGTTCAGCCACTCTGAGGACTAATTACAATTTTGAGGCTGAAAATAAGTTTATGATCCTTTCAGTAAACAGCATTTCATTCTTTAGGGATGACAAATCATTACAGTGCTACATCTAAAGGTTAAAATCCAAGCATGCTGCTGGAAATTCTAAGTGGTGTCTTGAAAAGCCACTGTCATTATTTATAATGGCTTCCCCAGCTGCAAAGGGTGGTGGATGGCACAAATTAAATGTTTGCTGGGAGAAAACCTTCTGTGATGAAAACAAAGCAAAGAACAAACGATAGATGGTTAGCCAGGAATTAACTGAAGTGTGACCAGAGCTGAGGCCAGAAGGCTCCATCCCCTCACTCTACAGACCCCCCTCAAGTTGAAAATTCCGGTTTCTGAGGAATGTCCAGGTTTAAACCCTTTGTTTGCTTTGGGGGGCACACTGAATTGCTCATTTGCAATCACCTGGAGCTGTGTCCTTCGCTCCTGTGCCCAGCACACTCCAGACCCTGCAGCAGGAACTGCAGGAGAGGGGTGCAAGCACACAAAAATTCTGGGGACAGCAGCAAAGTGCTGATCTGCTCCAGGAAAGGCTGGGCAGGGACCCATTCACAGGCTGATGATGATGTGGGATGTAACTAAACAGAAAATAAAACTCCATGGACAAGGACTGCATTTCTTGTGCTGCACAGAGAGAAAATGCACCCATCATCTCATCTTTACCCCCAAATGAAGTAACACAGACCCATCTTCAGCCATGCTTTCAGTCCGAGGGGTACAGAAGAAATCCCAAAGACAAACAAAACACACAAATTCTTTTCTATTGTCCTCTAGTTCTTTAACTCTCCTGGAAATCCATGAAAATAAAGATTTGAAGCATATTAAGACACTGAAGAGCCAATCCAATCCCACCTGGGTTGAGATTCAGCTTCTATTATCTCCAGAAAAAGATCAATTTGAATACCTTTCCACCTCTAGCAAAGGCATTCAAGGCATAATTTATTTGATAACTGTTCCCCTATCTGAGGGAAGTAGCCTAAAGGTATTTAAAACAAACCAAACCTCACCAACACCAACCCCCTCACACCAAACAAGACCAAACAGTAGCGTGAGTGGTATGGAAAAGAACAATTCTAATAATTTCCCTTAACATTCTGCTCTAATATCTCTTTTCCTTATTATCTGCTTACCATTTAAGCATCCTTAAAGCACTATCAGACTCCTCTGTTTTAGCAACAGGCTCTTCAGACATCGGAAAACGTTCCGGGGAAACCTCAAGTGTGTTTTGACACACACTGAGCCAGATAAAATGATTCTGCCACTTGTTTACAGAACAAGTGACAATATTATTTCGAAGTCCTGGAGGAAGTGATAGACAACTGGTAGCCTCCGGGGAGCTCCCAGACTTGCAGGCAGAGCAGCATTTTGGCACCACCCTCCAAGCTGTGGCCACGACTGTCACCTCGCTGATGGCTCTCAGCCACAGCAGGCTCAGCTCAGACCTCCCATCAAAGTTATCCATGCTCTCCTACTTGGAGGAAGTCGCCCTTTTCTGGGCGTTTTTAACTCTTAAATCAGCCATGTTCTGATTTTCTGTGCTCTGTTTAGCGTTACCACAGCATGGCAGGCAGTTTGGGCTTGTTCATGCAGCTGGTTTGGGATGTGGTTTACATCAAAAAACACAGTTACTGAAGCAACTCTCTGCAGGTCACTGCTGGCCCCCAGAGAAACTTAACTCTTGGATTTCAGACTCACCTGGGGGTTTTGTGTGTGTGGTTTGAAAAGGGAAAAGAAAACCAATCATTTTGGAGCTTTTGAAATTCCGTTTGCATAGCTCAGTATCTCAGAATCTGAACAATGAAATAAAGTATTTATAACATTTCTATTTCAAAACACAAAGGGAAAGCAAAGAGCTGGAACCCCACTGGAAGACCTCCAAGTCAAATATAAGAAAGAGCTATTCAGAAAAAAATATTATTCCTATTCTGTTGTAAAGTATAATGAAGTGTTCCTTTCTGGAAATAACAGTGGAGCATTGGGCAGAGGTAGAACAGCACGGCAGTGACTCATGACATTTCTGAGAATTCAGCTGCACCTGATGTTTTCAGTTCCACAAATGTAAATTCCACAAATGCAAATCTAACCTAAACCTCCACACAGCAGCTCTGTCTCACCTGAAGCACGTGTGGAGAGCTGTGCAGAACAAGGACTTCTGAGCTCAGATGGAAAAATGTGAATTACTAGAGTTTCTTTACTTTAAAAAGGAAAAAAACTTTTATAATTCCTTGAAACAAGAGCCATTTTTGAGTTGCACTAATCACTGTGAAAGGTGGCAATTTAAAATGCAAACATTGGAGCACATTTCCATTGCTCCCCTGAAATGTGACAGAAGATAGCATTTGTTTGTCAGAGAGCTCACAGATGCACTTAAGACTATTTTTCATAATTTTTAATTTCTTTTTTTAAACAAAGAAGAAACATTCTCCCTCAGCTTCTTGACATGCAAACCTACATTACCAGCAAGAGCAATGCCAGTCCTTCCTCCCGAAGTGGGACACTTTCTCCCATTTGTAAACCATGGTGGTTCTTTGCATCCCCCAGACAGGAGTGGATTCCCAAAGGACTTTATTGGAGTGGCTAAACCAAGTTGGACGGATTTTGAAAATACTCAGCAATCAACAGCTCTTGTTTACAATACTTGACAGCTAATGAGCCTGGAGACATTATAAAAATATTTTGAAAATTTCTCAGATCCTTATGTCAGGACCATTCTCTGTCCTTTGCATCAGTTGCCCTTTCAGTCCCTCAGCAGCTGAGCTGTCACTTCGTGCTGGTTTCTCCTTGGAAGCCTTTGTCATGAATCTTCTGTCAGCCTGGAGTCATCCTCGAGCCAAGGAGGAGGAATTCAGGTTCACATATTGCAGTTTTGTCACGTCTGGGTGTTCTTTCACTCGTTAGTACATCCTTGACACTTCACAGATATTGCCTGGCTTCTCCCCAGGATGATCTCACGGACCTACCACGGAGCTACAGAGCTGATGTGTTCTGCAGATTGTGTTTGGTGCCACTGCCCTGGGGCAGGAACCCTGGACAGAGCAATTCACTCCTGGGGTGGGTTTGATTCCCAAGGAATTCTGTTTCAGCAAGGTGGATATTAGCTGGAGCAAAGCACAGGACAAGACTAGGGCAAAAAGCTTTGGGTTATTAACAATTTCCCCCTCAACCTCGCTGCAATTCTTCAGGAGAGTCTAAGCCTCCAACTACAACTATATTTACATTTTCCTTTCCTTCCTTGGCTGCCCACATGTGCTCAGTTGTGCATCCAGTGACATGTGAGCTCCACCAAAGCCTTACAGGGACACAGCAATGAAAGGAAACAGAACTGAATTTCATAAATCGAAAAATAACATAAATGTAAATGAAAACAATTGGAAATACAACCAGTAAAAAGAATTTCCAAGCAGGAAGGACGTCTCTTTGTTAATACAGAGTTCCTAACCTGTGGCAGGAGGTGGGGTGTCAGATAAGGTGGGGAACAGGAGAGGTTCTGTTCTGGGGGTTGGAACAAAGATTTCAAACCATTACTACTAACGAGCTACACACACTCTTGAGACACTCATCAGGCTGCATTTAAACTTGATTCAGAAGGTAGAGGATATTTAAGTCGCATTTATCTTCACAGCAACTAAGGAAAAATATTGGGGTTTTTTAATCACAGTTGGGTGCCATATGCAGAAGCAACACAGTCACAACCAAATAATATTGAAAACATTCCAGTTTAAAGACAAAAATTCAGAAAATATTTGCAACCATCAGTAGAGAATTTAACCTGAAAACACAGCAGATGTTTTCATCTTCTGCCTACTTCAAAGCTATTGCATTCCAAGGAATTCTTTACTTCAACATTTCTTAATGGTTGAAAGCACTGTTTAGGAAATAAAAACTTGTATAAAAACTTTTAAAATTTTCCAAATGTCATTTTCAAACAGTGGTTAAAATTATATAGAGCAGTGATTGTTAAAAATATTTTTTCCCCTCAACTTATTTGTCATTCTGTAAAGAGCAGGGAGAAAAGGGGAAAGCCAAAAATCAAAAGCATTAACCACCACATGCAGCATTCAGCTGATTAAGAACATAAGAAGCCCTAAGCATTTTCTGAAACCTTTCCATTTTTTGGTTTCTTTCATCCTTGAAAGCCAACTCCAGAACTTCTCTGAGGTTAGAAGAATCCTGCCAAAACATCTCGAGCCAACTTTAGTGAGGTACATTTGAGAGCAGGAAGTGCACTGCAGCATTTCCAGTATTTCCAGTGTCTGGAACTGTGCTCAGACTGGAAACCTCATTGCAACTTGTGCTCAAACCGTGCAACAGGCAAGAAAGGCTTCCAATCCTTCAGGATTCCTTTCCTGCTGATCTTTCTGCAACACTTTTCAATATACAACTCATTTTTCCCCTACATTTGCAGGCATAACACCAGAAGCACAATAAGCAGCTTAAATGAATTGCTGCTGTTACCGTTAAAAACAAAGATCTCTCCATGTTACACAACTTCAGCTACAGGAAAATCTTCCCTGTTTTGTGAATCAAGTAACATTGTTTGCTGTCTTCTCTATTCTTTAGTCATTAAGAATGCACAGATCAAAGCCGGCTTATAATTATTTTTAAAACTCACAGCTCTCAAGGGAAGAGTTGCTAAAGATCCCCAATCTCCCGAGCCAGCATTCCTGCTGCCACACTGGGCCCTCTCAGAGGAGGATTTACACATTTTAACAGTTCCTTGTCGTGCCAAGAGCTCTTCCTCAGGACATTATGGTGTGCTCTGGTTTGCCCACTGACCCAGCACACTGTGCCACATGGATCCATCCCAAACACGTCCAGGATGGAGCTGCAGCCTGGGCACTGCCACTTCCCTCTCTCCTGGTGCTGCTGCAGCTTCCAGAAACATCACATGTGCCAATTTAACCTGTGTTCCACAGCTCCTTTATCTGCTAAAGGCATTGTTTGGGAGCAGATGCAGGAATTTACAACGGATAGAACTACTGAAAACAGATTTTCCTGTGGCTACATTGGTATTTAGACTGGAAAGAGAGAGAAAATTTCCAATAGAGGGTGAAGATGGTTGAGCACCAATACCAACACAACCTGCAGTACAAATTCCTACCCAAGTGTATTGCTGCCTCTATTCGGAGATCTGTGTTCCACTTCCAGCACCCCAAGAAGGAAATTCATTCCAATAAGTGGTCTGGAAGAGTTTAACACTAGAGCTCAGCAGCAGTGGCCAGAGAGGGGCGTGACACACAGGAGGGGCTGGGCTCATCCTCCCTTGGGAATCCAACTGGCAAGTCCTGACATTTCCAATCCCAGCGTGGTTTGGGTTGGAAGAGACAGAGATCATCCCCTCCCATCCCATCGCACCCCTGCCATGGCAGGGACAGCTGCCACTGCCCCAGGCTGCTCCAAGCCCCAATGTCCAGCCTGGCCTTGGGCACTGCCAGGGATCCAGGGGCAGCCACAGCTTCTCTGGGCACCCTGGGCCAGGGCCTGCCCACCCTGCCAGGGAACAATTCCTAATTGCCAAGATCCCATCCAGCCCTGCCCTCTGGCACTGGCAAGCCATTCCCCAGCTCCTGTCATTAACCTGACATCAGGAACAAGTTGGGTTTTTTGGATGTTAGTAGAGAAAATGAGATTTTTTTTTCAGATAAAATACTGTAAATTACCTGTACTGATGTGCAGAGAATCAATGCTTCTGGAATCATTATATTTCACACTTCCAGAAAATCTCTGACCTCTTTCAGTATTTCAATTTTTCTGGGGGCATGGCTCCAGTATCTGACTTGCCAAATTGTGCTGAAGTGTGTGTAAAATCTGACCTTCTTCAGATTGTAGCTGATCTCCATAGAGATTGCACAAGAGATTTCTTCCCTTTGTTAAGGGACTTTAACTCCCTGGTTTGTTATTTATTTCCCTATAGTGGAAAAATCCAGCTTAAAAAAAACCAGAAAAAAACATTTTTCTACCTATGCTGTAGAAAAATAATCTCATAATAGAAAATACAGAGCAATTATCAACCTTCATTTCACATATTTACATGTTATTTCATGAAAATGTTTGGTAAACACTAAAGCCAAATATGATAATAGATTTAAAATACGTTTGTGCTCGTTTTTCCAGAAATTGTCAAAGTAACAGAATCCTGATTTGAAGAAAAATGTGGAATATCAATAATAGGGGCTCAAGACCAAGACTAACAAAAAAACCAAAACGCCATAACATTGAACACAACAGGTATAAAGGCAGAAGAGCAAAACCACAAAATTGGCTTTGCTTCAATCCAAACCTAAATCAAAAATTGGCTTTGACCAAAATTTTTTTAAAATTTCTTCTGGCTAAGCACAAGGCAAGACTTCCAATTTTTCTAAGTACAGATTTTAATGTGAAAATATGATAAAAATTGTATCAAAATTATACTAAAATTTAATAAATTTCAATATTTTGTGGCTTTATAATATTTAAAAGTAAAGTTTCATTTTAAATTTGCATAATTTTTTTGTTGTTGTTGTTCTAACCAAAATAAAAAACAGCCTTCATCCTTCCAAAGAAGGATTTTCAACATCTTTATCACCTCTAATCAAAAGGTCCCACACTGAAATTCATTAAAATAAAATGTCTGTTTTGGTCAAATGATTTATCTTCCAAATAAAATTCAATATAATTTCTAAACAAGATCAGATTGTAATGTTGGCACAAATAGCCACAGATTCAGACCCACCATGTTCCTACAACAAAGATTATGGAGAGCTGAAATAATTTTTTGGTTTTTTTAAAGCAACCAAGACAGAGGACAATCTGGTTTTACCTGATAAAGAAATTCTACAATGAAAATTTATGGTGAGCTCTTAAATAAAATGTTATGCAGGATATTATAGAAAGCACAATGAGGGTCGCTGCTTTTCATTTTTGTAGCAGCCACCTATTTTCTGCACATGAATATGTTTAATATATTTTAAGCAGATTAGATGAGGTGATGGGAGGAAGTGAGACAAAAGTTTATCAGTTGTTGAAAACATAAAAAAAAAGAAGTTGTAGGCAAAGTGGTCCTGAGGGAAGTAGAAACAAAAATCTCCTGCACTTTTTCGATAAATGAAAGGTCTGCGTGGCACCTCTGGAAACCCCAGGGCAGACAGAGTTTCCCACACCTTGCTGGGGGTAAAAGGGATTGGTTTCCAGCATTTTTCTTCCTTGGGTACAAAACTGGAACCCCATTTCAGCAGCAGCATCCTGCTCCAAACCTGCCTGGTCTGTTAAACTCCTGCTCCCACACGCTCACCAACAGCTCCGGGTGTACCACAGATGCAGAAAAACACAGCTAACAGTGTCTGGAAATAAATAAATCATGGCATGCTAAAGCTGAGAAATTCTCCCTAAAAATGCAGCAGAAATCCCTGGTGGGGGGAATCAAACAGTGTTCGGAGCGTGTCTGCTCATTGCCAGCCCTGCCACTCGTGCCAGCATCATTCCACAGCAGAGCTTTCTCCAGCTACTCAGTTTAACTTCTCTTAATAAATAAGATGTCCTGGAGCACGGGAATCTGCAGTTCCCAAGGGAGGAATAAAACAGGGGATGAGAAGGGAAAGAAAAGATCAGTTTCATCCAACACGTCTTCAAAGTCTCATAACCTGGTTTTTATTTGCTAAAAATGGAAAGCTGAATCTGCCTCTGAGATGGTTATAAAAATATAATGTATCAGTTTCCCTGGGCTCTGTTGTTCATTAGAGGTTGGGATTTTTTTCCTCCCTTTCCTTTAAGAAAACCGCCCTGCTGCAAAAGGGCATTAGAAATAAAGATTGTATTTCAGCTGAAGACAGAGCGAGCAAAAAAGCTTTCCTAATTATGTTGCTGATTACTTGAGCAGTCCTCCATTTGACAATACAATTATACCAAAGAGAGGGGAATATCTTCATTACACCGAAAAAAAGGAGAAAGTGTGTTTTTTCCTGCTTTGAAATTTATGGACTATGAGCCAGACATATAAACTTCTCTTGAACTCCAGAAGTCCGGATAAACTTTCTGAAAACACCAACTTTTCCCCTACACAAATATCTGTGCTACATAATTCGTATTTTATGTTCTTTGAAAGAACTCCATCACCTCCAGAGATGAGCTAACCCCAAACTGGAGCAGCAGCACTGGCTCTAGGCTGTTACTGGTTCCAGTCCGGGGGCTGCTGTAGTGTATTTCTATCATGCAGAAGTCAGCAAAAAAGGCAATGATCCTGCCACACCTTGCCATGCCAGAGGTGCAGCCGAGCTCAGCATCCCAGAAACACCTCAGCAGGTTAAAAGCAAAGGAAAAGAAACCCCCAGAGCAAGTCCCAGCTGCGAACTGTAACACCATAAAAAGCTGCTGTGCTAACAACAGGCTGGTGATGACTGCCATCCCGGTGATAAATCAGCATCT
The DNA here is from genome assembly GCA_013397895.1 of Origma solitaria. Taxonomy (NCBI): domain Eukaryota; kingdom Metazoa; phylum Chordata; class Aves; order Passeriformes; family Acanthizidae; genus Origma; species Origma solitaria. The sequence continues at coordinate 706,313 of VZRL01002080.1, forward strand.
TCTCAGCTTTAACCTTCAAAATAATCTCAGTTTTCGTTCTTCAAGCCCTCTGTTTGACCCTGTTTTGCAGACGGTGGCTCGGGGAGGTGGGGAGTCAGTGCCTCCCTGTGCTGATGGCAGTGGAAAGGCCCGGCTGGTTCCAGTTCCAGAGCTCGCGGGTTCCTCTGGTTATCCGGCACCAGGCTGGCTGCAGCCAGGGCCTCACTGCTTATCCCAGACACTTCCTGGTGTCTGCCTAGACTTGGGTATGTTCCCAGGAACTGAGCATGAGCCAAGAACAGTCATCCTTTGAACACCGGAACACAGGGGAAATAGAGAATTCATCACAATTCACCCCCAAACAGCAGTTTCCCCCAGCACTGGGGGTGCTGCTGTGCTGCAGAGAACAGCTCAGCTGCTGGTGCTGGTGTCAGAGCCCAGCCAGCACCTCAGGTACCTTCAGGAGAGGGGATTTGCTCTGGTTTCGGGCCTCATCAAGTTCCTGTGTTTATACAGAGGGTATGGACAGAGGTTTTACAGCTGAGTTAGGAGCCCTCAGCTCCAGCCCTGCAGCCCCAGAGTCCCCCCACCCTTCCTCGTGGAACTCCTCTCTTTTGGACACTCCATTGCTCCCTGCGATGCAAAGGAAAGGGAAAGGAGAGCTCAGATACTCCAAGTCACCCTTGCCAGTGAATTCTGACTCAGTTCCTTCGGCACAAACCACACCTTCAGTTATTATCCACCAAATCACACCACTCACATCTTCAACTGCCGTATCCTTTCCACACCACCTCAGTTGCTTATTTTAAGATTAAAAGCTCAGCAATTAGCTGCCATTTAGTGATTTCAATTAATAGTATTTTATGAACAATGGTATATGAGTAGTGGGACTGAGGAACAATTAAACTTGCTCATTACAGAACACCGCAAGCTTGTTTACCGTAACTGTGTTAAGCAATCTTTCCCTTCTGCTTTGAAAATAAAAAGACTCATTTATATCACCCCCAATGGTCCAATTTGAAGCACAGTTTTTAAGGCTCAGATTTTGAGGAAGAAAGCACACATTGCTCTAATAGTCCTATGGCTCTGAGGATACAAATAACAGGCAGATTTTTCAGTATCAGGGTAGGCATGTTTCCACCCTAATTGCCATCAACAGCACAAACAACAATCTTAACTTCAGGAAAATATCATTCAGCTCTTTTTTTTTTTTTTTTCTTTTTTTCCCCCTTTTATTTCCCCATGTATTGGGTGTATGTTAGGGAATAAAAAGCTCAAATTTTACTATCCAGCCCTCAAAGCAGTAAGTGGAAGTATCTCAAGCTCTGCAGCCAAGAAAATTCACTTTGAGTTTCTCTCCATTCCCCAGCACCCCTTATGTATCTCTGGGACACCCTCTGAAGGAGGCAAACATAAATAAAGCTATGCATCAATAAAAGATGCCTATAAAAGCACATCACTGTACCAAAGGGCAGAGACAGATGTGTTTATTTGAGAGACAGCAACTTCTTGACCAACTTACCTGGAGGAGCTCTTTCTTCTTGGACAAACCTCCCTGAGACGACACACCCCTCTTCTCCACCAGCTTTTGTAGGGGAAAGCTGAGCCCTGTCCCTCACAGGTGACCCTCAAACACCAGCAGCTGCTCCCTCCTGCCTCCCCTGCTGAGGTGCAGGGGATAGGAACAGGACCATCAATCCCTACTGATCTCACCTGGACTAAATTTAAACCCCAAGCTCAACTTCTCGTGCCAAAACATTTCTACCTAGAAGCCTTCCAATATTCAGAAGATTCAAACTGCAAGTTCTCTGCAAGGCTGTTACCAGCCCAGATTGTGCAAGGAATTTCTTAGTTCTTGTGCAATGCTCGAATTTCACAAAGCAGCAGAGAACCACATATGTTCTCTCTACATGGGAAGTTAACTGTGTCTTCCACTGTCATCACAACCAGTGCTCCATCCCTGGATGTACTGCAAGGGGCAGATACTCCATCTCTTAAATCTAATTTACTTTTAATGAAAAAGAAAGCCACACACATCTACGAGACTAGAAGGAGTGTGGCTCGGTAGCCTTGTGGTGCTTATGTTCTGTGAAAAGTGACATCTGAGTTTCCAGCTATATCAACAGCTTGTTTTGTGCTCAGTGACCTCCACCCCGGGGCCCATGCAGGGGTTTATGGCAATCAGGTGTGGCGGGACCCCGGAGATCACCTCCCAGCAAAATGCCCTTGGGCTGCATTAGCATCATCCTCCTCCTTAATTAACCACCTTAACTGACCACTCTCTGCCTTAATTCTGCACAGCAGCAAAGCTTGGGGAGCTCTCCCCATAGAGAAACCCTTCGTTGCTGCAGTAGGAAAGAGAATTAAATGCAAAAGTCCCATTCCCCAGAGTGAAGACTGTAACCACTAGGATTCGACATCAAATCTGGTTGCAGCACCCTTGTCTAAGATGACACCACTTGTTGTTGGAGGACTTTTAAAGAGACCTGGCTTTTGAAGCACAAATAATCTGTTTTTATGATACTCTCTGGTGCCTGAATCTCCATTAGATTCATCTTAGATGTTGGCCAGTTCAGATCTCCATATTCTGAGCCTGGCAGGAATTCAGTCACTCCTGCTGGCGAGTTCTAAACAGCCTATTTGGATTAAATATTTGGAGTCCTTACCTATACAAATCCGTGCATTTCGGAAGAAAAAAATGTCTCTTGACTTGGAGAGATTTCTACCAGCAAGCCCAAGTATTCAGCCAGAACTGAGGGTGTCAACATCCATTATTCAGCTCAGCACTTTGTCAGAAATCGATGTTAGAGGTCCAGGTGCCACAAAGAACTGAAATCAATAGGGTGGAATCTGCTCCTTTTCAGAGGACTCAACTCCAGTTTGTCTGGAACTTCAGAGCAGGCAGATTCTGAGTGAACAAGTAAAAATAAATGCTGAAATCTCAGAAGATTGATAAGGACAGATTCTCCATGCCACTGTAATTGAGGAGCTGTAACTCTGGTTGGGGCCCTCTGTAGTGCTAAAGTAAATCTAGGAAAATAAATTGAGCCTTTAAACCTTCCTGCTTTATGTCCACGGATAAAAATAGCTCCACGTACATAAAGAAAACTTTATAAACAGGCAAAGAGCCCCTCATGTTTCCCTTTGCATGGGTTGTGTGTGTTGTGATGAACACACAAACTGAGGGGTGGGCACTCTGATGGAGAGCAAGGAAAAGGCGCGCTCCTTTCTTCTGTCTGCTCTCCATGGGCTGATCCCACAGGCTCAACACAGGGAGGGGAATCCTCAGGGAATGTCTGCAATGCTGTGAAACTCTCTTAGTCCCCATGGACACAGCCCCCCCTCGGTGTGTACGGATTAAGTCTCATTTATTTATTTGGCAAGGACGAACACAAAGCATGCACTGCACAGACCATGCCTGATCCAGAGGAGCTGCCAGAACACTCTCATGGATACTCCAGTCTCATGGAGATCCAGAGGAGCTGCCAGAACAATCTCAAGGATATTCCAATCTCATGGTTAGTCCAATCTCCTTGATACAACAGCTCCACTGCTGCTTCCCAGTGCAGAGCAGCTGATTTCAGGCTCCTCAGCTCCTAACCCAGGCCCTTCTGCACATTAGCTGTTTGTCAGCCATACTTAAAGCAGCTCTTCTGCTCTCCCACGGTTTTACACTGTCGTTTTGTTGCTCAATACCTTAGGAATTTGTTCCAGTGATTTTTAGGAATTTGTTCCAAGGTTTTGGATGGTTCTAAGGATGATCCCACCTGCATTCAGTGCATTCCTGTGCCCCCAGCCTGCCTTGGCATGAATCCCCCCTTACTGTCTATCCTTTTGAGCCAGCAAAACAAGGAAGAGGAATTTCAGGGAATGCCTGATCAGGTTATTCACTGAGCTCTTTCCAGCAGCGGGAGAACAAGAGCCTGGAAAGAAGCTGGAACAGCCCTTATCTTTTGGGTATTTCAAAGGCGTTCCACAATTTCTCTTGCTTCAGATGACTTTGATGTATTTTTCTGTACCATTTTGTAGCTTCTTGACTCCAAAAACCTACCTGGATAGCTTAGAATACTCCTTTTACAATATAATTAAACAACGTAAATTTGACTTACATGAACAAAAGGGATCTGAAGTTGGTTTAGAGAAATCTAAAAATTTATTAGTGAAAACTAAGTTCTCTGTTTCTGTCCTTGGCTCTTTAGAGCTCAGGTTTGCAAATGGATTGCACAGATCTGCTCAGCTTTCAGCACTTACCACAAGGATTTAAAATAAATGGCATTGCTTATGAGACAGAACATGAGCAAATATTTGTGAGGTGAGAGTTTACAGCTGCCTGTTTTCAAATGAAAAGGTTTTTGCTTTATTATTAACTCTTTTGAATATTTAGGTCGTTTCCTAGTAAAGATATATAGCATATGAAACACAAGGTAATGCAGCATGTGATTAAGATTGGATTTGGATTTCATTCAAATGAGCTACATAATTTAGGTATTCCTATTCTAATAAGAGCCCAATTAGATATATTTTCATACAAACAACAATAATCTATTTCACTTTGAGGTAACTTGTTTGTGAGCAGCTTACAGTTGAACAGCATTGTTCATTTCCAGTCATTAATTTAATCTACTCGAAGGATATTTATTCCTAGAAACATTTTCTTTCCCCTGGTAAGTTTTTTTCCTAATTTATAACAGGAGAAATGTGATCTGAAGAAACATAGCTCACAGAGCCACATCCCGATATGATAGTCAGCATCATGAATTTCAAATTACTTTCTGTGAGAGTTCACTGCTGGATAATAGAGTCAGAAACTCCACAAAAATCTCCTGCCAATCCATCATGTAGGGAATGTATTCAGAAACTCCACACAGGGAGCAATAAAAAGCCTTAAGATAGGTGAAAAATTCTGTCTCCTAACAACATACTGATGTTAACATAACAAAACCTGCTTTTCCCGGCAAATTCATGTAAACAAGCACTAAACCCATGTATTTTTCCAGGCAAATGCCCCATGGAGGTGTTGCCACTGTGCCAGGAGCCTCTTTTCCTCCAGCAGCTCCCGGGGCCAGTCAGGAATCTCCACCTGGAATTTGGGCCTTTCCTTTGTCCTCCCCTTGGCTTTTCGTCTTCCAGCACTGGGAAATGAGGTGCTGGGAATCTTTGGTGGCTTTCAGGAACAAGTGGGAGGTGAGAAAGGCGGGATGATGGAGAACGGCTGCTTTTATGGCTGTTTTATGAACTCCTGGCTCGTCTCTGAACTGCACCAGGATGACTCCCTGGGCTCCATTCCCGGGGATCAACACTGCCAGAGCCACTCAGGCTTGGGATTTCTCCGCTTCCTGCAGCGCTGCTGGAGGCCGGAGTGCTCAGGGAGGGGGAATATCACAGCTCTTGCCCAGCCCCATCCTCCAGCTCCGGGGAAATCTGGTTCCCATTACCGCAGGCCCAAATCCCGGCGCATTCCAGGCCTCCAGAGCCACCTCCCTGCCCGGAGCAGGAGCACGAAACGCCTGGGATGGCTGTGCTCGGCCCAGCCCTCGCCTCGGATGGCTCCGTTCAGCCCAGGGCTCCCCTCGGATGGCTCTGTTCAGCCCAGGGCTCCCCTGGCAGCCCCAGCCTGCCGTGTGAGCCGAGGCCAAGCCCTGACCGAGCCTTTCTCATTGCAGCCACACCTGGTCCTTGTTTAGCCCTGGAAGACACCCGCTGCATTCCAGGGCAAGGAAAACACTTCTCCTTTGAAGGCTGCGCTGTTAATTTATTTCGCTGTTTCTGGCCGGCTCCCGAGAAACGTGATCTGTGAGTGAAGGCTTGAAATGAGCCCGCTCCAATTTATATGGTTTTCCATTATTAAATGTGGCCCAGAAAGAGCAGGATTTGCAGCTAAGTCTGCTGTCTGTCTGTGTGTCAGCCAGAAAAAGCCATGTCTCCCGTGCAGCCCTGCCCTGGGGACGCACTCATGAAGGGATGGGGCTAGGAGTGTTCCCAAAATATCTCAGGGAAGTTATTAACAGCTGTAAATTATGCTCCTGTTTCCCTGACAGCAGCAGCTTTGGTGGACGATCTTGATGTGGCTGCCAACCTGAGAACTTTACGTGCCTATTGCAGTGATCCCTCCCCAAAAACACAGCAGTCAGCAAAACAAGAGGGGTCTGAGCTCCCAGGTCAGAGCTTTTACAAAAATATACATGAGACAGCATTCTGAACCTCTTGAGTTTGTTAAGCTGCAGCCTCTTATTTAAAAAAAAAAATAAGGCTGGATTAAAACAAAGATGTTTCCATCTTGAAAAATGCGCGTCAGCTCTGTTCCTGCAAATTGTTTCAAAAAGTGAGTATCCTGGTGATAAAATTAACCAATATATGATAAACAATAAAAAAATTTGCCCCAATAATTATCAAATAGCCCTGAGCAGCTGCTTTGAGAGCCTTTCCACAAAGCACTTGCCCTTCTCCCCTCAGGGTGTAGAGGGGAAACTTTTTTCTTTTTTCAAGCAAAACCAAACCGAGTGGTCAAATGTACACACAAGCAGGCACTGCCCCAGGAACAGTTTTTTATTAAAGTAAAAACCACAAAAATATTAAAAAGAAAATAAATAAATGGAGCAACAGGCACCGTGAGAGACCTGATAGGATTTTGGATCCAGAATTCCAGTGTTTCCCCAGGGAATGGCACAAACGGAGTCACTGTGCAAAGGGACATGGACAAAGGCAGCACCTCAGCAGCAGAATCTTGTGTTTACAGTGCAAATAGGTGAGACAGACACATTTTTTCAAAAACTTTCTGCATTTCAATGTGTTCTCCGTTAGCATTTAGGGAGGATTTCTCTGCTTTGGAAATAATTCACTTTTATGAAATATGACATCCATGATCAGAGGAATCTCCTTTTCAGGCTTTAGATACTGATACATGGTTACATTTCTGTGGAAGATAAACTGAGAGAAAGTAAGGAAATTACTTGTTAAATCTGCTTACACAAATCTCTCTGCCTGCTGAAACAATTAACCAGCAGTGGCTTTTCTCACATATGAATGAGAATGGATGCAAAGTCTGGAGCATTCAGTCTGGAGTCGTAAGCAGGCTGCATATTTGAATTCCTTTTATTAATTGCTTTGTTGTGACACTTACCCCAGGAAAATACTTTATCAGTTGTCTCTGTTATAATTCGGTATCAAATCCACACAATATTCTACTTTTTTCTTCTTTTTCTAGTCTTTTGTCTGAACCAAGTTGTTTCTAATTCAGTGCTGTATGTCATTTGCAACAGGATCCTTCAAGTTTCCTCTCTTAATTCATGACACCTGGTTTTTGTTATTTTAAAGACAGCCAAGGACACTGGGGCATTCACTCCACACATTGTAAAAACACTTTAAAAGGGTGGCACACAGATGTATATAAACAGCAGCAAAAAGTCTACTCTGTTTTTGAAAAAAATATGATTTTAAGAGTTAGGGATATGATTCTGCTTCACATTGAAAAGATTGGGGTTTTTGGTGGTTTTTTTTTCTACGCTCTGTGGTGTCATGTCACACTTTAACATGGCTCTCACACACATGGAAAAAAGTCATTTCAGCTGAATTCCTGGGGTCAGTGAGGGGGAAGGATCCCACCAGGAAGCAGCTGGGAGCCATTCCTGCCCTGGGCCCTGACACTGCCGGGGTCCACCCAAGAACGGCACATCTGGAGTTTGAAAAGTCATTGCATTTAGTGGGACTGAATTCTTCCAAATTCATCAATGATTTTAAGGTGAAGGTCTAAAAGTATGTCAAGCAAATTTTAGGGTTGGTCATGTTATTCATTTTACATTTTTTACTGATTCATATCAAGGTCCCAGAATGAGCCCAAAGAATTTAGGAGAGCCTGGGAGAGGAAAGCCCCATGCTCCTCCCAGAAAAAGATGCTGCTCATGTTTCCTGTCCAGTTTTACACTGCATGTCCTGCCTTCCTTTTAGGGCACCCTGGAGTTTATTTGAGCTCCTTTAAGGATTAGGATCACTGGAAGAAAGCCACCCTGCCGTGCCCCACTGTCACACTGTGGGACGGAACACCATTCCCGTGGTGTTCCCAGTGTGTCCCATCCCAGAGGGCACGCAGCAAAATCAGGGATGGGATGTGCCCTGTCTGACTACAATAAACAGCCTGTCATGGGCAGATAGAATCATTTTGGAAAGTTCAAGACATCTAATTACAGAGTCACTTGGAAGAACTGCTGTAAAAAATACTCTGTGATGATAAATCACATTTTGTTCACATCCAGCAGTTCTTCTGAAACCCAAGAATTAATTTGACATTTTTTTTTAACACAATGATGTTTGTACAATGATGGACAAACATCCAGCATTGTATGAAATTCTGAAGTGGCAGGGAGGACATTTGCAGGGGTTTTTTGTAGATGGTCGCACCCATGATGGTTTTCTGTCTCTCCAAACACTTGTCCCCAGCTTTGCAGCCCATTTTGGACTTCACCTCGTGTTGTATCTCCTGCTTGCCTGGGCCACAACAGCAACAAACCCATAGCATTTAAAGGTCCTTTGTTTTCTTTTATTATTTATTCTTTTTTATTGCTACTTCCTAAATAAGAAGGACTAAACAGACTCCCTAATGCTAGTGGATTTCCTTATGAAAGGGTTGTGGATTTCCTTAGGAATATCCTTAGGAAAAGCCTTGAAGAAGGAAAAGCAGTGTAAATAATTCAAATATAAGGATTAGATGGTTTGGCCTATTTAATTCTTCGCTTGACCATAGTTTCACCCTCCCTTGCAAAGCGCTGAGCTCTTATCACAACTTCCTGTCAAGTTCTGAGTATCTTAATCTGATTTTATGAGCACTACAGCATTAACATAACATCACTTGTGTTAATTTTCCCTTCAGCAGTCAGTCACCGCCTACAACATATGGCCATTATTTTCATTTCACACAATATTCAAAGGAGATAGAATTTGAAGTCCTCATTTAGGTAATTAAAGCTTGAAAGTGTGTTTAACTTCAAACTTCATTAGTAGGCCCCTGGCCCTCAGTGAGTGACTGAAAATCAAACTGCCTGGGCCAGGGATCAAGTTTCAGAAGTCAATTTCCCAAATACTGTTCTTCAGAGAGCGATACATTGGTATTAAAATGACAATTTGGACAATAGCCAAAGCCTCAGCTATTCTGAATCCCACAAAAATGTTAGTTTATGCAAATCTTCAATAGCTGCAGTGCAGGAATGCAAATTTATATTAGCAGCCAAGAAGTTCGAGAGATGATAAGGATTGTTTCGTTATCTAAGATAATTCCTTTCAAATTGTTGAGCAAGGAGTGAAACCACCTTCATCCTTACTATGACTGGTGAAGGAAAGAGTTTGAGAAGCAGAGATTAAGACAAATATTAAAGACATTTTACATTCTCAGCTGTTTTCCTGTATCTGTCCCAGTTTCTGCAAAAAAACAATAGTATTGCGTAAAATCCCTTTAAGGTATGGGTGAGTTGGGCATTGAAAACTGCTGCACGATGTATAAAAGAAGCATAAATGCAAAGAGAAAAATTAAAGTATAACAATTATTTTTCCTTGAAAGGTCTCAGGACAATAATTTCTGACAACATTCTGCAAAATCTATGCTGTGATATCAAAAGTAAAATTGATGATCCCCAGAAAAAGCCAAAGTCTCTTAAAAATTTATTGTGATTTGAGCAGCTGAATTTGTGACTCATCAAAAAGCTTGATTTTCTCCAAATCTTCGTCGTCAGGGCACTGAAAATCAGGCAGAAGAAAGAATTTTAAAAGTTTTTCTGAAAATCAAAAGCAAATTATCAAATTACTTTCAAGAAGCTGCAAAGCATAAAAATACCTTATGGAAACTGATATTTTTTAGTAATGTTTTGCCAGTAACTAAACTTGAAAGAGTAGGAAGTACATTCTAAAATGAGAAAAGGAAAACAAAATTCATTATGGAACTAAGAATGGACATCCCAAATCCAGTGAATTTTGCCTTTTTTCCTTTAACTACCTACTAAAAATATCAAATTATTTTTTGTTATTCATATTGTTCTCTCAATAATTAAGAAAAACTTATTTCAACCAAGTTTTTTTTTAATGGATTTTTTACTATTTAAATGCGAAATTTGTTGCAAAGGTCGAATGGGCTTTTTTGACTTTCCAAATGGATGCTTAAAAGTTTGAGAGAAGGGAATGAAAAAAAAATGTTGAAAAGGCCTCATATGAGGCATAATTTTTCCCAAGAATTTCTACAAGTATGGCAGTGTCCAAGGCCAGGTTGGACATGGGGGCTTGGAGCAGCCTGGGACAGTGGAAGGTGTCCCTGCCCATGGCAGGAGTGGAATGGGATCAGCTGTAAGGTCCCCCCCAAACCAAACCATTCCATAATTCTGTGATAATTCTATATGAAATTCAGGTTTCAAAGCAGTGCTCAAACCTCTGCTATGGAGAACATTTGTGCATTTTTTCCCAGAGCAGGAAGGTGAAACTCAGTTATTTTTCTCTGCAGGAGTTGACAGTTGCTGGTGATGAGATCACATAAAACCCCAGCAGAGGAGCACAGGGCAGACATTCCCCTCCACAGACACATATATAAAAAATCTGTTTGTTTTGCAATTCCATTTCCCAGAACCAAATATTTGAGAGATGTTTGTGTTGGTTTCTAAACAACTTACAGAGCCCAGGCATTGAAGGTTTCCAAATGGAACCACAAAGTTTGTCAGTGATATTAATGTTTGGTTTATTTTTCTTGTAAACAGTTATTATTTTTTTGTCCTGGAAAAACATTGGGATACAAAGACTGCAATGCTTTTTTGTTGTTGTTTGTTTTGTTTGAGACCAGATACTTTCAGCATTAGAATAAGAAAACATGCAAAAAAATCAGACAGGACTATCAAAATAATTGCAGTCACTGGATGATAAATCTGCCTCTGGTCTGATATATAAAGGAAACATCCAAATGTTTCATATTCAGGGACATTATTTAAATAAAAATCCCAGAATTGGCTACCTCAAGATATACAACATTTACCTGTACAAAGCTTTATCTTCTCAGGAATTCCGAAGTTGGTTGGAGATCCCACAGGACTGTGAGAGAACAGACCTGTAAATGCTTGGTAACCAAAATTTTAGTTATGGTGGTGTTGGACAGCATCTTGCCACTGTCACTGCTGATCTTCCTGGCTAAGATTCAGTCATTAAATAGAGCAATGAGAAACCCAAATGAGTTGGTGCTGTGCACACTTAAACACACCTTCTCCAACAATAAGCAGGACAATCAGATCTGAACGATTAATTACTATTAATTGCTTCCTCCATATGACTGCTCATGGACATAGTGGGAAAATATTAACTAATCAAAACCAAAATTTTGCCCAGAAACTTCCTGGCTGCCATAAAAACTTGTGCAGAGGAGAATCTCCCCATTTGTAATGCCAAGTGAGAGTCACTGCAGCTCTGAGTGGTTCCAGGGACATGTGGTGAGCAGCTCGAGGGAGCGAGGGGAGATGGCTCCAGTCCCACCGGGAGCAGGATCCGACCCCAGGGATGCATCCCAGGGATGCAATCGCAGCACCTGCTCCCTCTCAGCACCCTCTGCGCCCACACATGGCAGCCTCAGGGTGCCAGGGAGCGCAGCACGCCCTGCTCTCCATCTCTCACCCTGGCTGTAAATCCTGCCTCCTGCCTCTCCTGAGTGGGCCGTGCAGGCATATGGTGCATTTGGAAATACTTCCCATTGTGCTGCCCAAACCCCAAGACATTCCATTAGGTTTCAAAAGTGTATTTAATATAAAAACAAAAAAAATTAAAATTTTTAAAATTAAAATTTAAGTACAATTTCCTTCTGGGTCCCGAATACACAAAACCAAGCCAGGACATATATTGCATTTGGAAATACTTTCCATTGTGCTGCCCAAACCCCAAGACATCCCATTAGGTTTTGAAAGTGTATTTAATTAAAAAAAAAAAAAATTTAAAAAAAAAATAAATTAAAATTTAAGTACAATTTCCTTCTGGGTCCCAAATACACAAAACCAAGCCAGGTCTGATTTGAGGTACATGGGTACATCAGTTGTTGGAATGTCAGCTCCTCCTGAGTGCTGGAGTCAGACTAAACAACACACAGTAAAAAAGAGAGTTGGATTTATTATTTTTATGATGCCATAAAGAGATGTCCTGCCTCCAATTTTTAAAACATATTCTGGATGGTCAGAAGCACCTCTCTGATGACATTTTGCTCCTTCAGTGGTATTAAAAGAGGGAAAATAAATTCTTATCATATACATACTTCCTCACTTAATAAATGCTTGTGCACCACAAAGAAAAGCAGCATCAGCATGCTGACTGCATCTACAGAAACACCAGGGGTGGGTATATACAGGAAAAAATGTGCATAAAAGACTTTGGAATATAAATTCTCAGCTGAAAGGGTTTTAATTCTCAAATTGCTGAGTCAATCAGCAGTGCAAGAGCTGCATTTTGAAGGGGATAGGGTGTAAGGACGCAGAGGCTCGAAGCAGAGGCTCACTGCTCCATCCTCCTGTCTGTGGCACTGCAAAAACAAGCACCTAGAGCTGTGTGTAGGAGCAAGGCAAGCTCTGGTATTTTCTCAGTACCCAACAATTCACATTTTCACCCAAAACAAGTGCTTTCTCTATTCAGTGAGTCTCAGTGGCTGTACCAAGCGGGAGCTTCTCTTGAGCCCAAGCTCTCAGCACGCAGAGCATCCTGCGGCACAAGCTGTGCACAGCTCAGCCACACGTGCTGTGAACAAGTTGCTGCTTTGCTCTGATGTGTTTTTAGCCACTTTGTTCCTCTTTCCTGCTCACAAGAAGCACTGAACAGTCATGGGACACATCCCCATCTCTCTCCCCAGTTCCCTCCCCATCTCCCTCCCCAGCTCTCAACCATCTTTTCTTAGGCTAAAGCGCCCCAGCCAATGTAACTTTTTGCAGCACATGAGCCATCTCCTGCTTTTGATTGTCCTTGTTTCCTTTTCCTGACCCTTTTCCAGCTGTGTGGGATCTTTTTTGATGTGGCAGAGCCCCACACAGAATTCAAGATGCTGATGAGTCCCAGATTTATACAGTTCTATCATAAGGCTCCTCTGCTCTCTTCCCTCTTCCTTCCTCAATATCTAATATCTGACCTCCTTTTTATCTATTTCTCTAAATTAACACTTTTTTAGAACTTTATTGTTCTGTCCTGAATTTCCCTAGACTTACTTTATTTCTGAGAGGTACTGGGCAACGTTTTCATTTCATAAATGAAGGTTTGTTAATCTCATTGTGCTTATCTACATTTAGTTTTGCGGGACATCTCAAAGCCAATTCACGGAAGAATTCATAAGATCTTTCTGCACCTCTTTAAAACCAGCCCTTGTTAGGCAGGAAAGACATACTGCTATCGACTGAAGAGGGTTTTAGTAAGAGGAGCTGAAACTGTAATTGTTACAGCCATCCTAAAAACTGAAATGAGAGAGTGATTAATAAAGATAATTTAAGAATGTTCACTAGGAAGACAGAGCCAGTTTAAAGTACATGGAAAAGTTTGAAGTACATGGAAATAACAGAAGCACAGTCTCTTCCTTTTGCTCTTCCATTTGTTATGAAGAAAAGTAATTTTCACAGTAGACTAATGTGCTGATACTTTTTTTGGTTTGGGTTGGGGTTTTCCAGCAGTTATTTTTCCAGTGACCACCCATTTTCAGTTCCCATCCTTGTCAGGAGACTGGAAGAGGTCTATAGCTCTTTCAAGCAACTTATTACCAAAAAAAACCCCAAACAAACCACAACACACAAACAAAAGCCCCTTTAGATCAGGCTAGCTCCAAAAGTTTTTAAAAATAATGCACTTTCCAAAGAAGCAGCAGCACTTCCCACTGTTATCTTCACCTCAGCCTTTGAGCCACCAGAAATCCCTGTGCCTTTGGGGCAGGCAGCAAATCTCACTGGGAGCTGATGGAAGATCCCTGGGCCTTTTCCTCTGCAGGACGGGAAATCGGAGCTGAGCAAGCAGTGAAAGTGCTGACACAAATAACTGGGACAGGAGCTGCATGTCAGAACTCAGTCTGAGAATGCTCTAAAGATGTCTCCACTCCCCTTCAGCACCGAGCTGGGGTTGAACCTCCCCCAGCACCAAAAGGGAACTACAGGGACCATACAGGGAAGTTTTAATAAGGTACTGAGGGTCCACCTCAAGCACAGCCACACATTGTCCAACAGACCTGTAAGTCTGGGGTGTTATCCACTCCCACACCCCATTACAATTAAGATGTCCCTTTGTGTCACAGTCCTTGAGCCAACACAATGAAATCCCAGAATATTAATGCTGGAACATGGATAATTTAATAAATGCTGTCTTGCTAACAGCGTTGCTGGGAATGCTGACATCACTGGCCTGAGCTGAGGGAAGGCGTGGGGACAATTCCACTGAGGTGAGATCAGGTATGTTCGAGGTGATTGTATCTGACATGGTTTGTTTAATGAAATACCTCCTGTGTGGTCAAACAGGTAAAAATATGTCAGTGCAGTTGGAAGAACAGAAAATGGGGGAATCCTTTTCTAGCAAAGCTTCTCTAGAAGCAAATCTCACACTGAAATATAACAGAGTTTTCTTCTGCCACTGGGCACAATTCTGTTTTCATTAAACAGACAGAAATTAAACATCTCCAGCTAAAACTCAGATTATTGTCTCTCCCAGCAAACCTTTTCACTGAAGATTTCAAATAGATGAAAATGCAACCAGCAGCCAGGAATCAGAATGTGTTTGTACAAAAGAGATGAGGATATTCTGCAGCCTTAAATAATTTTACTAAATGGATGAAGATGGGAAATGCCAAGTTAGAACCACTGTGAACAGCCTGACAACATCTTGCCTGTTTGAGAGGATCCTAATGACAGACATGTTCATTAGTTAAATGAGATGGAGGTACCAAGGACATCTCATGCATGATTTTATTGCTTACAACTGAATAGAAGATTAACTGACAGCCTGTCACTAAACTGAGCAGGTAGAGAAAAAAACCCAGCATGTCATGACACAAAAGATTATCTGATAAAAGGGAGAGAGGAAATACAAACAAACAAAAAAACCCCATCTGGTAAAAGCAAATAAAGCAGCCCAGAGTGAAGAAGCAGCCTCAGGTCCTAACAGTGCCTTTGGAAATCAAACCAATTTTAAGGTCGGAAAGCATAATGTGCAAACTCCTCCTGCTCTTGATTTGTATCAAAAGCATCAGAGTCTTCTCCATTTCTGGGATGGAGCTGAAGCTTCCACCCCAGACCCTGCCAGGTGCCAGGAGCAGCTTTTTGTCCCTTTCTGCCCCTCCTGTTTCCTGAGCACCCCTCTGAGAATGAGACAATGCCATTTTCTCCCACAATGAGAATAAGAGAGAGAAACTAAAGACAAATTCCTCATTTGATCAAGAATTCAACAGCTGCAAAGGAAGGATTATATTGATATATAATTATATGGTTTCACCCTTTTCACTGCAAGGTTTGGGGCTTTGGTGGTACTCGGTCACGGGTTGGACTCGATGACCTTGAAGGTCTTTTCCAACCTGAATGACTCTGGGATTCTCCTGGAGTGTGTATATAATTCACATATCCAAAGCTTTTGGGAGTACAGTCAACAAATCATCAATCCGTAAGTCTCAAAGTATGAAAAATCAAATAATAAAGTACAAATAATAGAGACTTACATATTGTTTATCCAGTTTGTTTTCAGTAAATTTCTTGTATACAATTTTTACCTTTTTCTATGAAAAAAACCAGGCTGCTAAGGCTGCTGCGGTGCTGTGACTGTGCTGATAGCTCTGAATTACAGCACAGGTTTGGCACATCAGGGGAAGTTTAAAAGCTCTTGCAAAGATTACGGTATTAAGAGTATACTGAGAATGGATTAATTTTGCACTACTTTCTATCCTCATTAAACTGTTTTTAATCAGTCACACTTTCTATTCACTTCATGATCCTTTGTGAGACAAAGCCATCACAATTCTAATTAGCAACATTAGTATTGCGTTTTGTAATTCATGTTCCACATCCTCATGGCCAGTGCTCTTGTTCTCCAAGAAATCACCATCAATTTAATCACTCTGAAATTACAGACCACTCCTTCAGCCCACTGAAAAAACCTGCCTGGACTTTGGGAGCAGAGATGGGAGACATCCTAACAAAGCACGGTGTTCACAGTGGCTGGGACAAGAGCTGACATAGTTCTGCCATATCATCTCAGTTCGAGATGCGAGTCAAGAAATCAGAAATTTTCTACAAATCCTTTAGGAATGCTCAAAGATTATTCTTCTGCAGTATTGGGATTAATTACTTTAGATATATACACCAAATAATTACTTGTTCCAAGCAATAAATTATGCAAAAAAATCAATCCATTCTTATAAAAGACCTTCAATCCAGATATGGATGCATGGATAACTGTCCCTTCAAAGAAAATCAAGCAATCAAAGGTGCTGAACTCCTAAGTAAATTTTAAAAACCAAGCAGCAGGAGTGATTGTGCTGCTGTATATTAATTTCACATTGGCCACAAAAATAAACTATCTTCCTGACAGATTCACTCCTTGAAGAGTGGCAAAGGCAGACGATGCCAATTGTGTTTCCTTGATTTGGTATCAAACTCAGTTCAAGCCTCACTGGGTTTACCTCAGCAATTTCTTTTCTTTTCTGACATTGCTGTGGTGCCCACAGCCTGACTTTGGACAAAGCAGTCTGGCCACGTGCAAAGGCATCCCTGCAGGTGGTCACAGCAATTCCGCTCCAAATCTGGGTGACGAGCACATTCATTAAAGCTTCTCCAGATCCACAGTGCCCCCCAGCTCCCAGGGCAATGAGGCTGCCGAGGAGCTGCTCTCCCGAGCTGCAGGCAGAGCTGCTCAGTGACTCCGCTGTGCTCCAGCACACGGGGCCTGATAAGGGCTGCAATTCCTGGGAAGTGCTGCAATCCTTCCCTGGTACCTGCTGCAGGATCTCACCCACATCAGCTGCAGGATGAGTTATGACTCTGTGCATTCTGTGTGTGCAGCACTCGCTGAGCCATCTTATCTCCTTGTTGTTTCATCATAGGCACCACTGATAAATCTGTCTAATAACCACACCATTCCATATCTGCCCTTTCCCATTAGTCACACCCGATGATGGAGCTCTGCACAAAATAATTCTGCCTGGTGGCAGCTTCAGAGGAGCACACAGCTGAGGCAGGTGGTCTTTCCTCGCTGGAGCTTTTGTCCTGCCAGGATGTCAGGACTTCAGCCATTTGCCCAGGATTTCCCAGTGAAAAATCCCTCCCACAGAAGCTCTTCAGAAAAGTCAGAATGACATATCCAGAAAGTGCTGGATTACATACCTGCGGTGTAACCCCAAAATATGTCAGTCCTACAGGATGCATATGGGTTCCCTGGCAATCCCAGGCAGAAAACTGGGAGGCTCTCAGTGCCTGATGAGCTCTGTGAAAGCTGCATTTCAGTGCAGGTGGCATGTCCTGGCCGTGTGACAGCTGCCACCCTAGCGTGTCAGCCCTGCCACCAGCCCAAGAGCCCAACAGTGACAGCAGAAAAAAAGGTGCTCGGGATAATGCCTGTACTCAGCAGTGTGTGGGGACACTGGGAATTCTGCTTCCCCAGACAGCCCAGTGTGCTTTAGTCCTTTCAAGGAAAGAACACTTTTTTAATAATCCATATCCACTCATTTAATGCCACTCTGCCATCAGCTTGATTTAGCTTCCAAGAAATATAGAAGCAGGAAAGAGATTGAAAGAAAATAAAACATAAATCCTTTATGTTACCAAATTACCAAGGGATGGCAAATTTGTTTCTTTCAAAGACACTAAAAATAATTAGTTACACTGTAAAATTGTCTGGCTATTTCTATAGGGAGAGATCTCATTTTGTGTTAAAACAAAAGCATTTCAGGCTATTTACAAGGGCCTGGAGGCACAGGACAAGGGGGAATGGCTTCAAACTGACAGAGTAGAGTTAGATTAGGTTTTAGGGAGGAATTGTTCCCTGGGAGGGTGGGCAGGCCCTGGCCCAGGGTGCCCAGAGAAGCTGTGGCTGCCCCTGGATCCCTGGCAGTGTCCAAGGCCAGACTGGACATTGGGGCTTGGAGCAGCCTGGGGCAGTGGCAGCTGTCCCTGCCATGGCAGGGCTGGCACTGGATGGCCTTTAAGGTCCCTTCCAACCAAAAGAATCTCACAGAGCCACCAAAGAAGGTCCAGGTCAAGAGTCAAGAGTAATTAGGGAAAGACCAATAACACTGAGAGCAGGAGGTCAGATGGGAAATTGTTAGGATTTTAAAAATCCCACCTCAACAGCGAGAGCCTTGTGTGTGTTTGCAGATCTGTTCTGCCTTGTGATCAGGAATTTCTCCAACACAAATGCAAAGACACAGTGCAGGAAAGGCCAGTTCATAACCAGAGTGATTTGATTTGCTTTGCTTTACTGCAATCAAGTTGAAAACATTTAAAACCATCAGAAAAGAAAATAGAAAAGCTCATGCACTGGACAGTGAGCACTCACGTTCAGCAGCTTTAGCACCACTCAGGCTTAACTGAAAAGTGATTAGGTCTTTGTTGCCATCATAAACTCAGTCTTACAGCTTTAAATAAAACTTTTGACTCCAGTAGCCTCTTAATGAAACCAGCAATTTCCTACAGAATGGAGCCATAAATGTGACAACTTTCTCTGCACTTTGAAAGATTATTGAAATAAAGCAGAAAAAAATAGGTTTCTGGGCTATTCAGTATGACACTGCCTGCTAAATACAGAAGTTTGCATAGAATGCAGTGCTCCTTTCTCAGAAATGCTTCAATTTAAGGACTGAAAGTCCATGTAGTGTCCTTGTAAATAGCTTGATAAAGAGGTTTAAGAAGCCAGAGACTTCTCTAAATATTTTAAAGAAATTTTCCAAATATTTAACTCATCATTCATAATAAAAGGAAAACCACACAGAATCATAGAAATGAATTTGTGAAGCTACAGCCTTTCTTTCTGCTTCATATAGGAAGCAATCATTCCATCTGAAATCGTGTAAAATGGTAATTTCACATAAATATTAACTTATGGTTCAGATATATGCTACTATATCCCAATATATGTACTCAGTGAGTTAATGGGATTGGCTGAATTTGTCATTCCTGTTACTGACAACTAAAGTCATCAGTTTTTTAGAGATTAAACCACAGTTTTAAAGAAATTACACCATGTAAGAGTCAGCTGTTTTGTGAGGCACATTTTAGTGCGCAGTGATTTATCACACTGCAAGAGGCACATTCCCATAAAATCAAAACCTCTTAAAACCGTGTTGATTCAAGCCACCCATACAAATAAGTTAAATGTCTGCCACTTAAAAACAAGCAAAGGCTGATCTCTAATTTCAGACAAAGATAAGAGATAACACCAGGCACTAATAGACTCTGTTAAAAAAGCATTAAAAATCACCAGCTTTTACTCTCAGGTTGGCACCAGCACAGGTCTGGGATCTCACTGGTAGCTTCCCTAGCTGCATTCATCACCTGGGTCACTGCAAGGCCTCAAAATCTGTCCAATTTTTGCATTGTTTCAGCACCAAATGATGCCCTGCTGTGACACTGCTCCTTGCTGCACATAAATCAGCCCGAGGCTTTGCCTGCCAGAAGCTCAGCTCATCTTGTCTTCTGCAATCACTTTTATTAGCACTGCCTGCTCCTGTGGGCACGGCCATGGATCTGACCGCACTCCGACGCCCTATTTATTGCTTCTTGTGGTGTGCCTGGAGAACACGAACCTGCGGCACTTCTTGTTTCCCTGTCCTCAGTGGATAAAAGAATGAACTTTCTGTATCTGACACATGCATGCTCTCCCAGAATAAAAAATCTGCCGTGGCAGGCCAAATACCTTTGCCAAGGATAAATAAAGGAGCTGGTTATGCTCCTGCCACATCACAGAGCTGCTGGAAAAGACATCACTGCTCCCCTTTTCACACCCTCACTTCCAGCTCCGCAGCCTCCCCTAGCACAGGCAGTTAAGGAGTCATCCTGGGCGTTTTCCTTGATGCTTTTGACAGCTCTGGCACTGCACAGGCAGCAGAGCAGCTCTCTGGAAAGCTGCAGCACTGCCTCAGAAGTTACAAAGGTGGACATTCATCTTGGCTCTGATTTTCTGTGGTGCACAGGTTACATTTCTGCTTTAAAGCTGTAGAAATGTGAAGGGAAACAAAAATACAGCATTTTGATCATATTTAAAGCTGGCTGCATTTGCTGTGAGAGCTGAGTTCACTCTTAGGGAAGTGGCTACAGTTACTTGAGGCCAAAATCTGTTTATCACTGCTCTGCTTTGAGCAGTGCTCCTTAGGCAGAGCAGCTCTGTCCATACTCATTCGAGCAAGGCTTTCCCTGTGTTTGAAGCATTGCACTTGTATTCCATGAGCCATTTTTAGTAGTTATGGAAGCATCTTGGGACTCCCAGACACTTTACAGCCCCATTACAGTTCATATCCAACAGCTGCATAGGCAAAAGGAGCTCCTGATTTAAAGGGCTTAAGCATTTTCCTCAGCCAAACAGGGATCAACAAGTTGGATGGGGTTTCACTAAAAATACTTGTCTGGCTATAGAGCAGATACAAACATATGTTGTTTGTCTGCAGCTAATTTATCCTCTCACTTCTGTAATGTTCAGAGTTCCCACCGGGGAGGAACAGCCAGGGAAAAGTTAAATCATAATCACATGAGTAAATAATCAGTGACACCTAAAAGCAGTTGCAAACTACCTTATCATTTCAATTAAGTGGAGCCCTCAGCTGCCTCGTGTCTGCATTAGTCAAGCAGCACCAATCAGTGAATTATTGCTGAGGCAAACACCATAAATCTTCATTGACTAACAGCGATGAGGAATTTCCTGCAACGTCCCCTAATTGATCCTTCCCCTGGAATTTTATCCCTCTTGATGGGAAGCACTGCAATGTCTCGGAGCCACACTCTGTCCTTGCCCGTTTCCTGCGCCCCGGAAATCAGTCACCCCTTGGTATCTCTGTTGGTGTTTACATGCAGAACCCAACTTATGCACAAAAGATTAACTGGAACTCTTTCCAAGAAGTGCCAGCACAGTGCTGATGAACACACAGGTTTGCAAAGCTCATGCTCGGAGCCTGGGGAGCTCTGGCCCAACAATAAGGCAGTAAAATACTGCAAATCCAGGTTTGGCCCCCTGCCATCTGAAAACCTCCATGGACATGATGAACAACTCACCACACTTAGCACAGCTTAGCACCACTCCTTATCACATTTCTGGCACCATTCGGTGGCACAGGCTCTGCTGGGAGTTTCTGACTTCTCAGAATAATTTTGGGTTAGGGTGAAATTATAGCTCATGGTAGAAGATCCAAAGTACTCAGATGTTGTTGGATCTGAAGATTTATCAGAAGATAAAGTGCCGAAGTGGCCTGTCTGCCCTTGCTCACAGACAATATAATATGTAAAAAAAAAAGTGTCTACCACTCCTAGGGCTTGGTTTATTTACCAACTGTACATTTTCAAAGGCCCTTCCTGGGGACAAGTAATTCCCAACACTCCTCTTATGGCCTGATACATAATGTATAAGGTTAGAGGAAATGTGTATTCATGAGACTTGTTGGGCTTTTGTCAAAAAGAACTGTGAAAAATTATGATGGAACAATTTTCATTTCTGACACATTGTTTTTATAGCTCATTCATGCCTGGGAATTGAGGGCTTTAGAATTTTGTCTGCTGCAGATGTCGCAGAGAGGAGAGGAGCTGCAGAGCTCCTTCCTTGCTGCTTTGTTGCTGACAGGGACAGGAGACCTAAAGGAAATACTTCTCCGGACATGAAACATGAGGAGTAAATCCCCAGGCCACTCTCCCACTTTGCTGCATTAGGAAAGGCATGGCACCAGGCATTGGGGAGCACATAAAAGGGAGAGTGTTTTAGAACCAGAACTACCCTATGGCAAGAAAATTTAAGTTTCAATTCAGGACCCTGGAATTGTTTATAATAATAATGCTAACAATGACAACAATAATAATACATTTAAAATCTAGGTAAAAGCTCATAGAGCTTAGTAAGCCTGACAAGCAAAGGAAATATTTTCTTTTTAGACAGAACTTTTATTTAACTGCCTTTAATATGCACACTTACTTTCACTGTCTTTCCTTCATCCAGACTTTTTTTTCTATGGTTGCAACTGGCAGCATGACAAATTCAGTGACAATTAAGGAACACAAAATCTTTTAAAATTACCAACTCCTCCATTATAAGCAAAGAAAAACAACAAGACAACAAAAAGCAGCGAACCCATTTAAATTCACAGTTAGTTGTCAGATAGCTCAGACAGCTTTGATCCTTTTGCAGGGGTAGAAGTTCTGGAGAAAGGAGCAGCACTGGAAACCTTTCAGCCCTGGTCTCTGCCTGAGCCATGCATGACCACAGTGGAATTTGTGAACTTCTCTACCCATGAGATTTGCCAAGATTGCTGTAACCAGACTCAATATAATTACCTGGAAAATGGAAATATCCTTCCTTTCCCTCCAATTCATGGTGTAGCTAACATTTTGAAGTGCTTTATTTGCTCCACCTCTTCACTGTGGTTTCAGCAGGTGTGAAATGTGCACCCAGGCTCTGGGGTCCCAGGCCAGCTCCCCCTGGAGAGCCCCAGCAGCCCCATCCTCCTCCTGTAGGGCTCCAGCAGCAGTCCAGCCCCACCCAGGACCCTCCTGTGCCTGCCTTCTCCTCAAAGCTCAGCTGAAATCACAGCTGGCTCTCGGGTGCTACCGAGCCCAAAGAGCCATCCTTTGTCTAAAGAATTGCTTAGGTCACGTTTCCTCTTTAAAACAGGCATTGCTTCCCTGGGTCAATGCACTTTCTGGATATAAAATATGGTATTTTGTGTCATTCCAAGTGGCATCTCACCAATGCCTTTTCCAAGAGCATCCGACCTCTCTCCTGGTCACACCTGCCCCACACAAGGGAGGGTTTGCCATTCCTTTCTTGCGGGCACAGCCATCCCATAACCCACAAACACACCCAGCTGGATTGATTAATTAATTCTCACCCAAAAGCAGGAATTCTCCACTTTTGTTCCACCACAAAGCATAGCCCTGCCCTCATATCATTAATGGCATCCCAGCAGTTCTTTTACTCATTCCTCCTACGCAATTCTCCCGTTCTCCTCTCTGCTGCTGATTTCAGCTTCAGCACCAGCAAATGTCTCTGCCGTGTTCCCACCTTGCTTTCACACCACTGAAGAAGGGACTTTTGTGATCCCAGGCCCTTTATTTCAAGAACTCTGGACTACTCTTCTTTCATCCAGAGCTCTCCCTGGCTCACTCTTTCAGCTGTCTCTGAATTCACCATTTAGAACTGATCAGCTTAAGGAACATTTCCCCAGTGCAGCCAAATCAGCTCCTCAGACACAGAAGTTCCCATCCAGGAGGTTTCTGCCTCACCTTAGAGATCAGATCTATCTACTCTGAACTTTTCATTGCTTTGCTGTCCTCCCCTCCAGTTCCTTCAGTGTTTGTTCTCTAAAAACACCCATCCAGCCAATCCCTCCTTTTTAATATAAAATATTCTGGTTTCACATCATATCTAGTGACATCCATATCTTTATATACATTGCTACTATACCTTTCACTCTCCTATCCAAGTGCTATATTATGCATTATTCTCCTTCCTCAAACCCCGGAAAAACACTCAGTTTGTTTTCTTTGCCTTTTTTCCGTCCTTGCCCCTTGCCCAAGCAAACTCCTGCCCAACTACAGCCAGGAGAAAATGCATTTTGGGACCCAGTTTCTTGCACTGAGGAAGAGCTCTCTTGTGAACACCTGTCTAAAACCAAAGGGCTGTACCTGACGTTCTCTTCCCTGGTAAAACATGGGCTGAGAGAGAGATGCTCCTATTTGTTTCCTTGTGTTCCCTAGAATGTTCTCTCTTAATTCAAGAGGTTAATAAAGAAGGACAGGTTTTTATTCTCCCAGCTGAGAGGGGTCTTTTCATCTCTGAATTCTGAAAATGTGAAAAAGACACAGCAATGAGAGAACTTTGAGAGAGATTACTGTGCCAGCTTTTCCTCATCTGCTGCCTCAGGCACTCAGATGTTTAAAAAGAAACAAAAGTGGAAATATTAAGTTTCGAGAGAGCAGTGACAAAGCCTAAGAACTATTTCCATAGCAGGCACGGTTCAGGAGGCACAAAGACATTGAATCTTAGCTAAACAGAAATCGAGGGAATCAAAGACATCTTAATTAGAAGTTCAGGGTAAACACTGCAATTATTAACCTTCACGAGGAGCAGGCAACAAACAAAAGGAGCTCAGAATTCTGGAGCTGTCTGCTCAGGGCTTGGACTCATTGGTCTGCACCCAGCCAAGCTGGGCTGCTCACGGAGAATTACACAAAATTAGGTGGCTCTGCATCACTGCAACTTTCTTTAATCTTCTAGGAATTCATTTTTAAGTGAAAAACTGCTGAAGTTTTTTTAAGCTTTGCTTTGTCAGAGACAGAAAGCAAAAGCAATCATGAGTCCACTGCCATTTTCCATGCTCTTAGTTCATATTTTCAATTTATGGGGATAATTAATATATGTTCATTTAATTCCTTTAAAATTTAATAAAATCATTTAAAATGAGCCTTACTCAATGACTGTTTCACTTTATAACCTGCCACCACTCTGATTCTCTTGCTATTCTTTTTGTAGTCAATAGTTTTTATTTTTACAATCAGGCTTTATCAAATTCAAAGGCTGTTCCTTTTCTATTATTATTTTTGAGGAATACATTGGCATACATCATTCTCTTAAAGCAATACGTCCCTCAAAGCTATAAAGTTGTAATATTCTTTGTGGAAATCCAGTCTAGAAATAACTACTTAAAAGAAACCTTTTTTATCAATTGTTTCAATTTCCAGTTAAAATCCAAGTAGACTTTTAGGAGGCTTCTGCCAGATCACAGCAAAGTGTTTGCATTGATAATCACAAAGTTCAAAAGCATAAAAGTCAAATTATTGTTTTTCCATTTGGTGCAAAAAGAATCAACAGCAGGACAACAATCTGGCCAGCGAGATTTACGCTTTGTTTCATTTAAAAATTAAAAATATATCTGAACTGCTCCTAAAAGTCTGACAATAACACATCCACAACTCCAGCAAGATAGCCATTTTTCAGACTAAATTCCCACTTGCTGGACTGAGCTGCGCCATCACTGGAGGGCTGCAGGGAGGGCTTTACAGCATGGGCCAGTTGTGCTGGAGAACAGAAAGTGCATTAGGGAGCAGCGAGCTCCATAAAAGCAGCATAAAGATATTAGCAGGCTCTGTGTCATCACTCTCAGCTGTCCCTGACAGCCTGTGACATCTGTGACATCTGTGACGGGGCCAGGAACAATCCCCCATGTCCCCTCTTAACTCGATGCTCTTCTCAGTGAACATTATTAACCAGGAAAAAAACAACCCAGAAACAAACCTGACACAACATTAATTGAAGCCTGGTGATTTATGTTTGTTTTCTTTTCATCCAGACCAATTCAATACCTTTCTGAATCTTTTATGATGCTTGTTATAGCCTTTACACCTGATTTATTTCCTGTGCTATCCTCTGAATCATCCCAAATGCAGATGTATTTGTTTTTAAAGATTTTGCTGAGCCTTGGAAATATTTTTCCCGTTCTGTAAAGGCTCCATAAGCATTCTCTTAAATTATTCTTTGCACAAGCATACAATGACAGCTCCTGCTATTACAGAGTTCAGACAGGTTAATTTTTATCTGCTCCTGCGGTAGTAAAGGCAGAAAGTACAAAACATCATCTCTTCTTTCTCTTCCAAAGGCTGGGAGGACACAGAAACTGCTTCAGCATTCCTGTGGAGCTGGGAATGATCCCTTGGGAGAGCACCAAGGACAGAAGGGTCCCTAAGGTGATGTGGTGCCATCTTATCCTTCAGCTGATTTGGAAGGAGATAAAATATTTTTGCAAGATCTGCCAGTTCCCTAACTTTCCAGCCACCTCTCCTAAAGCTTTGTTCAGTAGGTCTTTATGAATTTGGTTGCTTTGTTCCAGTGGCAATGCTGAAAGAATGGCAGGTCAATGGAAGATGGGAGGGGGAAAAGAGCACCAAGCCTAATGTTCCATTACTTTCAGAGTTCAACTTCCACCTTTGATGAAGGTATTGTTGTATTTCTCTGAGGCTGTTTATGTAAAGAAACTGCAGAAAAATTTCCAGTAGAGAAACTTAAATAATGGCAATTATTAAAAATATCCTTTGCCCGGCACTGTCTCATCAGCTTCAAGATGAGGAAGCACTTTTTGTGTCAGTTTGATGTTTCAAAGGAGACAGGTTGTCTTCTGGAGAGCTTCTTGTTAAAGAAGTAATGCCTTTCAGATTAGCTTGGTACAATTTCTCAGTTTTACAGCAGGAATATCATAATGCATAGTTAAAGCATAGCTTATTGTAGTTATTCTAACTGGAGATGAAAACAGAAAATATTCCATTTCATTTCTGGTGCATCCAGTCCTAAAATACTCAAGGAATAGCCCTCAATGACACAGAGGTGCCACCATCATCAGCTTTGTGATGAAACACAACCTTTACCTGAGCAGGAAAATGTTCCCTTGGTTCAGAACAAGAGAATGTAAGTCTCTTCCAGTTGGATTTTTCACAGAGATGCAGTTCCCAGGGGGCAAGCAGCCCTCAGGGCAGCTGAGAACACCAGAAATTCAGTTTCCATTTGCAGACCTGCTCAAGAGAACAGGTGCCCTGTGTGGGCAGGCTGGCACAAACTCACACATGAATACCCTAAAAAAGGGAGAAGCAGCCAGGAAAAGTGTACCCCAATTCAGGAAAAGTTCCAAATGCCCCAATGAATGCAGAAATACAGAGTGAGGGGCAGCAGAGGTTCAGCAGAGGATGCAGGGCTGGAGCAGCTCACGGGGCACGGGACAGAAATGGACACAAGGAGCAGGAGCAGCAATCCCAGTGCTGCCAGAGCTCGGCTCCTTTCTGCCTGAAGGAATGCTCAGCCCTGGGATGAGCTCAGCTGGTGCTGGCACAGCCAAGGCTGTGGATTTGATCCCTGCATGTGCCGTTCACTAGAGCTGGACTGGGTGATCCTTGTGGGACCTTCCAGCTCAGAATATTCCAGGAGCTCCATGAAGATGTGGTGGAGTCACCATCTCTGGGAGTGCCCAAGGGACACCTGGGTGTGGCCATGGGGACATGGATTGGGGTGACCGTGGCCCTGCTGGGCTGGTGGTTGGATCTTGAAGGTCTCTTCCAGCCTTGGCGGCTCTGGGCTCAGATTTGAGCATCAAGAACCAAACAGAGGAAGCACAGTGAGGATGATCTAAAGAGATTAATGTATTTTCCACAATTCTAATCCCCAACTGCCACTAAGGCTGTTTCCCACAGCAGACCGAAGTGTTACCATAAAATATAGAAAATATTGCCCAGTGCTGCTGTGCTTCAGAGCACAACATTTTTAATAATGACAAGTTTTCAACAACAGGCTTCGCCTTTCAAACATTTATCGTAGGGAACAAGTAGAAAAGTCAAAGAGTGTAACAAAATGCCCAGCAGTTTGCAGAACAGCTGAAAATTTCAGCCATTTAATAAAATGTTGTTTCACAATATGATTGATGAATGTGGACACACAGGTAGTGCTTGTGATACAAAGTTGGAATGAAATTCTTTGTGCTACACAAAAAGAACCTGCATTCCCCTTCTCCAAAATAAAAAGGTTATAATCAGAAGATAATCAGAGAATGAAATTATATCAGTAGGATTTGTAAAAATCCCTCTCACATCTACAATGAGGAAATACAGCTGGAGAGGGGAGACAGAGAAAGCAGGAATTCTAAAACATCCCGAGCACCTTTTGTTCCTTTTTGCAAACTCTTTGGGTTCCTTCAAACCCTCTATGTCTGCATTATTTGAAATTAATTAAGTGGATTTCCATGAGTATTTTGTCCTCCAAAACGGATGTTTTTAGTACAATATGTTCTACCCTCGTGAGTCATCCCATTCAATCCACAAGACCCAGTTTTGGTGGTTCAGATGTTGAGCATTCCTCTGATTTATCTTTCAAGAAATGCTTCAAACACTTTAAGGGTTTGTGGTTTTATGTCCACACCCTCATTTTGTTCCTGCAATCCCTCCCAGGCAAAAGGAGGGGCACAGGGCAGCAGAAAATCTCTGAATATCCTTACACTTGGTGGTAGCTGAGAGGAGCAGGAACCTTCACAGCTGCCAGGGATGCAGCTGGGAGGAAAGCTCTGCACTCCCAGCTTGCACCCTGGTGTAAGCCCTTACTCACAGCTGTTCATGTGTTCACAGAGTAGGAGGGTAGGAGTATAAAGTCTTTTAAATTATTGACATTTTCAAACCCAATCTAAGTAACAGAAACAGTCCCCCTTTTGTTTTCACCATCAAAATAATATATTTTCACATTATTCCTCTAAACTACACACAGTCAGTGTGTAAAATATATTGAATAGAACTGTGGAACGTGTAGACTGCGATAAAACCCATCGTAGGTATAAATTAACTCAATATTTATCTCATCTAATATGCAAATCGAGACAATGTATTCTCATTAACATCGGCTCCATTCCCTTTAAGCTAAAACTAAATCTCCAGCCAGAGCAGGAGGAAAAAATGATCTGTGGTTGTGTTTGAAGCTAATGAGGGGGTGATTAGCCTCCTGCGTGGTTATGGAGTGGCTCAGGAGAACCTTCCCTGGCTAAAGCACAATAGCAATGTACACAGCCCCAGCCCAAGGACACACAGAGGCACTAAGAAAACACAAATCCAGAAAGGGTCAATTCCAGATACCTTTTGGAATTTAAATGGAAAAGCATTTTCTGCAAGCGCACATTGAGCAGAAATAGACTTGATACAGGCATTGCTGACAAGCTGGGAAGCAGCAAGAGGATTTTTCAGGAGACAGTACATTTTGTAAGCTCTGAAACATTTCACTTCCTGCAAACCAGCACATCTGCTCTGTGCAATGTATGGTAGTACTAACCTGGTTTAAAGCCATACCATTTTCTGTTCAGATTTGTTAAAAAACCCAGCCAAAACAAACCCCAAACTCCAACCAAACAAAAAAACCTTGACAAGAATCCTCAGCAGAAATGCACTTCTAATGAATGGTGCTCCCCCCTCCAGCCTCCAAAGATTAATGTGATGACTTGGTTGCTCTGCTAAAGAGGACAACATAATGTTATTTATTCAACCGGTTGGAATCCATCATTGTCCTTAACGATCGCCTTTGATTAGCAATTTGAATTCTAAGGCTTGCACTGAGGCAGCTGGGGCAATGAGCAATGTGGCTCCCGGCAGCCTTAGGGGACTGAAAGGTAGGAAATGTTACAATTTGGGATTGTTCTTCACTTCCATGTGCTGCTGAGAGCTTCAGGTGTCACCAGCACTGAGACCTGAGAGCTCCTGGATGAAACTGTGCAGGGAATGCAGAGGTCAGCCTGCAAAATACAGAGGAGAAAGTTGCTGAAGGGAAGGGAAACAAAACCTCTGAAGGGAAGGGAAACAAAACCTCTGAAGGGAAGGGAACAAAACCTCTGAAGGGAACAAAACCTCTGAAGGGAAGGGAACAAAACCTCTGAAGGGAAGGGAACAAAACCTCTGAAGGGAAGGGAACAAAACCTCTGGAGCAGCTCCTCCAGAGAGCTCTGGCTGTACCAGATCTGATACCTGAGGAGTCCCTCTGCCCCTGAAGGACTTTATGGACAGGCAATGGATGGGTAAAGCCCGAGGGGTCTGGGCTGAAGGGCAGGGCTGAGGCTCAGCCCCTCTGGAAGAAGCTCAGGGCTGGCCAGGGAGGGACAGAGGGGGCAGCTCTGCTGGAGAAAATACACAAATCCAGCTATTCTAGAAGCTTTCAAACAGCTCCTTGTGCTGCTCCTGGCATGGATTCGGCAGGGAATGCAGCAGGGCTGCAGCAGCTTGGCAAAGGGCTGGTCCAGGGAGTGGTGACACCCCAGGGGGACTGTCCAGGGGGCTGTGACACCCCAGGGGGACTGTAACACATCCAGGGGCAGCACTGCATCTCCCACCCTGTGAGAGATGCTGATTGCACTTTAACTCGATGGATGCCCTTAAAGTTTCAGCCCTAAAACCTGTGCTAAACCCAAAGTTTCAGCCCTAAAACCAGTACCAAACCCTCTGAACCCATACTTGAGTGGCAATGACTGACCTGCCCTGCTCCAAGCCCTCCCCAGGCACAGCTGGGGGGTGACCTGGAGCTGCCAACCCTGCAGGCTGCAGCCAGCCCTGCTCCCTCTGCCCTGGGGAGCTCAGGGAACTCCAGAGGGTGCCCCATCCCAGACCCTTCTGCTGCCAGGCCACAGCAATTCCTGCTGGGCAGGGCCCCCCTCATCCTGTTCATGGCAGGAGCAGCCATGGCAAAAGGACAAATCCACTGAGCAGACAGGTTTGGTGTTCATGCCAACCTCCCACCACCTGCTTTACTACTACTACTACTACTATTACTATTACTCTTATCATTATTATTATTATTATTATTATTATTATTATTATTACTGACCGAAGTTTGCAGCTCAGGTCCTGGGTTTGTTCACCCCTTACATCCTCCAGAGCTGGGAAGAGTGGAAAAGCTGCCCACAGGAAATGCATTTGGCCAATTTGTTCCCCACTGTCCGTGCAATAACAGCACCTGCCACATCCTCAGCTGGGGCTGGGTATTACTCGTCTCTTTTACAGCCAAGCCAAGCCGAGTTCCTCCATACAAACCCATAGAAGTCACTCCAATTTATCCTCAAGGAGCAGCACAGGCGTGTGGGGCAGATCACCAGCACTCGCTGTTTATTTGCTGTCAGGAACACAGAGCACCAGGACCAAGAAGAACTAAGAAAAAGCCATGTACAGCTTCAAACCCAGCAGCAAGTAACAGCATTTTAAAAACCTGACACTGCTTTTACGGTTTATAAATCCATTTTGTTTTATTTTCCTTCATCCTATTTGTGGCAGACTCGTGTACTGCTACTAAAAATTCTTTTCAACTCCAGTGTTTTCCCTGTGCAGTATAATCTTGAGGAAAAAAAAAAAAATCACTTTTCACATTACTGAAAAGACATCTAGTGTGTTTTATAGTCTCCAGCACCTGGGAAAAAAACATAACAATTGAGTGATATGACATTTTTGGGAGAACACGAAGGCAATCTCTAAATGAGATTTGAGCTCTTAGGCAGCTTTAGCACATTCTGATACTAATCTGGATCAGATCTTACTTCCAGGAGTGATGTGAATTCAAAGCTAGGGTCACTTTCCAATTAAAACGAGGTAACAGGCTGCTCTTCCTGGGTAACTGGGAGATACGCACGGGTCCTGACCCTCCAACATCAAGCTTTTCAAGTAGAAACCTCCATTTACATCTGGTTTCTAATGTGCTTGCTCCAAGTTTCAGTCTTTTCCCCTGGCCCCTGTAATCCCCCAGGCCTCTCAGAAATGCCCTGTCCCAGCCCCCCCATCCCTGTCACTGTCACTGAGCTGTGGCTGCTTTCCTGAGAACCTGTGGAATCACCACGAGTCCTTGGCCAGGCTCCTGTCTCAGCTCTGGGAGCTGCCTGCTAACTCCTGCAGTTTTGCCACCTCAGACCTTGTGAAGGATCCATCCCTGTGCCTGTGCCCGGAAAAATGTCCTCTTTCAGGAGGGCAGTGACCCCGCAGATCTCCCCATGGTCACTCCCCTGGTGAGTGCAATGACCCCACAGATCGCCCCATGGTCACAGATCTCCCCATGGTCACTCCCTGGTGAGTGCAGTGACCCCACAGATCTCCCCATGGTCACTCCTTGGTGAGTGCAGTGACCCCACAGATCTCCCCATGGTCTCTCCCCTGGTGAGTGCAGTGACCCCCAGATNGTGAGTGCAGTGACCCCACAGATCCCCCATGGTCTCTCCCCTGGTGAGTGCAGTGACACAGATGTCCCCATGCTCACTCCCCTGGTGAGCACAGTGACCCCACAGATGCACACTCCCCTAGTGAGTGCAGTGACCCCACAGATCTCCCCTTGGTCAGTCCCTGGTGAGGGCAGTGACCCCACAGGTCACCCATGGTCACAGATCTCCCCATGGTCACTCCCCTGGTGAGTGCAGTGACCCCACAGATGTCCCCATGGTCACTCCCTGGTGAGGGCAGGGACCCCGCAGATCTCCCCATGGTCACTCCCCTGGTGAGTGCAGTGACCCCACAGATGTCCCCATGGTCACAGATCTCCCCATGGTCACTCCTTGGCGAATGCCATGGCCCCACAGCTGTCCCCATGGTCACTCCCCTGGTGCCCACCCCACTGTCCAGCAGTGGCTCTGGCTCCATGGGCAGGAGCCCAGCCCAGTGTTCCTCCCAGCAGGAGAACATCCCAATGTCACATTCATCCTGGAGGAGCACAGCACTGTCTCCTGGGAAAACCTCACCTTCTCCCATCTGCTTTTTGCCTCTGGAAGGTCCTGAAATGCTAAAGCCACCGTGTCTGGAGAGGGAGCTGGTGTTTGCCCAGGTGTCACTGCACAGCCTCGCACTGAGGGACACGAGACAAGAGACCTGGAAAAGCAGAGGAGCTGAGTGTGAAAAGCAAACCAAGCTTCTCTCCCGGCAGATGAAATCCAGCCACACTTCCAGGGGCGTATAGAGCTGATACAAAGCAGGCAGTCATCTAAACAGCCTCACAGCAGGTTGGGAGCAGTGCAGAATACAGGTGTCCTGTGGAATGAAGCCAGCACGAGGAAAAATAACAACAAAACCATGCACGAAGTTCCTCAGTTCAAAGAAAAACTGGATTTCTTGAGGAATCCAAAATTTTCAATTTGTTTTTTTACCGATGTCCAAGTAAACTCTGGAAATTTGTATTTAACTCCTGAGTTTTCCAGTTTTGCAAAGTGCATATTTTCAGGTGCCCAACTTCCAGTTTGTTTTGGGGGTGAGTTTTTTTAAAATAGTAAAATCCACATTAGAGAGCAGCAACAGGCAAATAGGAAGGATATCTTTATATAAACCCAGATTTTTTTGTGACAGACATGATGGAAATTAGCAGTTGATACACATGTAACATTGTTTATTTTGGCATTAAGGAAGCCCAAATCAATGTGCAAATAGGGAATATTTGTATACAAACAATCACAATTGTTGGCTTAGGAAAATGACAGGCAAATAACTGAGAGCTCCATTTTCCTGACCTTATAAAAATCACAGAGATTTCAGAAGACAGTTTCTCTCCTGGATTCTATTTGTTTAATGTATGACTAGAATAATAGCTTACAAGAAATAGACTGATCAAGCTACTTGCCTTTAAACAAGATTTCCTGTGTAATTAAAGGAAGTCTTCTATGCTCAGACATCACCCCATTAAATGTGACATGAAATGTAACCAATAAATAATTAAGTCCCTTATTAGTTATAAATAAAAGATCAACAATATAATATTTTAAGAGCCACATTCAATCAATTATCACTATTAGCTAGTAATTACTTAGAGATTAACACATTTAAAAATTAAATGAAAAGTTCAAACATAAAAAAAATCCATTTGGAAAGGGTACGATTAAGGAATTTCTGACATCTTGTGCAATCTGTGTTTTCTGTCCCCTGTATTTCATTCCTAGATGAGCATTTGTTTGCTTGGGTGAAATGAAGACACTGCATGTCAGGAATGACATGATGCAAGTGTGGAGTTCTCCACATCCTAAAACTCTAAAACAAGGAACGCACTTTAGCGGGAGAAACATTTCGGGACTTACAAATATTTTTCAATAATGCAAGTGGTTCATTTCTTATTAATTGTTGCTGTCACGACAACACCAACAGCCCTGAGGTGTCCTCCTGAGTAAACTCTGCTCGACAGACAGAGGTGTTTCAAATATTCCCTCACTCTTGGTCACAAAGGCACAAAGAGCTGGAAGTCACTGCTGATTTTGTGTTCCTAGGGATCCACACTGGCAAGGTCCAGATCTAATGTTTATTTCAATGAGAGAGAGCACATGGAGAAATCTCCACTGCTGGAGATGAGTTAATTGTTGTATTCCACAGCAAATTGTGTTTGGTTGCTCTGGAAAACCAAGTTCCAGCATCCATGAGCTCTGACACCTGCTAGTGTTGGGTGGGAAAACACAACGAACCAAAATGTGCATTTCAGTTTGCAAGAAAACAGATTAAATTAGTAATTAAGTACTTTCATAACATATTTGTTCAATCTACTGACAATACACAACAAAAATGTACTTTAACTTCTATTACTTGATATCCTGTATTAACAAACATTAAACTAAACAAGGCAGTTTGAATCTATCTGTTCATGTCACATGAATTCAGACAAAATTACACACATACACACATAATTATGACTCTCTGTCCTTCCATACTTCTGCAATCCAAGGAAAAAAGCCCAAAAGAGATGCAAGAACCCAGGAATGATGATAATTCAGCAGCTGGCCTCCCGTGTTCCACATCTAAATTGCACAGCACCAGGAAAAGACAGGAGATCAGCCACAGAACAGGAGAATTTCAAGTTAGATATCTGTGTGTGGCTGGAATAATCTACATTATTTTTTATAAACAAACATGACTCCTTTCAGGAAGAAAGATTCTTTTCTTTCAGTAGCTGAAATAAATTCAGACATCAACATCTGCAATTCTGGATGCAGAGAAATGAGCGCTGTGTACTAACAGCCTCCAACAGAACTGAGCTCAGCTGAACCTAATGCACAATAATTCACCACGTAATTATCAAATCACAGGGTCAAAACCCACACAGAAAAACAGTAACTTTTAGGCAAAATAAATACACACGCACACACAACAACGTGCACAAAGAGGGGCTTATCATTGTCCCATTTAAGGACATGACCTAATGAATTCCATCCTAATGATAGGAAATATTTCCTCGAAGAAAAAACTTCTTTGCATAATGAGATGTTGCTAGAATTTGTATCCCTTTTAGCTGAGACAAAAACATCCCATGAAGGAGCTGGAGTTTCAGTGCTGCCATGAGTTGTCAGCATCCCTACTGTTGACTCTAAATGTACTCAACTCTTTTGACTTAATTTTATTTATTGATCCTGATGCTCAGAGGTTATGATGCTATGTATAGCACACATGAAATATGCTGTTCCTCAGTGCTATTTCTGCTCACAGCTGCGAAGCAGAACTAATACATTTAACTGATAAATACATCAAAGGGAGCATGTCTAAAGCCATAAACATCTCCTGTGGTGGTGGTGTTTGTGCACTGCAGGAGGTGTTCTGCCGAGCCTGCGTCCCTCTGATGCAGTTATCATTATTCTAACGAAAGCATTAGTTGATTTGATTGCTTTTTAAACACCACTGTTGTCCATCATTGCTCCATTAGACATAGCTGCGTTCATTAGCAGGGAATGAAGGGCTTTCCATTCAGGCTGGATGGGTTTGTTGGAAGTGTGGCTGCCACACCACAAATCCAGCTCTTTCTGTTCCCCTGAACTCCTTATTCTAAGGTTACGATTGGAGAGCAACAAATCTGCATTTCCACAACTTACACCAGCAGGCTGACCTTGAAAGTTGCTGTCATTGCAAAAGATTAATTAGTGCACATAGAGGAGCTCATTTGGATTCAAATGTTTGTATCTCTCCCCCTGCAATAATTCCCATAAAGTTTCCATTCATTTCTGTTTATTAAACCTCAATCCGAGTACAAGCCTAGTAATATGATTCTGATTAAACCCTAAAAGTTGCAAACCAGCCTCAGCACCAATATCTGCAGTGTGTCCCAAAAACACATGCTCACGCATAACATTTGGTGATCAAATATTTATGCTCAGACTGCTAAAATTCCAGTGCTATGCTCATACTCAAGACTTCAGTAGTGACACCTTCAGCTTTTAAGGAAGGAAATTTAGACTTAACCTACTATTTAGACCTACTTTGCTTTCTGAAATTCTGAAATTCCTAAAGTTTATCTCAGAAGTCCTGAGTGTTGGTCTGAGCAACCTTCTCGTTCTGGAAATGAGCTGCGTAACAAACACCAGATCCTCTCCCCTGAAGGATGCAGACAAACAGCACTGGAACAGGTTGTTCAGAGGCTGAATATTCAGGGATGGCTGTTTAAGAGCTCCAGGCTGGAGAAAGCTGTGCTTGACCTCCTGGAGTGGCTGTGACAGGTCCCCTTCATGCAGGAGGCTGGACCAGAGCACTCCAGAGACCTCATTGTGACAACACTGAAGTCACAGCAGTCATCCAGGGCCACTTCAGCTAAAAACAGACTGTCACACGTGCAGTAATGCAAACCAGTTTTAGAGGATGCTCCAGGAATATCCTGATTCTTTCCTTTTTTTCCAGCAGACGCAAGTGAGACAGAGCAGGAAGGCAAACAGCAGAGCCAGCACAAAACAGAGCAGGAAAAGACGCAAGCACGGAACTAAGAAAATCCACCCGAGCCGATGCCTTGACTGTGCTCCAAAACAAATCTTGTAAAACCATTTCTCGGGGTGGTCAGCTTTGCAGGGATGACTCTGATTTCAATGCATGTCTACAGGCAGAAGTAAAGCAGAGATAGCAAAGACGTTTTTGGCAAAAGCAATGCTCTCCATCACTGAAGTTTGGAAATTACTTTCACTAGCTTAGAAACAAGCTGAGTTAATACTTAATGTTGGGAAATGGTAATTGACAGTAGCATTAATGGAATTTACAACCACATAGTTCTAAATACTTAGAATTACAATATTTAAAATCATTTTTTAAAGATAAATAAAAGACTCCACAGATAACATAACTAAACATCCTGATGTCCAGGTCAAAGTGAATTTAAACGCATATTTTGCAAAATAAATTCATTGTTTAGGACAGCAACACAAATAACTTTCTATTTAGAATTAGTGAATTGGAAGAGGTACAAAGAATTGTAAATGTTTCCTGGTTAGACACTAAATTTTAAAAGATTGTGAGGATGGGTTAATGCACCACAGGCAACCTCCTCTCAGTCTGGTTGAGAGACATTCTGGAGCTACTCCTTTTGTGTGTCCCCGAGAAGTTAATCGGGGGGGTTATTACGGCCAATTAGGAAAGTGCTGCTCCACATGGGTAGTTTTCAAGGAAAGTTTGCCAGAAATTCTCCAGACAGCCTCTAACTGCTCTGGAAATGGGAAGAGTGTTAAAAATGCACCCAGTGCCAAGATCACATCTTCCCTGCTGTGTGCTTGGAACAAATGTCACCGCCTGACATTTGCCAGGAAGCCTTGGGTCAGTTCTGGCTGTAGCAACCCAGTGCCTAAAAGTCTCTCTTTTTGCCATCAAGCTATTTCTCGGTGAACATGGAAAATGTCCCATGAAGCATATGGGAATTTCAAAAGTCTGTTTTATTTAGAAAACTCGACAGATAGGAACTCAGTTAGCGAGTTTTCCTTAAAAGAGGATCCAACTCTTTACAATCGCCTGTGATTTGTGTCCTGCAAATGATGAAACAACAGAGGAAACCACACTAATTCATGGATCCGGTGGAATGCTGCCAGAAGGTGGTGGCTATTCAGCGAACAAAAATGTGCTGCTGAAAAAGGAAGGTGTCAAAGGCAAATTAAACCGTAAATTAGAGCAAAAATAAGGCAAAGTCAGCAGTGCAGAAGGAAGCAGCTGTTCAGCATGTGCTGATATATCACTTAAAGGAGTCGAAGTTTGCAGTGCTTTGGTCAGGCTGCAGGCCTGCCCGGGTTGGCAGGTGGGTCCCAGGCTGCCCCCAGGACTCACGGAGCAGGGCTTGGGTGGGAAGGGAGGCACAAGGCACAAGGTCCCACCAAGAAACACCAAAGCACCATCCGTCACCTCGGACTGCTGAACCCACCCCGCAGGAACCCACCTCCCCAGGGCAGGAGATCAGCCATGGCCCAGGAACAGCCCCAGGCAGGGTAAAACCTCAGCCATGGCCCAGGAGCAGCCCCAGGCAGGGCAGGAGCTTGGCCATGGCTCAGGAACAGCCCCTGAAAGGGCAGGACATCAGCCATGGCTCAGGTACAGCCCCAGGCAGGGTAAAACTTCAGCCATGGCTCAGGAGCAGCCCCTGTCAGGGCAGAACATCAGCCATGGCCCAGGAACAGCCCCAGGCAGGGCAGGGCACAGGGCCAGCCCCGAGGAGCTCAGGGACACAGAACCTCGGGCGTGCCCTGAGCGCATCCCTCGCGCTCCCAGCTGGGAACACATCCAAGTTATTTCACAGTGTGACAGAATCGCAGGACAGCTCGGCCCGTGTGTGATGTGCCATAGATCTCCCTGCATTGCTCAGCACCAGGAAGGAAAAAAAACCTCCAAAACAACCCATAAAACTTCTGTGTGAGGAGGAATGTGGATTTTCTTCTTTAATATTTCAGCTGCTTTGTTCAAACCAAAGAAGCATATCCAGGGTAAAGCCGGTTGGGCATTCCCCAGAAAAGGAATTCTGTTGCGTTGCTTCAGTCAAAATGTTTCAGATTAATATAATGGCTTTGATTCCTTTCCTATCAAAAATGTTTTCCTGCTCCACACTGGATTTTCCAGGGAAGACCTGTCCTAGGCATGAAGCTCTGTCCCAGGAGCAGGAGGAGCCTGGGGGCCGGTGCTGTCTCCAGAGCCAGGCCAGCTCCAGGATGTCCCAGTGCCCCCCACAGCAATTCCTGCTGGGACTGAGCCCCATGGCAGGATGTGGCTGCACGGTGCCGTGCTGGGCCCTTTGTTGTGGTGGCTGCTTCAATGCATTCATCTTCTCCAGCCAACTGTGTCTTGCATTATCAATCTTTCATTAACATATCCCCTTTTTCCTGAATGCTGGGTTTTTTTTTTTAATTATGAGGATTAGTGCAGCTGTGTCTCATCAGACCTCTTGTGTCTTTTTCTGGGACTTTGTAAGGGACCCTGATTAAAGGCTCTCTCAGCTGTTGTTCTCTTCTGCGTTTTCCCCTCTATGTTGCCACTGAATATTAAGAATCTCATTGTTTCCTTTTATAATTATGTTAGTGCTTTGGCACTTTCAAGGAAAAGAAAGTATTTTTTACCGAATCCTTCCTTCCCTCCTCACCACCCCCCTCACTTTTTAACTGAAAGCCTCTTGCAAATGCACAGCATGGTTTTAGAAGCCTCGGCAGAGGAAGTGGTTCTGGGTTCTCCTCCACCAACATCTGCTGATCTCATTGTTTTCCCAGATTAATCCTCCCTAATTGAGTTGTAACTTTGCACAGAGCCTCCATTCACGAAGAACGAGCTTCCCACCTCTCGCTGTGGTGCCTTTCCTGTCTGCAGGGCAAGAAAAGACAAGGCTGCAAAAAGATCATGAGATGAAAGCCATTAGAGTGTCCGCTGATGAATAAACCCACTGGCCAGGTAGATGAAATGCAACCTGAAGAAAATCCATCTAAAAAGGTCAGAAAATGCTCCTATTCATAGGGAAAGCTATCATTAGGTTTATTTTAAACTGACTTGTTCACTTACAGCCTTTACCTGCTAAATACAATTATCAAAGAAGAAGGTGGTGGCCATACAATAGAGTTTTAAAGCTATAAATTTTTGGTTATGTGTATTTTTCTTAATTGGTATTTTCATATTGAAACAGCCCTCCAAATTCAACAATTCTGTGCAGTGGTGTTTTTAAAACCTCAGAAGCAATTTAGGGAGCTTTGTCCTTTATATCTACAGACAATCTGGATTGCTCCTGAGAACCACATAACAAAACTTCCCTTTTTTTGGAAGTCATTACTCCTAGAACGCAGATATTTTAATTCAATGTTATCACAGAATGCTTTATAATTACAGGAAAGAAAATTAGGAGATATATTTGTAATACAAACTGCTAACTACTTTCAGCTGGCAACACTATGTCCTTGCATGAAAATCATCCTGTTACATTCCATGCCTGTGCATGAAATGTAAAGCTCATGGCTCCTGTAAGAGACAAAAGGTGGGGAAAAAATAAATACCAAAATGATTTGAGTTGCCACAAGAAATAAGGCTAACATTTGCTTTCTTTTATCCTTCTGCTCCCCTCTCTACAACAAGGTAGAATGCAAAATTTCCTTTAGTCTTTGCAGATATTTCTATTTGCCCAACCTCTCAGAAATACCAGATGATTCCTAGAAAAGCTTTTTAATTTGATAAACCTAAGAACAGGAGATTGAAAGAGATCACGTAAAGAGGGCTAAAAACAGGGTTCATTTTCATTTCAGGGTTGAGAACATGTTAATGTCAATGAGCAGTTAACAGTGCATCTGGTCCTATACAGAAATAACAGTTCCACAGAACCCTAGCCAGGAATTTTATCAATTATGTAGGATCTGAATGTGAATGGAAGGCAAGGAACAGATTTTCAGTGCTCTGACGTGCTCGCAGTGTAACATCTCCCTTGCTACTTTCTTCCACCCTTGTGGCCAGAATTCATCCTCAAGGAGGAAATATCTGAATGAACTTGGACACCACCCGAGGAGCTCAGCTTCTCCACACTGACTTTATTTGGTCTTTTGATACGCACCAAAAATGTCCCGGAAAGAATTTCCAGGAAATGCTATTTCGAGCAAGACAATGATTTCTGTACTTATCCTTAAGAGGTTAAAAAATCCCTTTAACACACAAATGTTTTCTTTGGAAATTTCTTCTTTGCACATGCCAAACAAGGAATTCTCCTTGCAAACGGAGAGTGATGCACCTTTTTTCTGAAACGTATAAAAGAAACAAATCAAAAGTTGGTTTAACCGGGAGAGAAGATGGGAGCTGTGATTTGCTGTGTTCCTGGAAACAATGAGCCAAGAACAAAATGCCACTGAAAAATAATTTTATTCACGTCCCTTCCAATAGCCAGCCTCTCTTAGTACACCTTGATTCATATTTTCCTTCATTTTGCACTAACTAATCACCCCATGGGCCACCTATTGCCCTTGACGTCAGAGGGAGTTGTGTGCCCAACCTGAGCACAATCTATTGCTCCTCAGATCTACAGTTGCTTTTTTCCCAGCTGCATAAGAAGCTATTTTCCAGGCTTGGCTATAAATTCATGGAAAAAACCCTTGAAATTTACTATCTTGTCCTGAGATACCTATGAAATGTATGATAGTTTTTACAATTCATAAAGTAAAATAAGGATGATTTACAGCGCCCTGCAATGGCTGGTGACAACCAAGGACACCCGTGGCACGCTGCTCTTGTACCACAGCCCATAAAAAACGCTGCAAGTCCTCCCAGCAAGGGAAGGCAGCCCTCCCAGCAGCCCTGTGGCTGGGGGAGCCGTCCCTGGGAGGTGGGGATGGGCTTTAAACTCCAGAGTTATTGCTTTCCCTGCTCCTCCGAGCCCCGGGGAGCTGCGGGCTCTGCACAAGGCAAGGATTCACCTCCTGTTCTCTCTGTCCTGCTCAGAACCAGAACAAGAACTCACACACCTGGGCTGAAGCTGCACTTTGAGAGCTTTCCTCATTCTCTTACTGGTAAATCTCAGCTCACAGCTCTATCCAGGAAAAGGAACCCTGTCAGGAGAAGGAACAATCCAATATGCTCCCATCCACATCACAGGGATTGTGAAA
Source organism: Origma solitaria (assembly GCA_013397895.1). Taxonomy (NCBI): domain Eukaryota; kingdom Metazoa; phylum Chordata; class Aves; order Passeriformes; family Acanthizidae; genus Origma; species Origma solitaria. The sequence goes on from VZRL01002080.1 coordinate 747,783, forward strand.
TCCCTACACCTACTGCCTTCTCTGAGCTGGGTTTCCTGCCTGACCTGAGAAGGCAGTGCCTGCTCTTTTCCTGCAGAAATAGAAAACTCTTTCTGTGAGGGCGCATGGAGCAGTGGCCAGAAGTTACTCAGGTGTTATTGGGCCCAAACCATCACAACAGAGCACCTTCACATTATTTATATGACCAGGGGAATAAACTCTCCTTCCATGGCGTTGCCTCCAGAGCTGTGCAGACATGCACATACTTTCCAGGCGTTTTTCCCAGCTACCAGGAGCAAGAGAGGCTGATCCAACCAGAGGCTGAGTGTCCTTCTCTTTCCGTGCTGTGCAGCTGGGAAAGAGGAACAAAGCAGTGCCTCCTCTTTCAATGACTTGGGGATCTGGCTGCCCATAATGGCAGGAGAAGGGAGCTGCAGGGAGTTCCTGCAGCTTTCTGGGGGATCCCACCGGATCAGGGCTGCTTGGCAGGGTAACATCCTGAAAGAATGATCAGTCCTGCCTTAAGCAAACCATTTTCACCTCCGGTTCACTTCCTACACTTCCTACTTCCCATATTATACTATTGGCTGGGCCTGCCCCAATGTCTTCAGGACCCCACTCTTTCCTCTAAGGAGAGATTTCCAATCTGGAAAATAAGATTCTACATTTAAATTCCTGAAGCAAAGCTTTTTAAAGGGATTTATTTCAGACCCACCACAAAATCATTACAAATAGCTTAATGTAATTCATAAAGCCAATGGCAAGCCTGTGCTTTGAGAACTGATTTCATCACAGGACCTCAATAAGGCCGAGTTTTCACCAAATGAATTTGGCAGTGGCAGTCACAGCTGCCTCTGCAGTAAAGGTCACCCCCTCAACCTCACCAGGTGAAGCAACAATTCTTTCTGTTCACTGCCTTCCTTGGCTCGAGGAAGGAAAGATGAAGGATTGTGAATGATCATTTAAAATTTATTTTAATAAAGATTATCACAGCAGCATGGTACCTGGGCATGCAAAGGAAATTTCCAGTTACAAGATCTGCCATATCCCAGCCTTAGCTCTACTCCAGACAAAGTGAGCTACCCAACATTTCCTCTCTGTTTCTCCATTTGTTAAAAAAAAACCCCAAAAACCAAAAAAAAGCAAGCAGTAAAATAAACAACCCTCACTGAAAGTCCTCCCTCAAGTTAAGCAATGCAAGGGTTAAACAGATAATATTTTAGTGAGCTTTGAAAACAATGTCTGACGATCTAATGCTCTCTTTCCTTGACAGATGGCTTAGAAGAAATCTGGGAAGCCTTACCCATGGAAAAAAATTACTAGCCTTAAGAACAATTCATATAACATATCTGAACACATGGCTGCCTTTCAACACTTCTGCTTAACTGGGAATAGGATTCAAAAGCCACCATCCCCAAGGAGCTTTTCTCTTTGCAAAGATCCCACGTCGGAGCTCTCTTCTGCCTCTCCTCAAACGCAGTCTTGCCACGCTGTTTGCTGAGCTGAGGACTAAAATAAAACCAGCATCTCTATTACCTTATAAAATGTTGAAATACTGCTTGGTAATTTTACAGATAAGAACTTACTACTATGAATGAATAGCCCTGAGTATTATGTGTGTTGGCAGAGTAGATGAACTTTTTTCAACAAAACCAGGGGGAAAAAAATAAGAAAATGTCTCAATTCACTATTCTAAAAAAAAAAAAGGCAAAGTTTTGCAGCTCCCTGAAATGAATATTTAATGAAAATTAAATGCAGGTATACATTTAAATAAAATTATTTTGATATAAAAATGCCAGGAAATATTTCCATTTAATCTCTTTTGTTCATTGCTAAATATAACCCTTTTACAATTTCTCACAAATGTGTAGCAACAATAAGAATGACAACCTGCCCGAGGGTGAAACATTTAGGTACTTTCAGTGATGCAAACCTGATCTTCTAATTGCCCTCACCCTTAAACTTTTCCAGTCACTGCTGTATATCCAAACCTGATTTTCTAACTGCCCTCACCCTTAAACTTTTCCAGTCAGTGCCCTGTGCCCAGGTATGGTGCAGCCTTTTCATCCCACCCCCTGTCCCGTACCCCTATGGATCACCCAGTCCCATTAACACTCCAGAGTAATCCCATTTGCTGTTCATTAAAGGGGCTGCTGTGTGTCCCTCACCGCTCTGCTGATCTCCCATGGAAATAGAAGGGTGCGGTGATCACAAACCGTACGATGGGCACGATGATGCCCATGGCTGTCAGTCCCCATCCGTGTGTCCCTCAAAGCTGTGCTGGCAGGAACATTCCAGGGCAGCAAACACCCCAGGAACATTCCAGGGCAGGCTGTGCCCGGGGAGCTCGGGACAATCTGCTGCAAAATCCCAAGTTTTTGCCACTCCTGCTGGCCCCAGCAGGCTCCAGGCACTGTCCTGCTGGGAGATCTCCGCGCTGTCCCAGCAGCCGTGCGCTGGCACAGCCCTGCAGAGCCTGAGTGCACCCCAGCAGCAGGGAGGGGACAGCCCCGGGGTGACCCTGCTGAGCCCAGGGCTCCCAGCCCTGCAGGGACTGCCAGGTCTGTCTGAGACATGGCCAAACCCCAATGTCACCGAGCCACAGCGGGATGGACACTGGATCTGCTTGCACCCAGCCCAGTCCCCACCCCAGGGGCTCATCCCAGAGCTCCAACAGAGCCACCCAGCCTGGGGACAGCCACTGCCACCCAGCCTGGAACAGCCACTGCACCCAGCCTGGGGACACACACAGACACCCAGCCTGGGGTCACACACTACCACCCAGCCTGGGGACATCCACACATACCCATCCTGGGGACACACACTGCACCCAGCCTGGGACAGCCACTGCCACCCAGCCTGGGGACACCCACGGCACCAGCACCAGCTGCAGCATAACTCTGCCTTCAGCTGCACAGCCCCAAAACATTCCTGTCTCCTGCCCGACACCACTCCTGTCCCCTGCCGCACGCTCCACTCCTGTCCCCTGCCACACACCCCACTCCTGTCTCACACATCGCAGCACCCCGAGTTGTATTTACTTTATCTCCACCCCTGCAAGGCCACCCAGAGGAGCGCAGCACTTGCAGCTCCAGTCTCACAGCCCTACTGGTGATTCAGGAGTGCTGCTGAGGGGGGATGGAGACAAGGGAAGCTCAAGGGACTCTGGTGGCTGTTTCACTCCCCCACAGCATATGCTTCAGTCAAATGGATGCACTGCCACTTGAAAGGACTTTCTGCCAGGCACAAGGAAACAAGGATGTTTCTAGTGACAGCATAGTCAATAAAGCAGGGAAATCTGGGATCAGGAGACTCACAACCTATGCTTTAACAACACTTGTGTAGACATAACACCAAGGTCTGGACCCAAAGTGCAGGGGCAGCTGATACAACAGCATATTTATCCACTTCATGATTTACTAAAACCGCACTGGGTGACATCCATGTGTTCAGTTTAACAGGCAGCTTCCCATTCCTTCCCTCATTCTGGCCTGCTCCCCACATTTTCTACTAGTCATTCCCAGCTGTGGCCTAATTAGGATGAACCTACAGTGCCTGAATTATATTTCTTTCTCTCTCTTATCTCTTTCATTCATGTTTTTGCTTCAATCAAAGTGTTGCTATCATTTGGATACTCCCATCAAATCGTGACTTCCTAAAGACCACCTGAAGTGGTTTTTAGTTCTGCTCATCACAATGACATGAAAGGCAGAGTCTTTTCGGGGCGATATAATTTTCTCTGCTCATTGTCAGCTAAATTCTTACAGGGCAGATTAAAATCTTCAGTTTCCTTTAGGAAAAGGGATAGCATATAAGACTTCATAAGTGCTTATGTGTGTGTCTGCTTGCAAATGAGTGAAATAAGGACAAAATCCCTTCAGCAGCTGCTTTACTCCCCTCCTAGAGCCCGTTGTTATCCACCAGAAAAATAGGAGGTTCAATCCCTACTCTTTGTTGATCCCTAGCGTGGTTTATAAAAACCCTTGTAGCAGGTGATAATTACAACAACAAATGACATGAATGATGGATAGAATACAGAGGGGACCGACCCATCAGTATTCCTTCTTCCCATGTCCTAAGCCAAAGCAGTTCCCATCCCCTGGGGGAGGAAACCATCCTCCTGCATTAGCTTTCCTTTAGCTGTGCATATTCCCTATTTTCCTTTCCTTCATCCCTGATCTCCAGCATTTCAATCAGTATGCACTGCCACCTCCTTCTTCTCCATACCCTGAGTTCCTAGAAGTTTGGTCTGAGCATAATTGATTTCAATTCTCAGTCCCTCTGAGGAAGCAGATAACAAGGCAGGGGAGCTGTGCACAGAGGCTGAAGGACAGCAGAGCCCTCCATCAGCCCTGCTGCACACACAGGGCTGAGCGACAGCCAAATGTGCACTGTAAATAGACTTCCTCTCTCCTGCTACCCTTGCACAGCGTGAGAAACCGCCCAAGAAACCCAGGGCCCAGAGATGCACATTTACCTCTGCTCCGGGATATCCTTATCACCAAAAGCTATCCAGGCAATATCGTTTTTCACTATCTTTTTTCCATGATAATCACAAACACCACTTTGGCAACCACGCATTGCCTTTGTCTTATCCAAGGTCCCCTTTTTCTTCTTTTTAGTGCTTCAGTATTGGACTTGGGGCATTTCTGAGTAGCTTGAGGACACAAAGGCACATCTCAGAGCAATATTGTAATGGCTGTAAGGCTGAACTGTGTTGGCACCTGGTTTGTCAGCTGGTGCCAGGAAACTGCGACCTGAGAAAACCTCCTGTGGCACAGCACCTGCAAATCTCCTGCAGGGTCCGGTGGGGATGGATGAGTCTTCTCTTTTCATTAATATTCTAACAAAAATAACCAATGGGGAGCATTTAATGTCACAACTCAACCTTCCACATCATGAGCTCTTTGCTCTTCATTCTTCTGTGAGTATCAGAAAATCATTAATTTTTCTTGTGGCATTTCCAAGTGAACAAGAATAAGAGGATCAACAGAAAAGAACAATGACAACACGGAAAGGAGCCACCGGCATCAAAATTGAATCCCTGGTTTAATTATGTGAGACTCATCAAAAGGAATCATCTTTGTTCCCAATATTGCTCTTTCTTTAGACAGCCATGCACAAAGCCAAGGGAAAAGGTCTGCTGTGTCAGCCACAGGGGCTGAAGGAATGGAAACAGACACTGTTGTGGGGACTCCGAACCATAAACACCTAAAAGCAAAGGGAAAATGAAGGCATATAAACCCAGAGAACAAACAATCCCTGGCCTTTGGTTATTCCTTTAACTCTCCCATATTCAGAAAAATCCCTCCACCCTCCAACACGGGGATTAGATGGGTAGGAATCCCTCAAGTGTAAAACAGAGTATTCTCCACTAATCTCACTGGATGGACATGCAGCATCACATCACTAATCTGGGGCAAACAAAGCAGCTCTGTACGAACAGCTGAGGGGGTGCACAATCAGCGATTTAGCAGACATGGCCTTCTAATAAACACAAAGCCAATCTGGACTTAATGTGTTTAGGGCAACCTTTGAAGTACAAAGTTGCCTCTCAGTGGTCTTAGTGCAGATTTCAGTGCAATTAAAAATCTGTAAATCACAGGAAACACAGAAAAATACAATTGCTATGCACAAAGAATGTCTTGTTTGGATGTAAAACATCCTCTTGTACTAGAAACCACATTGTATTTTGCATTTATGTGACTCATTTCATTCCTTAGCCATATCATGAGCCTATAAAAACCTTTTCATTAAATTAATGCTGTCTTTCTCCTTTACCATGATGTGCCTGATTAAAATGCCACTATATATTTTTTTCCCCTTTTCTTAAAGGCCTAATCCCATAATACTTTATAAAGATCTTATGCAGAGATTGAGCTCTTTTTTCCCCAAACCTTTCATCTTATTCAGTTTGATTAGGGTCATGGGGCCAGGCTCATCCCGAGTGTAATTCCACTGGAGTCAAAAGAGCCACTCCAATGATCAGAGCAGACCACAGAAGCAAACATTTGGTGCCCTACATTTGGCAACACAAAAGGATAATGTTGTATTTATTCCCTTCTCAGTCTGAGCCACACTTTGATAGATCATTGGAGAGGCTAATGAGTCAAACAGCCTTTTGCAAGAGTAAATACTCCAAATATAACATGCTCCTCAAATTATCTCCCTGTTCTTCATCCTTTCTTCAAACCTTCCAGCCACTGCAGTGAGCACTTTGGATATGATGTGCTGCTTAGTCTTTCAGGATGAAAATTATCTTGTGCACGTAATTTTAACCAGTCCATCTGGGATGAGTTGCTGGAATCTTCCTCTCTGCTTAAAAGGCAGAATTCACCAGTTTCATCTTAAAGGTCTTTATCTCCCCACCAGCCACGCAGCAACTTTTTAGTAACTTATAAATGGTTATAATTGTCTGGTTCTGCATGTACCAACGCTGTTACAGGTAATTTGAAATAAAGTCACCTACGGACAAAAGTCACCGAACTATTAAAGATCAGCAATAATTTTTTTTCATTTTGCCACCCAAAAACATTCCCAGAGTGCTGTAGATTCTGTCTTGTTTAACAAGTAGGCATTGTACACAGGGGCTTCACTGAACAATCCATGGCTCTTCCTCATTTGGGATGAAAATGAAGAAAAATGGAAGCTTAAAGGGAGAAGGGATAAGAAAACTGTGAAAGTCCTTGGAGCTGCACTGTTTCTGAACTGCAAATATTTATAATTTTTATGTCATCCGATAAAACCTGGACTTCGCAATCCATTCTATTTAACATCCTCTTTTAGGAGCTTGATAGTCCCCATTCACTTCACATATTCCGGGTTTACTGCTTTCTCATTCTGCTAATAATAAAAAGGTGCCACAGATAATTAAAAACAAACGCAGTCCCAGCATTCATTAAAGAAAATATGAACTTCTGAAAAGCTGTCACATACAATAAAGCAGTGTTATCTGCCCAGAATTACAGTGATTTCAAATGGATAAGTCTAGAGAACAAAATCCACCAAAATGCAGTTAAATTAATTGCTGTTTTACAAGGGGGAGCTTAAAAATGGAGTAATTAATTGACCTACTGCTTGCGGCAATTTCCCCACAGTTAACAATCACTCCTGCAAAAGATGGAAAACCAGCCTTGTTTCATTTGAAAAGAGGGGAATCAAATCAGTGCAAAGCAACACTGCCAGGGTTTTCCTGATACACATATCAGAAATGTACAGTGGAAGGAGAAAATATCTGTGGAAAGGGATAAGTTCCAAACTCACTTTTATCTTTGCAACTTCACTGCACCCAACAGCATTATTTCAAATTAGGACTGGGGTTCTCCCAGTGCCCTGACATTGGGAATATTTAGCCCTGGGCTCCCAGTTACCTAGGTGGAGAACAGTGTGATTTGAAATTAATTGAAAAAGTCATTTTAGTAGCAGAGATTCAGGAAAATATATGGGTTTATTCACTATAGGGACATTTTATTTACTTGTTCATAACTCTGAAACAAATTGTGCAAAATACCTTGAAACATGGTTTATTAACGTAGCTCCAATTGCCTAATTTGTCATCCACAGAATTCCTAATAATTTAAATTAATTCTAAAAAAAAAAAAAAACCCAAATAAACAAACAAACCAGAAATTGCACTAATATTCCAAAGACCTCTAGAGTCTGCAAAAATATCCAGGCACATTGTGTGGGTGCTGCCTGGACAATGTACAAAAATCAGGCACAGTGGGAACAGATCCATCGGGATCCGAAAGAGGACATATGGGTGCAGTGTCCCCCAGAAGGAATCAAAATAGTGACAAATGATGAACAGGGCACCTGAAGGGAGGACACTGCAATCCCAAATGTCAGGATTTCCCTGGCAATGCAGGGTTGGGAAAAGGGGAAGCACACCCACAGCATCATGGAGAAATGGAGCCCTCAGTCTCACCCCTCCCCTTCCTGGGGATCCCTAACACCGACCTGGGATTTTTGGCTACCACTCAGTATTGACTGATTCTGGAAAACCAGAAATGACTCCAGTGTAGCTCCTTCTAAGCTGTAATTATTCCAAATAAGCATAAGTTGGACTATTCTCCATGCATTAACCAAATTTGTGTTCACTGGAGTTCATCCTCTCCTGTATTCCTGGTCACTTCCATGAGGTCCTTGGGGCTTCTTGCCCTAAACAACCTTTTTGATGGCTCAGAGGAGTTTTGTGTTACCTGAAAAGTTGGAGGTTTCAGTGTTCACTTCATTCTCCTGATAATCAGGGGAAAAAAAGCCATCTTTCCCCAGTCTAGAGGGCAGGGCTGGATGGGATCTTGGCAATTAGGAATTGTTCCCTGGCAGGGTGGGCAGGCCCTGGCCCAGGGTGCCCAGAGAAGCTGTGGCTGCCCCTGGATCCCTGGCAGTGCCCAAGGCCAGGCTGGACATTGGGGCTTGGAGCAGCCTGGGGCAGTGGCAGCTGTCCCTGCCATGGCAGGGCTGGCACTGCATGGGCTTTGAGGTTTGTTCCAACACAAACACTTCTTTAATCACCATCTTGCAGAAGGTGTTCTTTGGCAACAGGACCCTGACTCTCCCCAAACCCAGCAGTCACCAGGCATTGTTTCATCTAAGTCAAGGGCAATGGATTTCTTCACTTTTTTCAGCCTTTGGTGCATAAACTCACAATATTTTTAAAAATGCAAATATATTATATGTCCACTGAAACTTCTTTATTCTCATCCTTTACTGATACCCTAAGCAACTGCAGCAGCCATAGAAGAGAATTTCCCCCAACAGAAGCAAACCTTGTTCCAACAGACCAAATTTATTCATCTGCTCAGGGATTTTATTCTTTAGATGAATCCCATGGACTGAAGCTGTGCCTGTCAGTCCATTGCCCCTCTCCAGGACTCCACCTAGAGCTTGCCTTGAAGCTTCAATGCACATTCCAAAAATTATTAGGACTGGAATCAACACGGGTGGAAATTCTAATTTAGAGCCTACTTTGATAGAAAACTTCTGAAATGCAGGCTTTGTAAAATGCCTCCTCATGCTGTAAAAGAAAGTAGGAGAAGACTCACATTTGTTTAATGCAATTTTTCTTACAGTTTATAAGCACCTAAAGATTTCAGATCAAAAGTGGACCCTAATAAAGAATGCAAATTTCACAGTTGTGACAAAAATGCAAGGTGGGAACAGCTTATAAATGTAGGAAAATTCCCTAAATGCTGTGGGTTTATTCCTTAAAAATAGTTCTATTTCTGTGAACAAGAGCACTGGAAATTATCACAGTTTCTATGAGGTTTTTTAGTGCTACGTCAAGGATTTTGATGACATCCTGATACAGTGGTCGAGAGATCAATGTATTTCATTTTTTGAAATTTAATTCAATATATTTGAATATTAGTGAGCCATTAATATAAAGTATCATAAAACCCTCTCAAAGCAAGTGTAATTTGGGGGTTATGGTAGATGTTTGGGGGGTTATTGGTTTTGATTTTTAAAAAAGTTTAAGTCCACAAACATACCAAAAACCATACAAAAACATACCAAAATACACTAGGATTTATATTTTCATGTTTAAATAGTCTATTATTCATTCCTCCCTTCCACACACATTAAAAAAATTATGCAGAGGATTTTACTTGAAGAGAGTTATTATAATATGTGGATAGTATTTGATGTTTTTGGTGGGAAATGGCTGTGGAATATGCACCACCAGATCAGATCATTTCATCAAGCACAGCCCTCAGAGATTGTTCCAGCGAAGGATTAATTACACCGACTCGAGGCAGATAAAATATATTTTGGCGCTGCTTCCGACAGATGAAAATAAAACAAACAATAAGGATTGGCTTGCAGCTAACAATATGCAAAATTAAAGAATATAACAATTTTAAACTTTTATGGGAGTGCTGATTAGCTTTTGTTCCAAAAGCTGCAAAGAAGAGCCTTTGCTGTTAATCTCGTTATGCATCCACCGAGCAAAGAGAGCCTCAGAACTCTGCTCCTCACACAGGATAACGACACTGAACCTATGCTGTTTGGCAAAAAGGGCTTTTGTTTTAATTGGTCAGAAGTAGAACAGTAAGAAACTCAAATTATCTCTAAAGGCATCGATGACTGTGTAAGCTGATTATAATAAAGTGTGTCCTATGCATTTTCCATTTGAAGGTTAAATTCTCAATTAATTTTTCAGCGTGTTGCCATCTCAGCTGAGCGTGGTTGCTAATTGCAATGAAACAATAGTTTCCAAAAGCTTTGAATTCACATCCTGGATTCAAGACACAGTCAGAGATCTCTGAGAGGGCTGCAGCCCAAACCAGAATCACTGCATAATGCCCAAATTCAAACACCAACATGATTTCTCAGATTAATATTTTAATTTTTTTTAAATTCTGGAAAAGTAATGACTTCTTATTCTTGGTTACATTTATCCTGCATTTTTCAGGCTCATTTATTTTTTTTCTTGAAAGCAAAAGCCTTCAATAGCCAATATCTTAAATATTCTTCCATAAAATGTACAGAGAACAAAGAGAATGCACAAAGCGATATTTCAAAGTTGAGTATCTGAATGAATTTTATCTACAAATAATAAGCTTAAAAAAAATCTAATCTACTTCAAACTCAGAATTAACTAGCATCCTGTTGATAAAGAATATTCCAGAACATAGTTTTCTTTGTTAAAAGCCTTTTAATAGCTGCCTTCTACACCTTCCATTGTTTTATGCCAGCGACCATCACAAATCACTTATTTTCTCTTGGTATTAAAAAACTCCAAGTACCTATAAAAATATCTACATTCTCTACAGGTTCCAAGCCCTTCTCAGCCTACATTTCATCTGGGGCAGAAGCAGCTCCAGGCCATGGGAACTCCAGGGCTGTTCTGTCCCTCTCTGTGGCTTTGCTGAGCCTGTTAAACACATCCTTTGGCTCAGAAATGACAATGGGTGACACTGGCATGGGAACAGCTTCAAACCAGATGGCATTCCAGCAAGGAAGATTCAGTCTGAAAAAGCACAAATTCTGATGGGAGCCCTCTGCTCAAGGCTGGAGCCCAGTAGAAAAGCAGCCAAATCCATTCAAATATCTCACCAAAACCAGGAAATAGCATTTCCATGGGAGCACAACTGAATTCTTCCATGGGCTACAGGTACAAGTTAAGCAGCTTGGAATTTTGTCTTCTATCAGACAATCCAGGACAAAAAGTGACAAAGTTTAGGCCTAAAAATAAAATAGCAACAGCCAGCCCAGGTGGGCAGGGCCTGGGCTCCATCCCATCTTCCAGAGCTTCCAGTTCTGCTCAGAGCGATGCTCACACCTTTGCCTTCAGACACCTGTGGGAGTGCAGCCCCTTAAATGGACTCTTTGTCCGTTTTTAAATCAAATTTAAAACAGACAGCAAACAGGTGAACAGACAGCAAACTACAAAATCAATCACATTTTCCTATATTTAAGATATGTAAATTTATATGAACCCACCAGAGCACATGTGGAGGACTCTGAGTTATCTCACAAATATATCATGGGAGTCAGTAAAATGGATAAACAGAATGCCTGAAGGGATTTGGGGTGGATCAAGATGGAAAGGTCTGCCTGAAGGTGGGGTCTGTCCAGCCCCTAAATTGTCCCCTCTGTCCCCTGTGACCCAAGGCAGCCCAACCTCAACACCCACTGATCCCAACTACCAGAATTCCAGCGGACAGAAAGAAATTGCAGCTGAAAAATTCCCCAGTAAATGAGTGTATACAGGGCTGTTAATTAACGCAGAGACCCTTCAGCTATGTTGGGTTTTTTTGAGAGGAGTTGTTGGGGTTTTTTTTAAGGTTGTAAACTTCATAATTTCCTTACATTAAAACAATTTGTGCCAAATTCCGTTGCTAGCTCGCCAGTGTTAATGAGAGAAGACATTCACACTTTTTTGAAGCTGACATCCTTATTATCCCTTTGTTTACTGAAATACAGTGATGAGGCAAAAAAAAAAAGTCACAAGTAAAGAGTACAAAAGAAGGAGGAAAAATCTAGGAGATAAAAAACATTCATAAGATTGATAAGCAGTAAGAGAGGAAAAAAGTACCTAAAAATGGTATCACATGAGGTAAGTTTTATATCCAAAGGTGGATTATAATTTTGGATTTTACATCTCCTAAAGATGGAGCTTGCTTTTACAATCCCCCTGCTCTCCTGTATGGCTGTGGAAAGGCTCCTCAATGTCAGGCCATTAATCTTGTGACCCTTAAAACCTTTCTTTGTTTAAAACAATGAAGAAAGACCTTCATTCAAGCGCAGTTGCAATCAATGGAGAAAACATTAATCACTTGAGAAGTGGTGTTTTGAGACTCATGAAATTGAAATGAATCACAATATGAAAAATGCAATTATTTTTAAGGGCTTTGTTTTGTTAACATTCAGTGACTCAATCTGCTATCCTTGCCTAGGTGTTTTGGGGGGAGGGAGGGGTCCCAGTGCTGTTTTGGTGCTGGGTGCACTGGCCCTTTCAACTGCCGTGAACAATTCCCACCTCGTGGCAGGGCCTGTTCCCCCTCTTATCTTCCCATCCTGCACCTCAGCTCAATCCCACACTCAAACAAGCCTGAATTTCCCCGTGGCATGGCAGGATGATTATCTGTCCTTCTAGGAGTGATTTTTTTTGTTGTTGTTTGAAGAGGCTCTGCTTTCCTCAGAGACCCACTAAGACAAGCATTCAACCTTGGAATAAAGAAAGAATTCACGTGCTATTTATTGACCTATTAGCTTGGAAAGGCTTGTTTGTCTGATAGGTCTGGATCCTGCAAAGGACTCAATAAATTGGCGTTCAGAGCGATGTGGCAGGGAACCAAGCAAGTACAGTTTGGGACAAGAGTGAAAAAGAACAAATGAGAATAAAAGGCAGCTGATGGTTTCTGTAGCTCCCCTTGCTCTGACAGAGCAGCTCAGGCTGGGCAGAAAATCAACACTGACTGTCCAACAGCCAGAGCAGAGCACCACAGGGGACACCAGCCAAGTGTGTTAGTGAGGCTGGAAACCTGCAAAATTGGGCTCTCAGAGCCAGAAAAATGGGATTGAGGGCCTTGACAGACAGATCTGGAAACCACTTGCAGAAAATGTTCAAACTTTGACCAGTTTTACTGATGGGAAATAACACAAAAGTTCTCCGCAAAAGGAGAGATCAATTCTTTTGAACAGTTATTGCTTCACATCCTAGTAGGGCTAGGAAGGGCCCAAGGAAGGACTGGGTTTTGTCTGGAGCAGAACCATCAGGCTGCAGTCAGAAAGAGCTTTAGATATTTATTGTGATGGTGATTTTGTCTGCAAAACAGGACAACTCCGGGGCTGCCTTTCCCCAGAGAGCCTGAGCTCCCTGTGTTCCTCACAGACAGAGGCTTTCCTTTAGGATTTGCCTGGCATTCCAGCACCCGAGGGGATTTCGATGGACACAGTCTGTCCTCACCAAATTCCAAAGACAATTTGCCACAAAAGGAGCAAAGGACTTTGCCACAAGGATCTGCTGACGGCTCCTGCAGCACCAGGGCAGCTCAGCAGCTCCGTCAGGAACACTCCCAGGAATTTCTCCAAGTTCGCTCTTTGTGAACAGCAAACCCTGCCTGCGTTAAAGGATCACGGAATCCTTTCCTTTCCCAGGAAATAAATATCTCTGAAGAAATGCAGGATTGCAGATACAGATTGAGCAGATGATGCCCTCAGCTGGAAGCTCTAAAGGCTGCTGTCAGCGCAGGGACACCTATTGAGGCCACACCATGACTTCAGCTCCAGGTGGAGGCACAGGAATCTCTGATTAGAGTCTGATAAGAATTCTATGAGTCCTGAGCTCTCAGAAGATGCAAAGGCATCAGAGATCGGTGGTTGTGGCCACCTTCACCATCATCCAACCCCAAAGTAGCAAAGGAAAATCAACAACAACAAAAAAAAGAAATAAGTTATTTCTGTCACAATTAGTCTGCCCACAGACCTGGGATAACCTGAATTGCCCAGGAATACAAGATCTTCAAAATAAGATGAAAATTCAATCAAATGCCAGCAAGCAAATTGTGGTGGCAGCACCAAGCCTAGAAAGCACTTCAGTCCCTGCAGGCCACAGGAGCTGTGGGGGAAGGTGGTTTGGTTGTGTGGGGTTTATCCCCTCCCACCGTAAGACTTAAAACTGATTGCTCCAAAATAAACATAAAAAGCAGCTTAAGTCTTGCAGCCAAAAGTGGAAACTAACATAACTAATGAACTTAGAAGGGATAAATTAAGAAAGGAATGGTTTTTGCTGTCTAGTAGAAATTTCCTCTTTTGATGACAAATCTGAAAACCTCCTCTCATTGTAACAAAATAATTTGGTGGGGTTTAAGCCTGGCTGTTAAAAGTGGCTTTTAAAGCAGATCACGTGCATGTACAGTTCATTTACCTGAAGATCTCATGCCCTATATGGAAGGACTATTCCAAAGAAAATATAAAAATACATATTTTTGTTAGGTCGGTTCCTGGCAAGGCCTTCTACCATACAGAGACTAAACTTCCCCTCTGCTACAAAATGAACCAGAGAAACTCACGCTGAATCCTGCAGTCATTTTTCATACTAATCTTCTGTGCAGAACTTTCCTCATGGTTCCAACTCCAGGGTGTCAATTTGAAACTTTCCTCCCTAAACAGCCGTGATTTAACGGCACAGAAATCTGACTGCGAGCTCCAGACACAGAGCCCCTGTTCTGCTACAGATGTTTTCACCTGATGGCTTTGGAATCCATTAATTTAAAAATATTTAGATTTCATTCCTTCAGAAGAGGCAAATTCACACACATGCAGCTATAGAAGTACTTTTGCTATAGAGATCAAAGCGAAATTTGCAAAATAATGTACATATTTGTCCTCATTTTTGATAAACATCCCCCTTTTTTTTTTTAGGTAGTGCTCAATAAATTCTTACCCTCCTGTGGCTGTACCGCAAATCCCTCCCTTTCATTCAAGGTCTGTGTACTAACCTGGATATTGCTGTCAGAGCTTACCAGGGATTTATAGAAGGCCACGTTACATTGCTACAAAGCTGCAGTTTCTAATTTCATTTACACATCACAAAGTCCCCCGTGCTAAGGAGCAGCACGGAGAACTCGAGGCCAAATCTGGGCACTGAACTCAATGTTTATCTTTTGCTAATTATTTTCAAATGACATGTAATGGAAATAATTTATTTGTTGGCCTATTTTTATCTCATTAGCAACACTTGTAATTTCAATTAGGTTAATTAAGTAAAGTTCCACCAACCAGGCAGCCTCAATCTTTTATTCCTTGCAAATTTTGCTCCTTTTCTGATGAGTCAAGCAGAGCTTTCAGAGTTGGGGTAGGAAGGGCTTTAGGTGGGGGATGGTGACATTTGTTTTATTAAACACAGGGATTTGCTAAAGTCTGGTGGGGCCAATTCAGCCATCAAATAAGAAATGCAATTCAGAAGAAGGAAAGGGGGAAAGGTGTGAATAGAAAAAAATCCACAGGGGGAGAAATGATGCGAGGGATCACCAATGAGAACAAATGTGCTCATGGTAGCTCCGCTGTGGGAAGGATGCTGTGTCTTACACAAACCAAAATCTGAATTTTAGCAAGACATTTTCTTCAGACTGAGGGCAGAGTGGAAGCTGTAGCACAAACAATTCCAGCTCAGACTTGAAAAAAACCTCTTTCATTCGTTCCGTTTCTTCCTTCTGCATAATTGATAGTGCCGAGCATGTTTTGTCCTGTGAATTTGTTAATAAAAGTCCCATTTGGTCAGAATCGCTGCTGCGCAGGAATGCACCAAAGATCAGGTGGAAAGAGAAGCAAAAGAGGCTGCTTTGGTCTGGAAGTTCCAAAGCTCAGCTGCAAAGCAGAAATAATGATCTCCCTGCTCTCCACAGAGCTCAGCGTCGCTTTGATATGTGACATTATTCCATGTACACATAATAAGTAACAAGCACTGAAAAAAGAGCAATAATTCTTAGAGAGTGAGGAGATGCTTTATTTAGAGGTTTTTTTCAGACTAATACCTGGTATAAAAGGGATTTCACCAAAGCCACCTTCAAACAGGGATTAATGCAGGAAAGTCTATCTGTGTGCAGCTCTAGAATGAGAGCACAGCAGCACTTTCTGCATTCTAAGGTCACACTTCCGTACTGGAAACCCTGGGACAGATCTGACAGCATCGTGTGATTAAAGCAGGATAACCATTTAAAGAATAACAGCCTATTCACCACTTTGGGTGAGTGCAAATAATTTGTGTTTGAGCACAAGCCCTGCACACTGCACACAAGTCCGTGTTAAAAGATATTAAAGTGTTTTTCAACAACTGCTCATTGACTGCGTGCCACAATACACCCAATTCTGTGCAAGTATATCTAAAACAAAGTTTACTTTTGAAAGAAAATGGCAGAACAAAGAGGCATTTCTTCCTTTGGCTCTTTTCTCCCACTGTGAAAGCTGTAGCCATGCAAATACCCAACTGCCTTTATTTTTAATAAGCACTTACGTGGGGATAACTTGGGATTGCTAAGAAAATTCAGACAGCTCTTGGAACAGATGGAAGCTTTACAGTACCTGAACATTGCTAAATACTGTTCTTAATACTGCTCTGAATTTTAATTGTCATTTTCATACCAACCAGGTAAACCTGAATTAATTCTATTCTACTCAGTGACAAACTACCAGCCAGCATTCTGCTTTTCTTTATCTTGAGGTTTTTATCCATTTCTAACTTGAATAACCTCAATTGAAGACTATGCTTGTCTAAGACCTGCATCATTTGACAAAATAAATAATAAGTGATATTTTATGTTAGCAGCTCCTGAAAATTTTCTAAACGTTATTAAGATTAGGGGAAAATTCCATTTTTATCACCTAATCTTGAAGCACAGCAGCACCACAGGTACAATTATTTGCTTTCTCGATGGTATTTTCTGTCACAGTGTTGTGGTAAGTTCAGACACTCGGAAACAAGGAACTGAAAAATCCTGAGGAAAATCAGTGATAAAGTTTTGGTGAGGGGAGATATTCTGGAAACATCCCTTCCTCTACACGGAGCCTCAGCACTGTGGGTGCATCTCAACAGGAAAGGATATCAGTGGATAATCCTCTAGCTGGGATCCATTCCAAATTCACAATATCATGGAACTCAACTTGGAGCGAAACTGGAGCCCTGGGGATTATCTCAGGAGATTTGATTGAGATTCATTTTCTAGAGAAACTCCTTAGCATTCTTTGGGAATCAAACATAAGCCAGCCATATTTCCACACCTCTCACCTTGTATTTCTCTGTGCTCCTAACAGTCTGGAATTAAATGCTCTACAAAGGAGGAATAGCAACCTATACATGTGAGTTTTAATTTTGCTAATCCTCAGTTATGGCCCAAAAGACCAAAAACGCTTTATTTGATGCCACTGTATCCTCGCTGAGCTTTTTCAAGGACTGTGCCCTGCAGAATATAATGGATTTTTAATACATTTTTTAGAAATGCAGTAAATTCCAGGATTTTTCCACTGTGTTTTGTGGAAATCCATATTCTAGCATGGGTGGGATGGATTGGGGGTGTTATCCTTCCTCACCCCCTTGTTCCAGTGCAGCATAGAGTGCCTCCATAGGTGAATTGATGCATTTTTTCTACACTTGGACAAATGCAGAGCAGCCATTTATAAACAAATAATCTGCCAATAGTTTTGAAATATGACTGCCTATTGTACCTCCAAACCAATGAAGCACTACAAAAAGCCAGGAAAGGGCAAAGTGGAAGCTTCTGGATCAACAGGAGTGAGATCCTGCATGTACTCCAGGTTATCATGCATCCTTTAAACTGTGGTGCTCTGGTTTTTCCTATTACCAATGAAAAATAACAAATGAAGCAATAAATGGAAGCAACATCTGTGTTAAGAACATTATTGTCTCCTGAAAAAATATCCTAAACTGCAGCATTTCTTTAAAATAAAGTTGTCCTAACCCCCACTACAAATATAGGGGACCAAATATTTATATCCCACAAAATACAAGGGGGCATTTGTTCCTTAAAGTGATGCTGGCTGGTTCAGGAGAGTCTTAGTTCTGCTAAACATGTCAAAAGAAGATAGAGCCTACAAAAGCTTGGAGCAGCTGATAAGGAGCTAGATAAACCCAGAAATATAAAACCAAAAAATGCTGACCCTCAAATCAAAAGCTCCAAGAATATCCCAACATCTCATTTAGCTATAAATTGAGAATTTTAACTCTGCAATTCTTCTTTCACTCATGGATTTCCTGGTCGCTTCCTTCGAATAGTAGATGGATTAAACAGAAGATACAAATAATTCCCGACTCCTGTTGTCATTTGCTCACCTGACCTCAATGACCTCAGAACTCTGAAGTGACTATAGGAAAAAAACCTTTGACTGGCCTTTATCAAGAGGTCTAAAATCTGCACATGAAATTAATCAATACCTTGCCCAAGCCCATGGCATTAAAATAATAAAATGAGCCATTCCTTCCTCTCCTTACCAAATGTCAATTATCGACACACCAATGCTTCCAGCCAGAGATGCTCTTCAAGATGCCTCAGGGTTGATTCACTCAATATTTCCTTTTGGCAAGAAATCTTCCACTGGAATTCTTCCTATCATAGGAATTTAAATTATTTTGATAATGGGAATTTTAGTTATTTTTATAGGAATCTGATTTTAATTGAATGGCACCTGGACAAAGTAGATTTGGGTTTGTTATACTTATGACTTCTTAAAGGTTTCATTCTTATGTCAATAAGGTTTAAAACTTTCCCATTATCTGGTGTTCCGACAGTAAACTTCTGAAAAATGTTAAATTATTCTAACAATGCCAAATAAATGCATTCTCACAAACACATACACAAAATCAGTAATTTTTAATGGTATTATTATGTAAAAACATCACACTACTCATCAACATTTTAAGAGCTCATTGAAATAATGAAGTGGCTCCAGTTATTTCCATTAAAAGGTTTATAAATAATATCTGCTGTTTGGTGCATTAGGAGAGGATAGCTGGGTAATAATTGAAATGTCAATTCATCTTCCTTGGGAAAGTTCCTACTTCTGAAAGCAGGAAGAACATGGAATTTCCACCTGTCACACGAACACGGAATTCCCACCTCATCCTCCTGGTTTGAGCTGTGGAGCTAAGCAGGGCCTGTCATTCCCACTCCAATATTAAATATAACCACGTGTAAGAAAAAAAGCCACATTTCACACTGATTCAGGTAAATACAATCTCCTTAAAGACACATACACAACCTTAGAGCCGTTTTGCCTGATTTCCCTTTTCCATTTTGAATCAATGGCAATCTAAAAAAGGGGGAACAAACAAGGCAAAGTATGACTTAGATATCGAGCTGCTCCAACAGCATAATGAGAAATGATGAAGTGTCTGGCCCATCACCTCCATTGTTATGAGCAGGCTCTTCATTATGCTGAAATCTTTCCTTACAAAGAGTTTTCAGTTACATAAGGGGATTTTTCATGGACAATTTAGGAGCTGACATTGTGGAGAAAAAGAAGAGCTTTCTGATGCTGCTGTCTCTGGCTGTTTCACTTTGCACCCTCTCGTTTTCATCGAGCGTGTTCTCCTTCAGACCCCATTGGAATCTTACTCTGTGGAATCTTACTGTTTATGGAACTTGAACTGTTTTCTGTCAGACACCCTGAGATGAAGAAAAATTCTGGGATGGAATTTTCCATAGCAAATCTGAGAGAGTAGGAAAGAAAAGAAGTTTAATCCCATAAACCAAGCTGCCTTGCTCTCCCATCAGTGTCTTTCTGCTCCCAGAGGAATGGTGAGGATTTTTATGGGAAAAACAATTGACCTTCATCCTCCTCAGCTCTCCCTCTTTGCCCAGCTGTCCCAAAGTTCTGTGTGCTGTTACTGAGGAGTTTATGAATTCCTATTATTTAGCCCTTTCTCCTGGAGCCAAAGCTCTCAGGTGCTGATGAGTCAGAGGACGTCCTGAAGGAAAGGCAGTGAGAGTTTTTAGCTATGAAAACCAGGTCTGATTGAAGTCTTCTTCAGTCTCAGACATGCTGAGCAGATAAGGGCATTTTGTTCCCTGAAAACTGATGAGATTTTTCAAAATATGCCAAAATGAAGTACCCTGGATTTTTTTGATACCTAATCAAAGTCGCACATCAAAGTTCCTGAAGGAGAGGAATACGTAAGGAGGGGAAAGAAGGTTTATTATTTAATAGAGTGTGGAAGTCTGTTAAGTCATTTTCTACATCAAAATCTGTCAGATGGTTTTAAGAATGAGATCTTACGTGGCTGATGTCCTGACGAAAATTTCAGAATGGCATTTAAACATGAATGGCACAACACAGAGAACACACAGATAGATATATTTGCTATTATTGTGCATTTCTCTCCTCTGAGGGGGATTCAGAATGGGAAAGGTCACAACAGCAAAATTCCCCAGAACCCAGCTCGGTGGTGAGAGTCCAGCCCTCACTGCTGTTGATTAGACAAAAACTTGGTTTCAAGTACTCTCATGCAAATTTCCCCTGCATGAAAGAGTTTTCAATGACTGTAAATTTGGCACTGCTATAATGTGAGTGGCCTGAAATGGATCTTTCCCACCTTGAAAAGAGATGGCACCACAATGGCACAGGCGGGAATGGAGAAGAAAGCAAAACGACAAGAAAGCAAAAGAGATTTGGGGAGAAAATGGGTGATCTGAAGACAGGAAGAAGCCCTTGGCAAACAGAGCTCGGGGTTTGAGGTTGGGATCTGCAGACCTTCCCAGGACACCGCAGCCCACCCTGGCACAGAGCCTTTCTCTGCAAAGCTGAGCGCTCGGAGCTGGGCTGAGATCATCCAGCAAATGTGTGGGGATGGGTCCCAAAGAGTGAGCGATGCTTCCTGACTGTCCCGACCCTCCTGCACTCACCCAACACAGAGGGCTCTTACACAGGGAGCTGCACCCAGATCCGAGCAAAATTTTAATTAGTTCAGTAGTTTATGTATAAATTACAATGGAAAATGTTAGGACTATCAATGAAATGTAATCCAACTTTCTATTTTTAAGAAATGTCCCATTTTTTAACTCCTCCGAACTAATTAGGCTGATAATCCATACTGCAGAATACAGCTGTTTTCCTGACACCTCCAAATTCGGCTCACCCTGAGCTCCATTTCATTGAACCCTGTCCACACTTGTTTCAATGGCAACAGACTGCAAACCCAGAAAAATACCCGCTTTAATTAACTTTTACTCCTTTCCAGGGGGTGTTAAAGGAAAACCAAGAGCTATTACAGAGACAAAGTGAGCGAGCCTTCCAGGCAGTGAAGGCTATTAAATTCAATTGTTTGGCAACACTTCTATTCAAGACTAACAATTCCAGAGACTTATGTTCTTAATAGAGCCGGCTAAAACTCTTCTGATGAACAATTTGCCATCAAAAACTGCTGATTTTCTGGATCAAAACGTTCTCTGGGAATGTTTATTCCACTAAAACTTCTGACAAGCAGGCAGGCTGGCTGCAGGGCTGGCAGCTTGGCTTGGAAGGCTGCCTGGGAGCCAGGCTGGCTGCCCAGCGTGTCCCTGCCCAGTGTGCTGCTCCCCTCCTCCCCCAGGTCAGCCACATTATGCACTATAATCATTTCTATTATCAAATTTGTCAACATTCCTGAGACAAAAACACAATATTTCAATGCACTGTGTTTCAAAATGTACTTCGGTAAGTTTGGCATGAAGAGTCTCCTTTTTTTTTTCTTTTTTTGAAAAGTAGTTAAAATTTTTTCTTGTGTGGGATATTTATATTTTTGTTCTAATTCAAAGCAGTAATAAAAAACCTAAGTGTAACACTGGAGCTTTTGCAGAATAGGAGCTCCAGGTTTCAACCACGCAAACAATTCCATATCCCCAAACAAAAGGTATATAAAGTCATGGTCTTTCTACAGGCAGAATTTGAAGACAGTTGCTGCACAATATTACCTTTACATTTCCAATAATGTAAGGAATTTATTAATTTGTCAAAGCTTAAGGATTTATGAAGAGGGTTGCTCTCTTTTCTTAGTCATTCTAAGCTGATTTATTCTTTCAAAAAGTGAACTGCAACCTTTAAAATTACCACTGGCAGGACTCAGAAAACCCAAATTCATGTCGGGGAGTTAAACAACCTTTGCTTCTACTTAATTTTATCTCCCTTATTTAATTATACTGCCAAGAACAAACTTCTATCTCCAAAATCTTAACCACACGTAAAACTATTAATAATTATAACTTGAATTCATAAAGAACTTGTAGATATTGCCCCTACTAGAATAATCACTCTTAAAATTTCCAATGAACTAAAATAAGTTATTCTATTATGGCTTAATTTTTTTGCAAACTTTCAGGGAAAATCTGCTTTTTTTTTTTTTTTGCACTGGAGCAGCACTCCTATATGAGTTTTGGACATTCTCTCATATGGGATCTGTTTCAGCTTTATTGTTCTGCACAGAGCGATGAACACACAGAACAGAGGATTCACAGATTTGCTACCCACGTTATTTTACACCCCTGGTAAATGGTTTCTGCCAGAAATGAAACATCATTTACCACTTTGACACCACCATTTTGATCATCCCCACAAATATTCAGCAGCAGCAGTAGAAACCTGGATTTAAAGAACTAAAAGTTGATTTAAACTGGCAAACATCTGTTTTTCAGGGTTTTTTCTCCTCTGAAAACCCCTAGTTTCCATAATCTCCAGAAGTCACTGTGTTCAGAGCATTTAAAAATAACTTTGCACTTACCCCACACAGCAGCTTCACTCCCTATTGCAAACACTAAATTTAGCAGCCATGAAGTCACGTTGGGGTATAAAGGTGACATACACAGTGACACCAGCAGGACATATAGATTAGGGAGTATTTATAAACCAAAAAAAAACCCAATAAACCCTTGCCAATATCGCCTGACCCACGAGGGAAGGACAAACCTGGCATTTCTTTGTCTACGTGTTATTTCCACGTATGAACTGAAGTAAATTCTACCCCTACAGTACCCAACTGCCATGGAAAATACAAAATGTATTGCTAAGATGGTGGTTCTGCCATGGGAGAAATATTAAAAAGATCAGGAATAACAGAGAGAAAGCACCTACGTGACAGTGCTCTCATTGCAAGGAGTGGTGTTGGTGATGGGCACAGAGAATATTCACACAGTTCAACTTAGGGCCATAAAAATTACAAGAGAAAGAACTCCTAAATTAGGTATTTAAGACTTCAGGTAAAAAGATAAATATTCTATTGCATCTAAGTGTCACCTTCCTTTGAGTCAATATTGATTCAAGCTCCCTATCACAACTGTGTTATTTTATAAAATAAACCCAACTCTGAGTTCATCACAACCAGGCTTTCGAAACCTTAAGAAGAAATGTTGTGAACATTTCAAATACCAAAGGATTCCATAAAACTGAGTTTGCATTGGGTTTCCACCACCCTTAGTTCTCCTTCATTTCCCAAGAGGAGCTGATGTGTGACTCTACTGAGCACCAACAGCTTTCCCAGGGTGCAAGCACTGAATCCCAGCTCCCTGTTTCCATCCAGGACATCAGGGCAGGACATCCCAACCCTTCCACCTCGTTCCCAGTGTGTCACCCCTGCAGAGGAGCTCATGGACCCCAGCTGGGCAAAGAAAGGACAAGGTCCTGGTCAGGAAACTGAAAACCAACCGAGTTGTTCTGCAAAGCTTCCAGCGGAGCACACGCCCAGGCCAATGTCTGCTGTGAGAATGAGCTCCAGCCAGAAGGACAGGCTGAGGTCTCAGTCTCTCGTGGGAGGTTTTGCTTTGGGTTCAACCACTGCAGCACAGAAAGAAGATGTGACAGAGGGGACTTACCTTCTCACTTATGGGGACTTCTGTTCAGGCAGGTTCAGGATTTCTTCAAAGTAACAGAAAGCCAAATCCTCCTTTCTTCACCCACATGAGTGAAGAGACAGCTTTTAGGATTTTTTTGGACTACAGGAAACAGGATTTACCCAGAAGCACCCATTTTAAAAGCTGTTAAGATTTTCCTCCTCCCAACTCCATCCCCAGAACCCTTTTTCACCTGATGATCTTCAGCCACCTGCAGCAGACCCTCAGCTGATCTAAATCACTGCAGTCCCTACAAACAGCACCTGAGCTGATGTAAATCACCACGGTCCATAGAAACAGAGGGGATTTTGA
The DNA here is from genome assembly GCA_013397895.1 of Origma solitaria. Taxonomy (NCBI): domain Eukaryota; kingdom Metazoa; phylum Chordata; class Aves; order Passeriformes; family Acanthizidae; genus Origma; species Origma solitaria. Next base: position 771,896 of record VZRL01002080.1, read on the forward strand.
ACTTGATATCAAGTACAGACCTGCCATAAAATTTATCTTTGCTTTAAATCTTGCACTTGCAAAGCCAGGGATGATTTGGAAAGTCAGTTAGATCAACAATGCTCCATAAGTTCAAAATTCTGTGCTTTGCAAAACAATTTCCAATCAGAAGTAGACCTTGACAATTACCCTTGGTGAGAAGAGCTCATGAGAACTCCACTGGCTGAGTTACCCAGAAGATTCTCTCCCTGCTGCTTCAAAAATGAGGGATTTCTGCTCCTGTGCACCATTAGTTGAAGAATTACAGGGCGTTTCACTGTTGGGAATGACATCAAGGAAACAAAACCAATCAGATTTAGCACCCAGGGCAGTGCCAGGTTTCAGAACTGAAACAATGAACTTCTTCTAGAATTTTACTGATTAAACTGCACGGGGAGCTCTTGTGGGTCTCTCTCTTCTCTTAATCAAATATAAGTTTTACTGGCTCATTACTGCTAATTAGGAAAGATTTGCCTTTAAAAATTTATTGAATGCTGATGGAAAACAACACAAACTCTTCTGAAGCATAATATTAATGGGATGTCAGACTCCTGAGTAAACTCAGAGAATGCATAAAAAAGAGTAAATATTCAAGTTCTCCATCAACTGTATAGATCATCAGAGCCTCTATACTTTGCTTACCACTGAGGAAACATTTCATGGAACCCACAGGTTCAGGGCTCTTACCTGAACACTTTTCAGTAGGAAGCAAGGAGCACACTGGGGAGTCAGGGGGGTTCCCCTGAATTTCTGGAATCATCACCTTCTAAAATCAACCCCTAATCAAATCCCACGCAGAATCTCAGAACCATGGAATGGTTTCAACTGGGACCTTAGAGCCCATGCAGTGCCACCCGTGCCACGGCAGGGACAGCTGCCATTGTGCCAGGCTGCTCCAAGCCCCAATGTCCAGCCTGGCCTTGGGCACTGCCAGGGATCCAGGGGCAGCCACAGCTTCTCTGGGCACCCTGGGCCAGGGCCTGCCCACCCTGCCAGGGAACAATTCCTAATTCCCAAGATCCCATCCAGCCCTGCCCTCTGGCACTGGGAAGCCATTCCCCCTTGCTCTGTGTCCCTTTACATGCTCTTGTCAGAGTCCCTCAGCTCTCTCTGGCACTGTGTGTCTGATTAAATCTGCCTTGCTTCCCTGTCCTAATACAAAACACCTATGTTAAAATACCTGGAACCCTAAAATGTCTTAAAGGCAGTTTTTCTTCTTTCCCATTCACCTGAACAAGCTTCACCATCCCATTAGCAGCATTGTTTAGTAGCATTGTTTCATTCTCTAGTGATGCTGCTGTCATGGAGGGTGTTTTGTTTTGGTTTAGAAAACTAAACCAAAACCAAACCAAAATCAGTCAAAGTTATGACGAAGTATCAATAAACTTGTCTTGTATCTGGCATTTCAGTTGTGTGGGTTGACATGAAGTATGGCCTGTTGAAGGACATTACCTCTGAAGGACCCCCAATGTTCACAAGTCTTGCTTTTAACACACAAATTCTCAACCCCCACACAGAATTATTTATTTACACATCACCTAAAATGCACCTTTGTCACATTAGACTGGATTTTATTACTGGCTAATGTACAGTTATAAGGACAGTTAACCAGTTAACTGAAGACAAAGCTTTCCTTTATTTTCCCCCACCCAAATATCTGTTGATTCCCCCACCCCTCCACAGCCCATTATTTTTAGAAGTCCCATTAAAATGAGTAACTCAGGAACTTTCTGATTATCCATTTTCCATGGTGGAAAAAAACCCAACTTGCTGGAAAATGCAAGGCTGTAAATCGTTGAAGGCATTGTGCAAGCAAAGTAAAGTGTAAAAGCTGTGACAGTGTCTGGCTCAGGCCCGGCTCAGGCCGAGGGCCTAGCACAGGCACTGGGAAAATAACATCGTCTGGAAAAGTACCATCTTCAGATTCCAGTGGGAAAGAAACGAAGGAGGAACACAAAGGAATGTAAGGAGTGGAGGAGATAAGATAGCAGGAGCTCTGTGTGGAACAGGTGTCCACTAGCAGCAAGGCTCTGCATGGGAAAGAACTGAAAAATACAGCCTTCTGACACTTAACCAATGATCTTGTAACTTTCTGCATAATTAAATGTAACACTATATAACCTGTAGCGATCTGAATAAACGCGAAAGCATGTTTATGACTCATATTGGGTTGCGTATGCTTTCCCTCACCGCTGGCACCAACTATTTAAAAAAATCAGTTTTGGAAAAAGATCACCTAGAAATGTAGTTCTGGACACCACTTTTGTCTGTAAAATTCTTCAGGCTCAAGGAGAACTTCCAGCTAGAAGCCCAGACCAAGCAGCAGCCCAGCAGATAGGTTGGGACATGACCACACTTCCTGGCAGGAATTAGAAGCAGCATTCTAACATTTGAAGCCTCAATCAGTGGGTTTATTGACTTTCTGTGGCTTTTATTATCTGCCTTTTCACTGACAGATAAATGAAATTAAAGGCTTATTTTATCTTGATGTAGAATAAAAACAATTTAGAACTTATCAGAAATCTTGGGTTTCAGCCATCAAGTGTTCTCTGAATTAGATGCTGACAGGGTGGTGTGAGTATTACTTATTGTTTTTATACTTTATGAAGTTAACTCTTCCCACAAAAAATATTGTCATAAGCCAAACAACCAAAAAAAAATTTTAAAATCCCAATTCTTTATGTATATATGCTTAATCTGCATGCACATCCTCAAATCCTTCCTGGAAAAAAAAAAATTAAATCTGCATAACTTAGAAAAGCAGTGCCAATAGGGTTGATGAACATCTGTACAGATGTGCAGCTCTTGTACATAAGGGCCATTTCCAAAATCAAATCCGTGCTCTGGGCTGCACCAAGCTTCTTTCCTTTATCCAACATCCCCCTCCCAATATTAGTGATAAATCATATAAAGTTTCCTGGCTACATTAAAGGGCAGCCCACAATTTAGAAGAGCATTAACTGAGCTTTAGAGTGTTTGTGGAGTGCAAATGCAAATGGGGCATTTGTCCTGATGTCCCATATTTCAGCTGGCAGCCCCAGCCTGTGAATTCCTGTGCAACACAAACACTCAGCTAATGAAAACAAGGCAGAGAGAGCTCATAAGTCTCTTGTTTGTGCTCTAGCATGAAACCAGCCCTCAGCATCTGCAAAACCCCCAGAAGCACAGCTACTGAGATGTATTTATTAACAAGTAGTGTTATTTGTTCCATAATTTAACACTGGAGCTGCATTTCTAAGGACAAACCCCATTTTTTCCGTGGTTGCCTCCTCTGCAGCAGCTCCCTCTAAAAGGGAATCTGTTTCTCTGAACTGTCACATCCCACAGCACAGTTGGGATGAAAACCTTCCTGACATTCTTAGGAAAAACAGAAAAAGCAAAGAAAGGGGTGAAAATCCCTACTAAAAGGTTTCTTATCTACATTAAAAAATAATATGCACAGGCTGAAAAACCATATGTGTCCATACAAATCCTTCACTACAACTCCAGCCCGTCTCAGGTGCACCTGGAGCTCCAAGGAAAAGACTTTCTAATATGGAAACATTAATGTGGAGAATTATCAGGGGCTGAACAAACAAACAAAAAAAAACAAACCAACAATTCTCAGGGATTCAAGGCAGTGCGGAAGGCTGGTTACCTTCACCATTTTGAGAGTTTTATTATTTTTTAATTCTCTTTCAAGCAATGAGTCTGCAGGTAGCTGGAAATTCAAAAAGTACACCAGAAATAATCTCTTATGTCTACAGAAACGCCCAGCTCTGGCTGCAGATGTGTCCCTCCACATTCCCTGGAACTCGTCCTCAGAGGGTTTGCACAGGCTTTAAATAGCAGAAGCAATATTGTCCTCCAAACCAACTTTAGCTCCAAAATTTTCCACGGCTCCCTGGCTACTCCCTGCCCAATCTGCAGCCTGTGTCAGGCTGGTGACTCAGTTCGCACCGCCCAGGGTACAGCAGGAAAACCCTGTTGTGGAGCTGGGGTGGATATGCTTTCCTAAGGAGTTTATATTAAGAAGGAAAAAACCATCATCCTTTAAGCCATCCTTTGATCAATTTATTCTCCAAGCACTCTGAGTAAATTTATCTGACCTTCCTGTTAATTTTGTCAAACAATATTTTCATCTGACAGTGGCTTCGCTGTTCTGATTATTTCATCCTCTGGAGTCAAATCTTGTGATCTTCCTGCAGAAAAGTCTCATATGGGATTCTGACAGTGTTTGTCCCTACAAGCATTCCAGAATTCTACTTAAAATAAAAGGAGAAGCTGCACCACAAACATTACCATAGAAACAAACTGCCACAGACAGAGTTATTAGTGAGAATGAAAAGGAAAAGCTAATTCATAAAGACAACACCCAGTCTTCAATCTGTAAGAGACACAATCCTAATAGAATAGAAACAGATTTTATTAAGCACTGAGCAAACCATCAAAATAATATTACCATGTCCTTTATTTAAACAGGGGCCACTATAATTAAGATGAAGCTCAAATAAAGAGCCTGACTCTGCACCCTTCATAGACATTCAGGACATCCTCCTGCTTAAATTCCTCACATTTTTTCATATCAGCCCCTGATCTCTTTTTCCCACCCACCCCACCACTGTCTCCATGGCATCCTCTCCATCCCCTGCAAATGAAAATGGGATCCCAATAAGTCAGCAGAACTAGGAGCAGCAGACCTTATCTAGAAGCTATTTTTCAGCAAGGCAGTACTGTGCTCTCTTTGTTTTAATCTCCTTTTGTATATTAAAAAATATACTGCTTTTCTCAAGGAGGAGAAGCAACTGCTACCTCGTAATTGTCTCAGCTGCAGACATGTCCAAATTAAGGCACAGAACTGTGATGAAATGTTTGTCCTCCCTCCTCGCAGTTGTGTTCCCATCTGCAGCCTCTCAGCAGGGGCAGCTCAGAGGAAGAGCTCTGAGGAAGACCCAGACTCAATTCTGCTCTTGTTTCAGATTGTGCACTGCCTTGAACATCTTCAGGATTCCATAAATTCATCCTAATAATCAGTTTGCCCTGAGCCCTGCTGCAAATTCCAGAAAGCTCCACATTCCCAGTCCTCTGAAGAGGCTTTACTTTACTTATTCAATGTCCTGTGGTTGACCTTGATCTTCATATGCTGAAAATTGATTTTCAAACCCATCAAATGATGATTTTTTTTCTTACAAGTGGGCCTTCAAAACTCAAATTTCCCCATTAACTACTATCTTGGTGAGCCTAGGGTATTTAAAAATCAGAACAAAACAAATCCAGGACAAAGAAATGTACATTTATTCTTATTTGCACTGACAAAGTCCATTTAAACTTGGGAATGAACATATGAAAATATCTTTAATGGGCCATAAAGTTCAGTCATGGACTGGATTTCTCTGAATGCATTAGATACATACAGATTAATATATAATAGATATATAATATAGATTTACCACATCTTAAATATTAAATTACTTCAAGTCATTGAGAAAAAACAATCAATTTCTCAATAACAGCAGAACTAAAAAATCTCTCTGATTTAACAACATTGGTGGACAAATCTTTCTGTTCCCACTCCACTGTTGAACAACCATATCCATTCACCAGTTTTATAATTGGATAAGGGAAAAAAAAAAAAAAGAAGAAATCAATGAAAAATGAGCATTATGCACTATGACCTAGTTTTGGGAAAGGTAATTCTTCAATCTTGACCACTTCAAATTTGCATTAGTACTTAAATCTTTTACTGTTAGAGATTCTTTTCAAACAATGCCCGTTTGGTACAAGCCAGTTTCAAAAGAAGGGCAAAATGAAGGCCTGTTTATAATGGTTCCAGTTTCATCCCACCACAGACCCCCTGAGCATGAGATCCCTCAAACACTGTCATTTCTAAACGCTAATAAATAGGAACAGGAAGAGCCAAAAGCCCTTTTAGCCTATATTTTGGGCATATCCAAGAAACAAGCAAAGATAAATGGAGACAGAGAAGAAGCTTTTAATTTTTAACTCCCCCACCAGCCCCTGGCTTGATCATCATTGTACCATAAGACAACACCCTGTAAACCAGATTTTCCTTTTGGCAACCTGCAAGTCCAGGACTTTTTGGAAAAAGAGAGGCAACTGAAGCCCTGATCCTTGAAAGCTTTCTCCGGATTGCCTCTTTTAGTGCCTCCTGCTACGTGAAGTTATAAAAAGAGATGAGAGTTCCCCAAGCCCTTTATTGTAGCAACACTTCCACAGTGATTTAAAAATAAAATAAAAATAAAAATCACAAAAGTTACCAAATAAAACACAGATGTGTGATACCCAAATTCTTGCATAGCCTTGAAGTGCGTGGGAATGAAATCTTTATCACTCTCTATCAGATCTTGTATGAAGTTGCTGGTTTCTGCAGAGGACCCAGTTCCATCTTTCCCCCCTCATGCTGAGAGCACCGCAATGGAAACCTCAGGGTTTGGGACAGAGAACTTCTCTGCCCAGATTTGTTTGCAGGTGCACAGAGATCTACCTGATTGTCAAGTCTCTGAAACTGAAACAGCAGACAGGAAAAAGTACATGTATGAGAAAGTGAGAGCAGGATAAAGGTGATGCCTTTGTGATGAAACACATATTTATACTATACGTGTGTGAAATAATGATTTAATAAGGACTGAATAATTACTTTTTTTTCTTTTGCTTCATGGCTATGCATATTCATATATTTAAAATCCAAGCAAAGTGAGGAACAATGGGAGAGTTAAAGAGGCCCAGAGTCCATCGAGCACTAACAGGTGTGAGATCTTTGGATACGCCTGGATTGTGTATCCAAAGCGTCTGACACTGCACGTGCTCCTTGCCATGGAAATTTGGGATGGAATTCCAGCAGGGGTTCCCCAGAACTTCCACGTGCTGGGTTAAACTCATCCCAGCTCTGCCAGACTGGCCCTGTCCCCTCTCTTTGCCATCCTGGGGTGGCACCGCAGGATAGACACTGCAGGAACATGGCACCGCCCCAGGGGGACACCTTGGAGACCAAAATCCAACCAGCTCTGAAGAAAAACAAAAAAATCAATGTCAGGCCTGCTCTTCACACCCTGGGGAGTCCCCAAGGCTTTAGTCCCACCAAGGTCAGCAGTTCAGACAAGCCCAGCTTTCCTCTTTTCTGTGGAAAAAAGAAAATGAACATGAGAAAACCTCAACTTTCTGATTCCTTATCATGCTGCCAATGAATTTTTAAAGGCTAAATGTTGAGTTTGTTCTCTATGCCACAGTGCCCTCCCCACCCTCACCTTTTTTAAAAATCTGGGAAACACAATTATATTACTATTTCTTCAGACTTTAAGTTCTAGAAGAAAACTCTTTCACATCAAAGTTTCACAAATCCATATGATATTTTGAACAAAACCCTCAGATTTTACGCCTTTCCTTCTCATTTATGTTGTCAGATGCAGCGTGGCATTAGGCTTAGAAGCTAGACAGCACAGGCAGCACAGGAAACAAGAAAAGCAATTAAATTTTGTATGTTTAGAAGTGCAAGTCTGCTGTAAATAACCATGTCAAGTAGATCTTGCTGTGGGAAGGTGGGATCTGAATACTGAGAACTGACTGGAAGGAATGGCAATCAGCAACAGACAGCGCAGGGCAGGGCTGAAACAAGAGAAAAGCAGACTTAGCCAGGCTGGGAGATGCAGAAAAATCAAAACAATGAAAAGCAGAGAAACACTGATAAGCTGGACTGGGAGAGGTGGAAGGTGGTGAGGCAAGGGAAGACGACACAACTCTGTGTTTTCCTGCTGCTCAGCATTTCCTCTACGCTTTTCGATATTCCACAAATGTTTGATTCCTCATTGGTTAAGTCACACGCAACAGACTCCCTCACACTGACTCTGGAATGTCCGCATTGGAGGAGCTCCCAGCTCCAGCAAGCCTTTTCCTCTGCAGTGGGAGAAGAACGTGCATGAAGTGCGTGCAGGAGGGGCAGGAGCAAAGCGCACCCGCGGCTGCTCCATGCCGCGCACAGCCCGAGGATCCCACAGAGTCTGTGGGGTGTTTCCTCCTCAGGCTCCTCATCCTCAGCTGTTCCCTTCTCCCAAGCCATGCCCAGCGCTGCAGATCATGGTGACCTGCCAATATCCAGCGCTCCAGCAGTGTCAGCATGTAAATACGTACATATGGCAGGGAATATGGCAGGAGGTACATATGTACATACCGTCAGGGTGTAATCCCGACAGGGTTCCTTTGCAATCCTCAGGGACAAGTCCCAGCATAGTTAAGTCCAATCTTTCTGTCATTCCCATTCCTCTCTCCAGTGCCCTCCCTTTGGAGAAGTGAGCATTTGATCAGGGATGAGAGTGGCCTTTTTAAAGGTAAGGAAAATATAAATATGAAATAAACAGTGCCAAAGAGGAGCCAGACTGCAAGGTTTCTACTGTTAGTATAGCTTGGCATTTAGAGATAATACAAGACACAAACAGCAGCATTCATTAAGAAATGTTTTGGCAGTAGAGTCATATAAAATGATCACATTTTACTCCTCTTTTTTTTTTAAATACTCATAAAGGCTTTCATAGTATAAAAAAATATCTCCAGTTCTACTCAAATCTTACACTGATAAAAAATCTCACCATGAGAGAGAACTGGCCATAGCTCATTCTCTAATCATTGCCTGGCATTCAGAGTTGTGAGAAATCAATTATAATCACTATTAAATAAGGAGGTCACCATCAATATGTTCGGAGCCTTGACAGAAATGTGTGTTAAGAGCTCAATTGTTAAAGATAATTTCATATGATATCTTTCCCATGATCTGTATAAATGTGGGAAGCTGAAGGGGGAAGGAAAACAAGCGCAATCTGAAAGTCTAAAATGATGAATAAAAATTAGGTTATTTACCAATACCCAACTTGGCATCATCACTGCAATTAAGGTTTTGTCCACGACCGAAGAGGGAAGGTCACTGGAAGCTTTGCAGTCACTCTGTGAGGCTTCAAATACAAATAATCCAGCAATTTTGGGGTCCAGCATTAAACATCCCATAGTGTTGAAAGCATCACATGGTACTGCCTGGTTCAAATTTGTGGAAAAGTGTCCATTTATTCATTTAAACTTGAGTTTTTATTTTCTATTGCTTCACTTATATAGGGACTTTTTTTATACCTTTATACACAAACATCAACTGCTGCTGAATAAAAAGGGCAACAGAAAACTACAAAACTATTGTGTCCTTTTCCCTCTCTCACTCTCCCTCCTCAGCCTCTGTCTCATATGATATTTGCTGTTTAGTGTCCTCATAGAAGTCAGACTCTAATCTTCCACCCTCTGGAGTACTCACCGTGAAATCCATATGATCCCACTGGGAAGTTCCGGTTCAGTTCATCCAACTGTTTACAAAACCCTTAAGAAAAGGCCACCGGACAACAGTTCCACAACACCAAACAGTGCCAGGTGCCAACAGTACCATCACGAGGAAAATAAATTGGGTTATTTTAATACCTATCTTAGACTTTTGCTGATATTCTACTATAAATTTAAAGCCTTGAACGTGTCTGCATCCAAGAATGCACATTCAGAAAAAAACAATGAAAATCAAGGTTAATAGAATAGAATAAATTCACCTTTATTCTAAAGAAATAAAGGGCTTTATTTCACTTCAAATTTTTTTCCACCATACTGTGTGAAGTGTTGGTGGATGTTGTTTTTGGGGTTTTTTGGGTTTGGTTTTAGATTTCTAACTATTTATACAGATGATGAACCGAACCAGTAGCAAAAAAAGCAGTCACATATTTTAAGGAAGGGGAATTCTCCTGTATATTTGCGTGGTCAGCTGACCTGCAGCTACCGTGAGACAGCTTGGATCGTAAGGGTGATTCCATTTTCTGCCACCACAGTAAATAACTTTCTTCAATATATGCCCCAATACATCCACACTGAGAATTTCCCCTCCTCCTGGTGTTGTACTGATGCCACAGCTCACACACAGAGCTCCTGCTCAAACCCAGGTCCTCCCTTTTTCAAGGCATTCTCTGAAAGGAAATCACAGCTCAAAACAACCTAAAGGGACTTTCTCGTACTCAAGTGGCAGGAAATCTTCCCTCAGCTCTGCCACTCCACTCCCACGTACATTCTTGATGTCTTGAGATCCAACTTCATTTATAGAAGAGCCCACCCTCCAAAGATGGCAATGAGATTGCAAATAGCAGCACGCGGAGCGCCAAACGTCTCCGCAGAAAAGCAGGATCGAACCAGCAGATGCTGCTGTCCTTCCCTCTGAATTCTGCCTCTTGAACAATCAGGACTAATTCTCACAAGCTCCTCCTGCTCGAAGGAGCAGCAGAATACTTCTGTGCTGGTTGGAATTTGAGGATGGAGGCTTTGTTTGGTTTTATTCCCCAATGAATGTTGCACCCTGGGTGTGTGAGAGCCACTGGGGCAGGAGAAATGCTCTGTGCTAGGGGCACTGAGGGAGGGGGGAGGCAGGGGAAAGATGCCCCCAGAGCCACACCTAAGGCACTTGGTTTATCTGAATTTCTTTCCAGCCATCTGTACTCATCTCTGCAGACAAGATTGTCTCATCTGCCCTTGACGAGACATAAATTAAGAAACGCCGCAAACACACATTCTATTTAAACAGTGGCATAGATTCTCATTTCAAAGGACATTCGAAAGCCATTCTCCCTCACAAAACATTAGCATATGCTTCTTAAGTGCTCCTGAAATAAAATTTGTATCACTACAGTCACGTGGCATTACTCTGCCTGCAAAAGCTGCTCTCAGCTGCCTCCGAGTTAAGACTTGAATCAGAATTTCCTTGCTGCAAATGTTTTCTCTCTAGGGTGTATAATTTTACCTCTCACTCCTCCCTTACAAGACAATCTAAAAACATCCTCCACTCCTGTTTGTTTTGTGAGAATCTCTTTTACACCAGCCCTCCTTCCAAACAGAAAGGCAGCATTAATTCAATAAACAGAGGAGGATAAAATTCCTGGGTTCTTCTCCATAAAGAAAAGGTTTGATTTTGAATCCACCTTCAAAATAGTATTATTTTTAACATGCTTATTAAAAGCAATAATTAGCAGAACAACAGTGAAGGAATTATATCCATGTGATATTTTTTTGTTTACAAGCCCTAATTAATACCAGTAAATCTTGACAAGTTATTGTGCCTCAACTTGCAGAGCTCCTGACCTTGACCCTGCAATGTCAGAACCACCATCTCCAGAAGGAGGTGAGCTCTTGTGTTTGGATTTAAAATTCCCCACTGTTTCACCTTCCCAGGATACAGCTGGCTTGATTAAATAAAGGTATTCATATTCACAATATTACTTTAAGAGGCAGAGGTAAAACCAGCCATTTCCATACTTTCAGACCAGTCTCTATTCTACTGAAATTCCAATAATAGCTCATGTAGGCTTGAATTAAATTCTATTGCCATATCAGCTCTGTTAAGGAGAGATTCTGGTTTTATATGTTGCAGAATTATGCACCTGTAATTAGTTTAAATATTAAATAAATAGGCTTAATTTCAGAGTCTCAAAAGAAAGCAAGAGTGCATTATTTACCACATTCAGCAATCAATGGAGGTAAACTCAGATTCTGGCTACTGATTTAGAATTCTGACAGTTCCATTAAAAAATAGGATATTCATTTAAAATAGGCAATTTCCCTGTTTGTTTTTTGTACCAAACATCAACATGGAGTGGACCTGCTAAAAAAACCAGCAATGTTGAGTAGAGATCTCCCCCAAATTTAAGATTAATCACAGCTGAGTGATTGAAAAAGCAGCCTTGCTATTAAAATGAAATCAAAAGGAGGGGAACTAGGGGGGAGAAGCAGGTGATAAGTACAAAAGTAGTTAAGGGCGCATCCATTTGGGAACAGAAAATGGTATTTCTTTAGAAACACAGCAATTTTGTGCTGCAGATTCAACCTGGATAGGGGAGTTCTGCAGGAGTACGAGTTAATAAACAGAGTCTTTTACGGGGAGGAGAAGAAATGGAGCTTTAAGAGCTCAGGACAGGAGAACTGTTCGCCTTTATCTGCCACACACCCCCCGGATTTCTTCGGATCCATGTAAGGCTCCTGCATTTCCTGAGCTGCTCCACTGCCAGGGCTCTGCCCATATTGATTAGGGATAAAACTTCACAAGGACAGCCAGCAGAATGCAGCAAACATAAATCAAATCAGCAGCATTGCCTCTGATCCAGTGGAAAGATTCCTATTGAGCCCATTTTGTCACTAATAAAGGTCCCATGTCAGCCAGACAACTCTTTGATGTTGCGCTCATAGAATGAATAAACACATCAAATTCAGTCATTCGTGGGGCACAGCTGCTGTCTCAGCAACATGCACACCTTTTCAACACCAGAATTTGGGGTAATAAATTTACCTTCAGACATTTAGTTTTTCCTAAACAGCCATAGTACCAATACCATCAACATCTGGAATATTTAATTGTCATCACCATGATCCATAAAGTCCCTGTAATTCCAAGGTTCAACTTCAAACATATCATCACAAGTGAAAAAGTTTATTGCAAACTTGACTCATGAGCAGGGCATGGTTTTGAGGACACTACAAACGGCAGAATAAAGATCTCAGCGATCCAGGATTATTCCAGTTTCAAAGGGAACATTCCTAAACCTGCAGCTCTCCACACGAACACATACAGAACAAGCCCAGAACAGGTGAAGATTCTACCACACTTTCTCTAAGGGTCCACTCAGACATAAAACCAGCTCTTCCTTTAGTGATAATTATCTCAATTCAACAATTCACCGTTATTTCACAAAAAAATTAAGCAAGGCACCAAATAGAATCAGTAACTGCTCATCTTGCTGGGAACTTTAACATCCAAACCTTTCCCTTTTCTAATCTGGGCTCACTATTTTGCTGCCGAACAACTGAGTTTTCATTTTTATCCTTTTAGTCCAGATGGATTGCAGGCTTGGCTAACAACATAAACCTGGTTAATCAACTTTCATGCCATATTTATGTTGCAACAGGGAGGTTTTACTGCAGTCTGCAGTTTACCAATGCATACTGTGGAACATAGCCAGTGGTTTATGTACCCTTCAAATTGCAAGCTGCAGCCCTCTTTACCATCAGTGACCCCAAATCTGCTACTGACAACAAGCTCTTGTCTTTGCTGAATACAGATTCAGTTAAATTTAATTAAAACGAAACAAAACGAAAACAAAAAACTGAAAACAAAACAAACAAAAAAAAGACAAACAAGCAAAAGAACCAACCCCACCCCTCCAGGAATTATATTTCACTCATTAAATTTATGAATTCTCAAACCTACCCATTTTCTTGTGACAGAGAAACCAGTTAAAAGTCAAGAAACGTGTATTTCCTAATTAATTTGTTTTGGCATCACTATCCCATTCTGACTGCAAGTTTTTGGCCAAATAAAGAAATCCCTTTTACAGAAGCTGCAGTATGACTCTGTTTGTCATGTTTTGATGGTGCTGCTTTGGTGTTACTGGAGCTATTTTCCCCAGCAAGCTGAAGAGCTTGCAAGGCAAAAAAAAACCTGTCAAAACCTGGTATGGCATCCTGTGTTTCCTAAATCACTTGTGGACATTTATGGCAGCAAGGAACTCAGTAATTAAAACTTAGATTCTATGACTGTTCAGGAAAGTCAAGACTCTGATACAAATGACAATTAACAGCCCATATTTGAACCACAGCAATTACACAGAGCTGGCAATTAACATTATTAGTCATAAATTATAATGGAGAATGTGTTTTGCCTGACATGAGGAAGGAGTAGGAGAAGGAAATGACTCATGGCCCAGAAGTGGATGTGCTGCTCCCCCCGCAGCCAGGCCCAGCTCCCCCACCCTCCGAAGGCCATTTCAGTGGGATTTGACCAATTCAGTCCAATCATGTTTGCCCTCAATGGCTCATTTCACCCACACCTGAAACCTGGACAGCCCCAACCTATGGTGTCTGGGACTTTGGGCTTTGTTTTCCTTTTTTTTTTTTTTTTTTTTTTTTGAAANTGTGTGTCGGGGGACTTGGGGTTTTTTTTTTTTTTTTTTTTTTTTTTTTTTATTTTGAACAGGAGTTTTAATGTGGTTTAGCATGGTTTTGTGTTTATTTTTCTTTATTTTTGCAATGCAGCTTGGCATAAATCAAGTTCCATGGAGATTATATGTAATATATAGCTTTGATGGTGTTTAGATTACTAACAGTAAAATATTTGAAGGTTTAATGCAGTACAAGGTTATTTATCATAAACCAAACACAGTTTATTTCATTAGCTTGAAATACAGAGGCAATTGATACCTGCCACCATAGGCACCACACATTTTTCTCCCAGGAAGAAGTATTCTACCATTCCGAATGATAAAAAATAAAACTAGAATCCTATTTGTAACTGGAAAATAATTGTAACATGGCAGGTTTTACATGCATAACCAGGACTAAGTATTATTTGCAGGTGTCCTGGATTAATTTGATTTTAAGGAAAATGGGAAGGGAGGAAAACCCAACAACTTTGGGGTGGTGGGATTATCTGAATTGCCAGAAAATCTGGAAATTCTAGTGGGCTCCAGCAGCAGAGGTTTAGCAGAGAAGGGCTGGAGGGAGTAGAATAAGGATTTTCTCAGGCAATTACAAAGTATTTTTAATCACATGGCTCTGAATCCTGTGAGAGGATGTCCTGTTATCTACAAATTGCTTAAACCCCTTCTTACTGTAGCAGTTCCTGAAATTTCATTTTCCTATTCTTTTCCTTCTTCCATCAATTTCTTGTGTGGCACTTTTCAAAGCCAGCCGAGGCCAGGTCATAGTGTCTCACTAGCTAATATGAAATTTATAATATTGTAACGTCACAACTAATTTTGGCCTTTCAGCTCTCAAAGATACACCTATTTATACCAAACCTGTTCTTTTCCTAGCTGAATTATTTTATTGTGTTATGTTATGTTGCGGTTAATACCTTTAAAGTACAATTCAATTGTTTATAAAGCCTTTAAAAACAATTAATTGAAAGAAATGTTTCTTAGAGCTCCAGTCCACTCTAAGCAATAAACCCAGCTCGTGCTGGTGCCTCGCCTGGTGCAGGCTCTCAGGGTGACACGGTGGTCACCCTGCAGGGCATTTTGAGCAGCAATGCAATGTCTACACCCTCTGACATGAGCAATAACCATGGAAAGCTTCAAAAGGATGGAAGTACGGCTGACTTAATCAAGGAGAAAGATCTGCTTTGCAAAAATGCTGTGCTGAGCCCAAAGGTGATTTGTTCAGGACACACAGCCCGTGGGACTGGCACTGGGCTGAAGGCACAGCCCTGCTCCCATTTTTACAGTGACCGCAGGGAAAGGGACACAAATCCTCCTCACAAGCAGTGAAAATCGCCACTTCAGCATGTTTGTGTGATTGGTTCATGGCCAAAACAAGAACATTAACCAGGTGTTTATTATTAAAACCAAAGGTGCTTTGGTCAGAGTCTGAGTGACAATTCCAGAACAATCTGGACACCACTTCCACACAGAGCAGCAACTTTGTTCCAGGGTATGAAACCACACCAGTTCAGCTCCAGTTCCACGGTATGAAACCACACCAGTTCAGCTCCAGTTCCAAGGTACAAAACCACACCAGTTCAACTCCAGTTCCACGGTATGAAACCACACCAGTTCAGCTCCAGCTCCACGGTATGAAACCACACCAGTTCAGCTCCAGTTCCAGGGTACAAAACCACACCAGTTCAACTCCAGTTCCAGGGTACAAAAGCACACCAGTTCAGCTCCAGTTCCAAGGTATGAAGGCACACCAGCTCAGCTCCAAACAGGAACAAGACTACTAAATATTTCCCCAAGTCCCTCACCTTCTCTGCCAGTCACATTTTCCTGCTTTGCTGAATTACTGTCACTGCTTGTCTTTTATTCCCCCCATTGGAGATCCACCCTTCTTCTGTGTCTCTCTCCTTAAAAACACAACAAAAAAAATCTCTCTTTTATAATTGAAAGTCTGCTATTTCTACATCATTTCATAATTCCACATCATAACAAACCTGAGCCTTGCTCTCCTCCTTTTGGCATTGGTTGAGACATTCAGCTCCTTGCACCAAAGAACCTGAATTTGGGCGAACCCAGCCCAAGACTCATCTCTGTGACAACCTAAATGTTATTAGTGCACCCTTACTAAACTTAGCAGCATAACTGTGGTTCAGTAAAGATTCACCTTCAGCTCCAAAAATAAACTCCTTAGATTCATCTTATCCCTGTCTGTGAAAGTGAAAAGATCACCTGCATGCTCTTTTTGGGAGCTGCTCAATGTTCAGCTGAGAGGAGCTGGTGAGACAATTCCAATTCCAATTCCAGACCAACAATATTTCCAAGACCACGATCTGTAGAATTGTTCAGCTTTGATACAGAGGCATCCTTGCTGTCAGTTTTCATTTTTTACTGATTCATTAATCCTACGAAATCCTATTAGAAATAATAGAAGATTCTGCCTTGCAAACTCCTGTTCTCTTATGCTCCAACATCCTCATTTCCACAACTGCCTAATTGCATCATTTCATACCAAATTCATTATAACTTTCCTGAAATAAGAATTCTCTGCTCCTCTCTAAATTAAACTCCTGGATTTAACCAATATTGAAGAGAATAGGTTCCATCATGGCTTGGTAAGGAATGAGAAACAGTGTTTTAAAGTTTTAGCAGAGTTTCAGCCATGGAGAATGGCAAATGGCAGGACAGAAACCCAAAAGCTGCATCTACAAGGCTTAGTGGAATAAGCAGTCTTTCATCTGCTAAAAATCTCTTTTCTAGGAAAGAACCAATAAGATCTATCTTCAGAATTATGTATATTTTAAACCCTCATTGTTTTTGTCTTTTCTTTGGTTTTTTTTATTATTAGTTCTGCTGAGACATTTCTATAATCACGAAGAATACAATATAATATACTTTGTGTACCTGAATGGGAAAGGAGAGGTACAGAGCTTCCTAAATCACATGTATATCTAAGGAACTCTTGATTTTGTAACCTGAAAAAAACCCTAAAACTATGATTTTACAAGAGTTTCTCCAGTGATCCTCATTCAGCCTTGAAGTTTATAACTTAGATTCATGAACAAATTAAAACCTTAATTCATATACCCAGGCTCCATCACATTAACTATTTTAAATACACAGCATTAAGAGTTTTCTCCTCCTGTCTGAAAAAAAAAAGGATCAATCCAACAAATCCAAGGGGGAAACTTAAGGTTCCCTAAGTGTGATTCTTAGAGCAACATTATATTATGCCAAACAACACTACAGATACAGTTTCTTAAAATATCCTCTCCGAGTCTATGTGCAAAGATTCCCCCTGAAATCACAGGAATTCTGCTAAGGCTTCAGACCAGCCTAAGGATTGAACTTTATAATGGCAGAAAAATACTACAGGAAAATAAAACCAAAAGTGATTTCATTCATCGGGGCATCAGACCCACAACCCCTCTGTGTCTGGGGGGTTTGATGCACACAAAACCTGATATTGGGATCAGCCGTTTTAGCAGCTCATGTTGTAAGCTAAGAAATTAGGAAGAAATAAGGAAAATGTAAGGAAAGAGAATTAGAACCAGAAAAAAACTAGTCCTCCCTGGTGCTGAGGACTAAGCACAACATTTTGGGTGTTTTATAACGCAGGGGAATTCATAATTAAACATCTCATAAGTAGGAGTATTAGTTGCTTTAGAGAAAATGGGCTGCCATGGGAATCAACAAAGAACATCAACATGAGATGCTGAGATGCCTCTTAAAATCCCCTGCCCCTCTAGAAGCTAAATAACTCATTGGTGATGCAACAGAGTAATCAGTTTCAAAAAAGATTCAGAAGTTTGCCAGACTGTTTTTGCCAAGCACCAGTAATAATAATGAAAGTATTGATTCTCTTTTATTAATAACTCAGGATAAGTGCAGAGTGCAGAATATTCATCTCAACTTCCAACAAGCACCCAGCTCTAGGGCAGAGTGTATTGGACTATATTTGAGTAGTTCTCATGTTTTGATGTTGAATATTCTGCTCTTTTACTGATGGAAATATCCTCCTTTTTGTATCACATTTCTGACTGATCCACAAGCTTTTGCATAACACAAACCAGCTGCAAATGGGTCAGACCAAAGCAGACACAGCTACCCACGGCAGATTTTTCTATTAATATGTCAATAGTAATAAACCAAAGAATTTCAACTATTTACAATCACTTATTATCTAAAACAGTTTCAATAAAAGTGATGTTGATTCAATCATTGGTTTTTTAAAACAAATTTAGCTAAGACTGTTAAATCTGTCTCTAAGTTATGTTACCGTGTTTTACAGTCCTTCCCTTGACATCAGTGTCACTGATAGGCTCTAACAATATGGTTAATATTCTGAGACCACAGAGATTTTCATTTTAGCTATTTGTCTCCTCTTTATCTTGGGCCCATTTTTTTTGAGAACCTCACACAGCCCTTAAGAAATACTGTGTAAGGTCACTGCTGTTCACAAGTACAAACTCTGTGACTCAGAAGTTCAGCTTATGGTGTGGAGTGGGTTTTCCTGATTTTTCAATGCTCCTGCCTGCCCATGGATCTCGGTATTCCACAGCCATCCCCACCTCCAGCCCTTTGGAGCCCTCAGCATGTGGCAACCTGTGCTGTACTTCCATTAACGATCCCTGCCTTGGTTCGCAGGTAGGAAGGCAGGATCTCTTTCACCCTTTTAACCAACCAACTCAACTAGAAAGAAAATCACACTCCAAACCTCTGCTTCATCGCAAAGTGATGAAACTTTCCAGAGGATTCCAGCCCCAGAACCTATAATCACTCTTGCATTACTGCTGCTAGTATCTGATCCCACTGTTTTCCTCCTGGTAGGATGTACAACTCACAGCACTGGGACTACTTTGAATGAGGCATCTATTCACAGCTGCAGGGTCTCCACAAAGCCAGTGGTCACTTCTAGTCCTTTCTATGTCCTAGCTCTTATTATCTATCTGTCTAGCTAACAAGAAGGCAAAAATTATACTGCGAAAGGAGTAAAACCCAATGTTTTAGGCTTTAAGCCTCCATTAAGTAACAGGAATGAGGAGTCAATCATCCATTTAAGTGGAAACTCCCCTATTCCACATTCTCACAGCAACACTTTTGAACCTGTCCCTAAAGCACAGCTTGCTCTTCTCAGCATCAGACACAGCTGATTACATATCAAAAGACACTTCCAGGGAGCCCAAAATTATGCCAGAATTTCTTACAACCCACCTCTTCCCAACATCACACACATGAACGACATGGAGAGACCCACAGGTTTAAGATACTTAGTTTGGGAACAAGAAAAAAAGAAAAAGAAGGAAAAAGAAAAAGAAAAAGAAAAAGAAAAAGAAAAAGAAAAAGAAAAAGAAAAAGAAAACGAAAAAGAAAAAGAAAAAGAAAAAGAAAAAAGAAAAAGAAGAAAAAGACAAAGAAAGAAAAAGAAAGAAAAAGAAAAAGAAAAAGAAAAAGAAAAAGAAAAAGAAAAAGAAAAAGAAAAAGAAAAA